>JAHLSL010000082.1:329140-360661 GCA_025920805.1 Petroica traversi | reverse complement strand
TGGGAGCCAGAAATCTACAGGTGTGACCCACAAACCCACAGGTGTGAGCCAGCCACACCCACAGGTGTGACCCACAAACCCACAGGTGTGAGCCAGCCAAACCCACAGGTGTGACCCACAGGTGTGACCCACAAACCCACAGGTGTGAGCCAGAAATCCCAGGAATTTCTTGCCAATCTCCCATCCATCGCCGCCCTCTGGCACTGGAAGCCGTTCCCTGTGTCCTGTCCCTCCATCCTTTGTCCCCAGTTCCTCTCCAGCTCTCCCGGAGCCCCTTTAGGCCCTGAAGGGGCTCTGAGCTCTCCCTGGAGCCTTCCCTTCTCCAGGCTGGACTCCCTCAGCCACAGTTTCCCTGTGCCTGCAGTTTCCTTCACCTCTGGATCGAGCAGTGCCCCCTCCCTTTTTGGGGTGTGCCGACCCTCAGGATGACCCTGCCAGGACCCGAGGCTGCAGTGGGAACGGCTCCTCTGCCAGGGTTTTATTGGATCAAACGCCAAAGCTGCGCCTGGGGTGTCAGAACCATTCTGGGCTGCTCAGGTGAGGGCTTTACCTGCCCTCCCCCAGGACAGAACCCCGAGCTGTGTGTGGAGCTTTGGGGCAGCAGCTCAGGGCTGAGAGCAGCGCTTCTGTCTCTCTGTGATTGCTCTGTTACCACAAACAACATCATTTGTTGCCCTGAAGACCCAGGGGTCTGGAAATTGCTGCCTTTGTGGTGCAGTGAAGCAGGGGGTGGCACTTGGAGCTGACACCCTGGTCCGTGAGCTGGGAATGAGGGAGCTGAGCTAAATCAGCTCCGGCAGATTCCAGATTGAGGACGGGAAGTGTCCTGACCCTGCAGAATTAAGCACAGAGTGTTGGGCTCAGAGGAGGTGCCATTTCTGAACTGTTTCTCTTCCTTGAGGGTTTAATTCAGCGCTTTTGCGGTTTCTGGGGTGACCAGAGATCGCCAAGCCTGGCTACTCAGAATATTTACCCGAGCTCTCTGATCCTATTATTTCCTGGCACCTTGACCTGAGCCTGACTGTTCCGACCTCAGGCACCCCGAGCAGGTGATTGTGTGCCAGCAGCCAAGGACCTGGGGAAGCAGAAAATCCAAATCTGAATCAGAAATTGCTCCAAGGTCAGGTTGGACGGGGCTTGGAGCAACCTGGTCTGCTGCAAATTGCCCCTACCCACAGCAGGGGGTGGGATGGGGTGGGATGGGGTGGGATTTAATTCCAACCCAGAGCACTCCACAATTCCAGTGATGAGGTTGGGAGAGCGTTGACGATTTGCCCTTTTTCTCCCTCTCTCCGGGTCTGAGCTCTGGAGTAGCCGTCCCATGGGGATGAATTCCACATGTCCATGTCCTTCCCAAAGTTCCTGGTTGTTTATTTTGTTCCCTTGTCAGGAGGATCACAGCGAGTGCCTCTGCCGGAGCTCTGACAGCGACGGCAGCGCTGATAACAGACTATTTTAAGCCGCTCTTAACAAGAGCCCGTGAAACTGCAAGGTTGTGTGAAAGAGAGCGAGGGAGCTCCATGGAGCTGTGCAGTGAATTATTAACTGCTGCTGCTGCTGCTGGCCCAACATGACAAATAAAATTCCACCGCACGAAGATGCTCCGCTGTGGCAGGCACTGATCTGGGGAGATGTCGAACAAATGGCTCCTGGAGAAACTCAAAATCTTCCTTAATTTGTCTGCCTGATCAGTGAACTTGACTGGAGGAAGAGCCACCAAACAAAATTAGCATTTTCCTTCTGTCATTAGCTGAGCTTTCTTAATAAAACACTCGGAAGCCCTGCTGATAGAAATGGATGGAACAGGCACACGCACATTTCAGATGTTTTTATTTCAGTTCCCTGATAACATCACCAAAGCACCGTGAATCAGCTCCAGGCATGCAGAGCAGATCCTCATCTCCGTGCTGGGGGGGGTTTGGCTCGTTTGGGGCTTTTGTTTGGGTTGAAATTGAGATTTCTATCCCTGGCACTGCTGTGATTCCCTCATTGTTTTCCTGGCAAACGCTCCGTGGTTTTGTCCACTCACAGCAATTAGCCAGGAGGATCCGGGACAGGGAAGGGAGAGCAGCCGGAAGCTGCAGGAGCTGAGTTTTAATTCTGTGAGGTCGCAGCCCTGGCTGGGGATCAGAGCCTGGAGAGAGGGAAGAGGAGGAACCAGGTCAGCCAAAAAGCTTTGCTGCTCCCTGGGGTAGCCAGTGATTCCCAAGGCTCCAGCTGCCTCCAGGAATCTCCTCTGGCCGTGGGTAAGATGAGCAATGAATGTTCATTCCTGCTCTAGGTTGCCTCCTGAGATTTTTGGCAGCAGGAAAATGGCAGCACCTTTAATATGGTTGCAGGATTTATAATTAGTGTTTATCCTGAGTCGGTTTATTTATTTAGGATCCCTGAAGGGTTGGGGTTGGAAGGGACTTTAAATCCCATCCAGTGCCACCCCTGCCAGGGACAGGGACAGCTCCCACTGTCCCTGGGTGCTCCAAGCCCCATCCTACCCTGCCTGGGGAAGCTTTGCTGCCCTTGGCTGTTTTTAACCCTTCAAAGTGACAAAACATTTTAAAATGGGGTAAAACCTCCCTTTTCCAGCCACCTGAACCACTCATGGTGCCCCAGCCTGTCAGCCCACACAAAGGAAATCATCAGAAACCCCAAATTTGGAGGCATTTTATCCCCCAGAGGCACAAGGCACCTCATCATCGATGCTCTGCATGCAGACATCTCCAGAGCTCCTCACTCCAGACACGGGAAGCTCGGGGATTTTTCATCCTCGTTTGGTAGATGAGAGGCTGGCAGGAGGAAGAAGATTAATTACTTTACAAGGAGCGGTGTAGTCCTTGAGTTTGCAGAGGGAGACGGGGCTGGGATGAGCTGTAAGGGCTGGCGTTCCATCACCGTCACACCCCGTTGTTCCTGCAGGGAGAGAACAGAGCTCCCGGCTCCAGAGCATTGCATTGTTTGTAAGGAGTGGGGTGAATTAAAAGCTGAGTGTGCCTTTGGCTTTTCACATTCACACTGTCACAGATTTCTTAATTATGGTGGCTTGAAATCTGTTTTAAACTTTATTCTCCTCCGCGTTGAGAGTTTCAGGATAAAACTATGGGGTTTTAGGTACTGGTTTGGCATTGACACTTTTTATATTCATTATCCTAATGGACAGACAGGGATTTGAGGGGAGAGGGATAAAAGATAATATTTTCAGTTGTGACTTATGGCTGAATCTTTAACCACTGAAGGATGTTGTGCTTGGTGCCTTAAGATTTTAACTTTTATATTTTTTAGATGCTGTGCTGCATTAGTGCATAACTCTGAGCTCCACACAGAGTGTCAGTGAGCTCTCTTCACGTTTTGCTCAGACAAAACAATCCTTCCAAACCTGAGAACCAAGGGCATCCTCGGCCTCAGGCCCCAAAAAGTACAAACAAAAAGTGAATTTTCGGGGAGCAAACTGGGGAATGGGACTCCATTACCTGAAGCTGTAATTGGACAATTAACTCCTGATATGCAAATAGGCCAGACTTAAATCTGTCTGAAAAACTCATGACCATTGTCCATGCTGGGTTTAACCCCTTGGAGGCTTTTGCACTGCCCAAGGTGCATCTTGAAGGCTTTTAATAAATTCTCACTTTATTCTCCAGCTCTGTCCAGCCTCTGCTCTAGGCAGCCACTGCTGACCACGATGGGTATAAAATTGATTTCTAATGCAGATCCACTGCTCAGAAACTGAGTTGTTCTTGCAGCCCAGGGTGCAGATGCAGCCTGAATGTGTCAGGGCAGGAGGCAGAGCCAAGGGAAGGCACCTGGATGGAGCTGTCACTGGGAATTCCAGTGGAGTCACTGCATTGTCCCCAAGAGTTCCTGGGCCTTGGGGGGCTCATGGTGAGGACACAACAGTGGGACCAAGGCTCGAGAGCTTTGGGGGTCCCAGGAGCCATAAATTGCCAGGAAATGAGCTGGGAAATGCCTTAAATGTTGATTACAGCCCCTGGCAGGAGCTCCATGGGATTTTAGGAGATCCTGAGCCATCAGGGAAGTTCTCCTGCACATTTTGTTCACTTCTCTGGATTTTCCTTCATCTGCTGCATTGCTTTGCACCTGTTTTGTGTTATTCCCTGCTCTGGAATGGCCCATCCAGGGGATATTTTGTCACAGTGGCTGGAGAAGAGCGCTGAGACCTCTGTGTGCCAAGAACTGGGATTGTTGAGGGACTCGGAGGAGCTCCCAGGATCTGCAGCATGGGGTTTTTGGGGGGAAAAATGCCCTGGGAGCGATTTCCCTGCAGGTTTCATCCTGGTGTGTGCTGGGGAGGTACTCACGGGTTCTGGGGGAAGTGCTGGTCATTCCTCTCTCTTGGAGCAAACCAGTTGTAACTTCCTCACTCCCTGGGGTTTGGGGTTTCTGAGGGTGGTGAGAGGGTGCCTGAGCCAAGCCATCCGTTTCCTCTGAGCTTTTCTTCCAGAAAAGCTGTAAAAACACTGCAATAAAGGAGCAGAAATACCAGAGGAACATGGAAATTTACCTTTTCAGTCCTCTGGAGGTCCCAAAATGCTGAGGTGAAATCCATGAGCTCCAAAAAAAACCACCCGAAATTCCTGACTGCCTCCCCCTCGTTTTTCTGTGCAAACTGCTCATCATGTCCAGCAGCACTGGAGGCACAAAGATGGGAATGAAACCTCTGGGAATTACAGCCCGGAGGGACTCGAGGGCCCTGGGCAGCTCACGTGGAGCCAGCAGCAGGAATTTGGGTTTTCTGCATCACAACACCCTCACTTTAACCTGGTTCAGCAGAAATGGGAGCTCCAGCTCTTCCCTACCAAGCTTTTCCCTGCAGTCAGGGGGTTTTGGGATTGAGGTCAGGATTAGAGTTGAGTTCTGCTCCAGGCTCTTCGTTCCACGGAACAGAGAAATCGTGGGGATGGAAGGAAAAGAATTAACGAGCGCACGCAGAGAGAAAAAATCAACCAAAACTAAAGAGAAAGTGATGCTTAAAAAGCATGAAAACGGGTAAAGCTGAAATGTGCTTTAATAACTTGTTCCTCCCCTAAGAAATAAAATGTTCCTCCCCTAAGAAATAAAATGTTCCTCCCCTAAGAAACAAATAGGAAGATCTGCCTCAGCTTTAGACAGGCCTTAGCTTTAGAACTGACTCAGCTCTGAACAGGTCCCAGCTTTAGAGAGGTCTCAGCTTTAGACAGGCCTCAGCTTTAGACCTGATTCAGTTTTAGACCTGGCTCAGCTTTAGACAGGTCCCAGTTTTAGATAGGTCTCAGCCTTAGACCTGACTCAGCTTTAGACAGGTCCCAACTTTAGACCTGACTCAGCTTTAGGCAGGCCTCAGCTTTATTCAGGCTTCAGCTTTAGGCCTGACTCAGCTTTAGACAGGTCTCAGCTTTAGACCTCACTCAGCTTTAGACCTCACTCAGCCTTAGACAGGTCCCAGCTTTGCTCCTGTGCTAAAAATGAGAGATTTCAGCCTTTGTGGTTAAACTCAGCCCAGACTGATCCTACAACTCTTGGGAAGCTGCTCCAGCTCCCAAAATCCCAAATCTGCCTCAAGAACCAGCTCAAGATGTCGCAGTTCCTGCCCAAATGGTGAATTCCTGCACGTTGGTGCTTCCCAAAGATCCCTCCTTGTCTGGCTGCTCGCAGCCCATCTATCCTGGTATTTATATTCCCTGCTATTCCTGGCTGATTTTACATAATCTCACGGAGCCTTTTTCTTTTCCTGTGAAAGGAGATTACTCTGGGTAGCAACAACTGACGCCAGCGCAGATCAAATGCCTGAAAATAGTTCCAGAAATGTCGGGGATGAGGCTTGGAGGGAGCCTGGAGAAAGTTCTGCTGCATTTCCAACTGAGCTTTAACTCTAGGTAATCTCCCCCAAAGGAGGTTTGGTTGAGGACTCTGTGATTTGAGATTGTTTTTCCAGATTTCCCACTGTTTTCAGATGCTGTGGAAGGTCTTGGAGAAATAATTTGGGTGTCACACGCTGGTGTAAGAGAATTTCGTGTGAAATGAGAACAAGAAAGGATGGTTGAAGAGTGGGATTTTTACATGGAAAGATGGATTTGGGTGGTTTCTCACCTTTCTGAAGCTCAGAGCTCCACTGCCAAGCCCAGGCATGGAAATTGGGTGCTCATTCCTGAAAAGCCTTCAGAACTGTGGAAATCATCACAGTCAGATTAAAAGAGTGGAGGAGGGGGGTGGATTTGTGTTCTGGACAAATGCAGCCCTGAAATCCATGATATAAATGAAGTTCTCTGTGCTTTTCAAGCCATGGAATGGCTGGGCAGGGTCAAACCTGGGGGAATGAGCTGCATCACAGGTCCATAGATACAAATATATTTATATTTTTATTTAGATTTAGATTTAGATTTAGATTTAGATTTAGATTTAGATTTAGGTTTAGGTTTAGATTTAGATTTAGATCTAGATCTAGATCTAGATCTAGATCTATATTTATATCTACTTTCATTTTTTTATTTTTATATTTATATTTTTATTTTTGTTTTTATATATTTATTCTCCAGGACAGGTTTTAGCCTCTCTAAAACCAGTGGAATTCTCTATTATTCCATCAACATCCCTGGAAGAACTGACACAGAACCTGATTGGATTAAAGCTCAAATCTGTCCAACCAAAAGGCAATCACTGAGACCACAAAAAACCTCCTTGGATGGGAATTTTCAGGATTTATTTGACTTGGATCAGGAACTTTCAAGACTTTTTCACCATGGATCAGGAATTTTCAGGGCTTGTTTCACTTGGATCAGGAATTTTCAGGGATTTTTCACCTTAGATCAGGAATTTTCAGGGCTTGTTTGATTTGTATCAGGAATTTTCAGGACTTTTTAACCTTGAATAAGGAATTTTCAGGACTTTTTCACCTTGGATCAGGAATTTTCAGGGCCTGTTTCCCTTGGATCGGGAATTGACTACAGGAAACTTCTGGGCTGTAGAAAAATGGCACCAAAGGGCTTTTTGGGCTGCATTTCATGGTGCTCATCCCAGTTTTTAGCTGGGAGCTGCTGTGTGATTTCTCTGCTGCTGAAGGGCAGAGGAGAAGGGACTTTGTTGTGCCCACAATGGAAATTTTTCAATAAAAATTAATAAATTTGGGTCATGCCAGAAGGTTCTTTTATCATGACAGGGGACTGTGGCCTTGAGGGAAGAATTTATTGGGAAAATATAAATTATTTCTCATTTTGTAGAGTTTTTTTCTTGGCTGTGGGGAATGAAATGAATGAGTGGCCCTGGCGAGGTGGTTCCAGAGCAATAATGGTCACTGACACCCCAGAGCTGGGGTGGAGTTGCTGTTCTGTGTCACCCCAAAATTGATATTCTGCATTATGTAACAGCCTCCAAATTCACTTGAGGGAATATTTATCTTGTAAAGAAGCAGCTCGTCCATGGATGGCATAAACAAATGTGTTCCCTGATTTTCCTTCTTCAAAAGGAGAAAAAAAACTCCCCCCCACACACTTCCCTCTGCCCAAGAGCTGAGATCAGATTTAATTTAGAGCAAATACTTGAACTTTAATTACGAGCATTCATCCAGGACATTGCAGAGTGGGTCCTAATAATTAAGAGAAAATAATTAAAAACTAATAAAGGAAATATGGAAGACATTGTAGGCGCCTTTCTTTCCTATACAATTAATAAATCTGCTCTGAATGCTTTGAGAGAGGGGAATAATTATCTCAGCCAGGTAATTGCTGAGTGAGTGAGGGAAAGGCCGTGGATGTGTCCACCTGGATTTTAGGAAAGGAATGATTTCCATCCTTCTCCTGGAGCATGGCCAGGTGGGCAAAGGCAAAGAACACCTGGGCTGTGTCACCCCCAGTGTGGCCGTGGGACCAGGGCTCAGTTCTGGGCCCTTCACCCCAAAACTTTGAGGGGCTGGAGCGTGTCCAGAGATGGGAATGGAGCTGGGAAGGGGATGGAGAATTTCTGGGGGAGCTGGGAAAGGGCTGGAGAATTCCTGAGGGAGCTGGGAAGGGGCTGGAGAATTCCTGAGGGAGCTGGGAAGGGTCTGGAGCCCCAGGAGAGGCTGAGAGAGCTGGGAAGGGGCTGGAGAATTCCTGAGGAGCTGGGAAGGGGCTGGAGAATTCCTGAGGGAGCTGGGAAGGGGCTGGAGAATTCCTGGAGGAGCTGGGAAGGGGCTGGAGAATTCCTGAGGAGCTGGGAAGGGGCTGGAGAATTCCTGAGGGAGCTGGGAAGGGGCTGAGCCTGGAGCAAAGGAGGCTCAGGGAGGACCTTGTGGCTCTGCACAAGTCCCTGACAGGAGGGGGCTCAGGGGGGGATTTGGGATCTGATCCCAGGGAACAGGGACAGGAGGAGAGGGAACGGCCTCAGGCTGGGCCAGGGGAGGCTCAGGGTGGATTCCGGGGAAATTCCTTCCCAAAAAGAGGTGTCCAGCCCTGGAAGAGCTGCCCAGGGCAGTGGTGAGTCCCTGTCCTGGGGGGAATTCACGCTGGATGTGGCACTTGGGGACACATGGCCTTGGCAGTGCTGGGGTAATGGTTGGACTCAACGATCTTTTCCAGCCTAAACAATTCCATGATTCCCTCAGCCTTTTGTCGCTTCTCACTCTGTGTTTCAGCCTCTCTGTGGCTTCCTTCACTCCTGCTCTCCAAATGTAAACAGGTTTGAGGAGGCTCCGCCAAACAAACGCTGAGTTACGGCTGAGTCACCTCCTGTGCCTGGTATTGTTCCTTTTTCTGTCTCTTTGATGCTTCTGTGTAAGGAATATTCCATTCCGAGGGAGCAGAGGCCTCCCCAAGCTTTTGGGAAGGAGCTTGACCCAAACTTGGTGGAACTGAGCCCAGCTCTGCCTGCTGGTGTCAGGGAGAGCTTTGTTAGGCCGGACTGCAGTGGGACTTGAGTTTGCTGAACTTGAACTTTGCTCATTTACAGTGAGAGTTCGCTGAGCTCCCTCGTGGTGACAATCCTGGGAAGGCTGAGGGAAGGAGAGCCCTGGGGATAACCAGGAAAGGAGCTCATTCTGCTCCCTGGGACGTTTTGGGACACAAAATCTGTCTGGGGAGAGATTTCTGCTTCCTCTCACCCAACGCGAACTGCAAAGAACCACATTCTGAGGAGAGCTGCACACTCTGCATCCCGAAAGGATCTGTCCCTGGGGAGTCAGGGCAGTGGGAATTAGGTGTTTATTAAGGTATTTATTGAGGTATTTTTGAGGTGTTTATTGAGGTATTTGTTGAGGTATTTTTTGAGGTATTTTTGAGGTGTTTATTGAGGTATTTTTGAGGTGCTTACTGACATATTTATTGAGGTTTTTTTTGAGGTGTTTATTGAGGTATTTATTGAGGTACTTATTGAGGTCTTATTTGGGTTTTCCATAGGAGCCGTGGCTGCCCCATCCCTGGAAGTGCCCCAGGCCAGGCTGGAGCACCCTGGGAGTGGGAGGTGTCCCTGGGCATGGCAGGGGTTGGCCCTGGATGGAATTGAAGGGATTCTGTGATTCCATGATTAACCAGCATCCTGCTGCCACCCAGACCCCGTCCTTTGGATGTCAAACCATTACACAACCATTACCTGGCTCTGTGCATCTTACAAATACTTATTCCAATTATTTTTGTTTCTATTACATCCTTATACCCGTTTAATGAACCCCGGGGTCAGAGGAGAGGATGTGGGATATCAGTTTCATGTTCTTCATGTCCCAGAATGATCCTGTTCAATCCTTTTTCCACATCCAATTACAATAAGCAGTGAAAAATCTCCTTCGATGAGCAGTTTCACTCTTTTGGCACAGTTTATTTTGCAGTTGAGTGGCAAGTTTGTGCATCAGAAACTGGGGGTAGCCAGGACTTCCTGAATTTGGCAAATTCACAGGGAATAAGGGCATTTCTGTGGGATTGCTGCTGCAGGATGTACAGACTGAGCCCCTGTAGGAGGCTGTGGTGAGGAGGGCTGCACTCTCCAGGCTTGGGCTGACAAACGAGCACTCTGAAATCACTTTTGCCACCACGCCTGCGCTGGGGAGGGCACCAGCTGAGCTGTTGGGGTCAGTACAGGAGATAATTCCTGCAAGGAAACATCCACGGCGTCCTGCACACCCCAGACCCCTTCAGTGGTCAAGTCTTTGTCAAATCTGGCATGCAGGGAGCTCCCCAAGTCCAGCTGTCCTGTGGCAATACTCACAGACACCAAAATTGGCGTCAAAACCTGCAACAGTGAAGGAGTTCATCTCGAAAATGCATCTCTTGGTTTATCCCGGACAAAAATTGTACTGGGACTGATGGTTAAAGGAGTTGGGCACCCCAGAAAGTGGCCTGAGATCCAGGGGAAGTTGGATCACTGACTTCAGTCAATGATTCCACTTTAAGCACTCCATCTCCTTATATTTATCACTTGTCATAAAACTCAAGTGAACATCTGGAGCACTCCCGGATGAGTGTAGGACTTGGACCATCTCATGGACCTGGAGAGCAAATCTGTTCTATTTTTTGAGCATGGAAGAAGGGAAACCGAGGTTGTAGGAAACACCAGTTACACTGGCACCCTCAGGAGCCAAATCCTCTGCAATACTGGTGAGAAAAGCAATCTCAGATGCAGCAGGGACAGCCCAGCTCCCCTGTGCAGGAGCTTGTGGGGCTGGGCAGAGCTGCCCTGGGCTGGGCTCCCCTCCCGAGCACTGCCTGTCCAGCCACGGGGTGATGCCTTTTAAAAAGTTTTAGCTTTTCTATTTTCCAGATCAGCACTGCTTTAGTGTATAACTCTCAAACTCCACAGCCTGTCAGCTGCTGTTCTGTTTTGTACAGACAAAATAATTTCTCTCAAGTCCTGAAACCCAAGGCCACCTTATTTTCTCAGGCCCCAAAAAGTGTGAACAACAGTAAAATAAGGGAGGGACAAACTGAGGAAATGGGACTCCACTACCTGAAGCTGAAATTGGACAACCTCTGATATGCAAAGAGACAAACTTATACATGTCCAAAAAAATGGACAGAGTCCATCTCTGCGAGACTCCTGCACTGGCCAAGGTGTACCCAGTGAAGACCTTTAATAATAATAAATAACTTTATTTATTTAACATTTATTTATTTATTTATTTAAATATTAAATATTATTTAATATTAGCAAATAAAATGATTTATTTATTCTTTAATAATAATTTTTTATTTACTAATTTAGTTATTACTAAATAAATTATTTATTAATTATTTAAAAATAAAGAAAAATATAAAGATAATGATGATGACAATGATGATGGTGGTGATGATGATGATGATGATAATAATAATAATAATAATAATAATAATAATAATAATAATAACCACCACCTACCCTTCATCCTCTCTAGCCTCTGTTCGAGCCCCTTCAGGCACCAGGGGTAAGAGCTGATGGCTGGGGAGAATTGCTCTGTGTTACCTGCCTGATTCGAGCTGCTGACAAGACAGAAAAATGCAGAACCCTTTCTTTCCTTCATGTCTGGTTTATTCTCCCCTTTGTTTATTCAAAATCCTACAAAACACTGGGAATTCCAGCAGCAGTGATCCCAGGGGTTCCCAGTGCACTGTGTCAAATTCCTGGATTGCAGGGATAATTACAGAGAATTACATTGTTTCAAGAGAGGGACGTCAAAGGGTTTTTCAAATGATCAATGATGACTTTTAAGATTAAACTCTCGCTCTTTCCATCATTTCTGTGAGACATTTTAAGGATATAAACTTTATCTTTCTGTCCAATTTCACACCCCTGCAGTCAAGGTGTGACCTGGGGGTGGCCAAACCTTCCTGGTGCTGGAGGCAGCAATGACCTGGTGACTCTTACAGGTGTTGTGGGTTACTCAGAGTTACCCAAATTCCTCAGAATTACTCAAATTCTTCCGAGTTACCCAAATTATTCAAAATTTCCTTACTCACAGTTACCCAAATTTTCCTTTTTTAGCAGAAATGTGTCACCATCCCACCTGGTTCTTTGGGAGCTGATGCAGATATTGGTGTTGTCCTTGGCTGGAGCCAAGCTGGAGCTCTCAGAACATGGTTTTGACCCAGTGCAAGTCCATGAAAGTTTGGATTTCTAAAAAAAAAAATTATGAAAAATGGGATTTTCACTGCAGACTCTGCAGCTGTCGCCATGCTGAGCCAATTCAGCCGTGGCTGTTCTATTCCTGAATTTCCAACAGACACAAAATTCAAGAGTTCAGTACCCAAAACAATGTGACAACAGCGAGTTCATCTTTACTTTGTCTATAAAACATAAAAACTAAATTCAAAATTATTCTCTGTCCGTGGCAGGGAGTTGGATCCAGATGAACTTCAAGGTCCTTTCCAACACAAACCATTCTGGATTTTAATTCCAAAGCCAGTCCCAGGTGTTTTGTGCCCGGTGTGGAAAGTGAAGCCATTTTTCTGTGCCTCCCATCTGCTTCAGGGAACCACAGCAGAACCTTTCCTTCTTCCAGATTTCAGTTTGGATAGTAAATTTATTAAATTAATTAAATTAATTAAATCAGTTATGTCGATGTACTGGTGAGTGGGGCCACCGTGGTGAATCCCAGCTGCCGCACTCCCCACTCCAGAGGAGTGGCCACAGAAATGTCCTGGCAGCTCAGCTTCTCCTCCCCTTCCTTTGGCATCTCTAAAAGATCTGGAAAGCAAATTCAGCAAGAATTGGGAGCGTTGACAACTCAAAACTCTATTTTTATGAACACATGTAACAGATTCTACCAAACGGGATAGTAAGGCATGGAAAAGACCTGCTGCAGAATTCCCTGAGCCTTTTGCCTTTTATTTAGTGGAGCATGACCCTAAATCTGTAGTTTTTCATGGCAAATGAATTTGGATCCTCAGCAGTGTCCCCGGGTGAGCGCAAAGCTTTGTTGTTCTCGCTCGTGGCGTTCTGGGGGAGTTGCTGTTTGTTTTGATGTGGAAAATTCTGGCAAATTGTTTGCATCTCCAAGCGAGGGTGGGTTTTTAAACACAATAAAAAGGAAATCTTTGTCACGCAGCACCTTCAGCTGTGGAGCTGCCAGGGAGATGAGTGTCGCTAGTCCTAATTAATGTATTGAGAAACAACATGAAGTGGCTTGTCTGTGATTGTTCATTAAGTCACTGGCAAAAGCCTGGAATAAAATCAGCAGATATTGAATTTGCATCCGTTGCCCTTCCAACAGCTCGTTCTGTTTATTTATTTATTTCTTTTTTAAGGGGGCCTTTGGAGTATCTGTAAAAATCAGTTCATTTGGGGCCTAGTGGCACCAACATTGTGGCACCTGAGATAAAAATACACCTGAACATGAATATTTGCAGATTTGGGGAGATAAATCTGCTTGAATCACCAGTGGGGATCCAAGATTTGCTGTTCCTTGAGCTCGTCCCTTCATTTCAAACTGGAGGAAACCAAGGTCTTGCTCCGGCTCAGTCCCAGGTCAGGGAAAGGCTTTGGTTAAAAAATCTCTTGGCAGCTCAATATTTGTATGTGCCAGGAATGATTTCCTTAAAATGTACAGCTGTCCTTGCCGTGTTTGCTGGATGGTTTTGGGAGAAACAAGTGGAATGGGATGAGCTAGGATAGAAAAGTCTCCTGGCCTGTAAAACTGCTGGAGTTACCAGGGAGCCACTGGAACATCTGAGTAGGGAAGTGATTCTGCAAAAGAATTAGGAAATAAGTGAGGAATCCTACAGATTCCTTGGAATGTTATCTGTATTTGTATTTTTCAGCTTTGAAGGTGGGACAGAGCCTGACTTTGAGTGGCTGCAGCATCACAGGGTCCCTGCTGAGGGGCTGAGCTTAGGATTGGAGCTGGGTTGTTGTTGTTTTGCACAAGTTCAGGTTTTCATGGGTTGGATTTTTCCTCATTTCTTCAGGTTTTCATGGGTTGGATTTTTCCTCATTTCTTCAGGTTCTGGCAACGCCCACATTCCCAAAGGAGCCGTTTGCTCACTGAGTCCCTGGGATTCATCCCAAGGTTTAGAAAGTACTTGGAAACCTTCAGATTAAAGGCAGCACATGGCAATTATTAATTAGGGGATGTCTGGCAATTGTTAATTAGGGGACCTCGAGTTCTGCACCGGGTTTATTTTCTGGGATGGAATTCCTGGCTGGGAGGGTGGGGAGGGGCTGGGATGGAATTCCCAGATTTGCTGGGGCTGCCCCTGGATCCCTGGCAGTGCCCAAGGCCAGGCTGGAGCAGCTGGGACAGTGGGAGGTGTAGGACCCATGGTAGCACCACAGGAGCTTTGGGATCCTTCCACCCAAACCAATCCAGGATTCCATGTGCTGGTTTAGATGGGATCTTGGGAAGAAATATGGAATGCTCCTGGATCCCTGTTCCAGGTCAGATGGAACAGCCTGGGATAGTGGAAGGTGTGGGACCCGTGGTGGGACTGGATGGGCTGTGAGGTCCCTTCCAATCCAAATCCATCCAGGATTCCATGTGCAGGTTTAGACGGGATTTTGGGAAGGAATTCCTGGCTGTGAGGGTGGGGAGGGGCTGGGATGGAATTCCCAGATTTGTTGTGGCTGCCCCTGGATCCCTGGAAGTGCCCAAGGCCAGGCTGGACAGACCTTGGAGCCACCTGGGATAGTGGAAGGTGACCATGGCAGGTGTGGGACTGGATGGGATTTAAGGTCCTTCCAACCCAAACCATTCCATGTTTTTTCATCACTGCAGGATCAAGGTCAAGCAGCATTCCTGCCTTTCATGGCCGGTCTCAAACCACAGCACCAAAGTTGGACATTTCAGACATAAAATCAGATTTTTTCTGTTGTTTTCCTATGCAGGTGCCCAAACCCTGATCCCAAGAGGGTGGACAGACATTCCATTCAGGAATGTTCCATGCCTGGAGAGGTGTGGGAGCTCCTCATTAGCATTGTTCTATAATGCTAATTCATTAATTTGGGTTAATGCTGAGCAGCCGCCCTTACTCAGAGCCAGGCCATGAATTACTCTGAGTCAGATCAAGAATTACTCCATGGAGCAGCTCCCAGCAGGGCGAATTTTCAAAGGAGGCAGAGAGGAAGAAGAGAGAGAGAAAGGGATAAAAACCAGAGCAGGATTTTGCCTCTGTCCTTTTCCAGCTGACTGGAACGGGCTGTGGCAGTCCCAAGGCGTGACACAGCATCCATTAATTCTGGGAGCAGCACTCCACACATGGCTAATGATCCACGGCCTGGATTCATTTCCTTTGGCTCCAGCAGCTCCGTTCTGGGCATTGGAATGATGGATTTGTCTTGATCTCGAGGCTTCCATTTGAAAGTCAAAGCTCATGGTGGAAGAATCCTTTAACTCCATTGGCTTCTCCAGGAAAATTCCTGACACCCAACTAGCAGGGAAAGGGGCTCGGGAGGGACAAGCCCATGGGAATCTTTACCTGGGTGCAGGTAAAAAGGCCAAATTTTGTTCACTGGGAGTCGTGGAAAGGGGGCAGGAGATGAAGAAGGTGATGATTTCCATGGGCTGTCGTGGTGTTTGTGGTCAGGTTTTCACTTGGCCTGTTCAGAACTGACCCGGAGCATTAATGGGAGGGAATTCAAATAAAAGTCAGGTTCTGTGGGATAAAAAAACTCTGGGAGTGCTCATGTAGCAGCCCGAGCTTTAAATTAAATATTAAATTAAGCTGGAGCTGCCTGTGTGAATGCCAAGTGTTCTGTTTGTTGGGAATCAATTTATCCTGGAGTTCCTTATTTTTTTTTTCTTCCTCCCTTTCAGTGGTCCCTTCATGCAGAGCTGACACTTGGAATGGTTAAATGGGAAATATCTGCATGCACATCCAGGGGGTGTCCCAGGTTCCCCTGAAGATCCCAGATGATTATTCTCATTATCCATTCAGCTGCCACAGAAAGATTTATTAATTTCCAATCCAACAAATCCAAAAGCACAAAAAAATTAAATACAACAGCTCTGGGAGTGTTGATTTGCCAGGATGGGAGTTGGGGTGTGGGCAGGTCACGGACACAGGGTGGACAGGCTGTCCTGAAGGTCTGTGGCTGCCCCTGGAAGTGTCCGAGGCCAGGCTGGACACTGGGATAGGGGAAGATGTCCCTGCCCATAGGATTCTATTTAATAGGATCACACTTAAAGTTTTTTTCAAGTCAAACCCTCCTGGGATTCTCTGGGGGTGTGTGGGTCACCTGTCCTGTCCTGTCCTGTCACAAGCTCTGCCTTCCAAGTCAGATCCCTGGAGAGCTCAGCTCCCAGAGGATAAATGCACACACCTTTCTGCTCATCCCTCAATGAAAAATCAGTTTAGAACTGAAGTTTGTGGCCAGGATTCCTGAATTCCATTAACATCCCTGAAAATAGCTTTTCAGAGGAACTTTAGGCAGCACAGGTAGGCTCTGTCGGGGCGGTTGGAAGGGATGAGTTGTGTTTATTGCCCCGTTTCTCTCAGGGCTTTAATTCCACACAGTTTTATGGTGCTTTTTATGAAGGCAAACACATTAAAGAACATCCTCACCCTCTAAACCATGCCTGGGCTGCAAACCACTGTCCTGATTTAATACAGAAAATGTTTAAAATAATCAATTTATTTAGGGCCAGTCTCAATCTGTGTCTCACTTAGGAGATAAACAATCAGGATGCAACAGAGCTCTGGAGAAAACAGTAAAAATCTGACCCAGCCTCAACATTCCAGGGAATGTTTGAACCAGAGCAGAGTCTGAGTTGGTGTTAAACCCCAGCCCACTGGAGAGAGAAGCAAAACCAGCAACTCCAGGGAGCTGAAGCTCTGGTTGCAATTTTCTCCCATCTCATTGCCTGGTTACAGAAATAATTAGCTTCTTAATTCTTTTTTTTTTTCTTTTTTTTTTAATGGGAAATTCAGGCTGTGAGGAGATGACTCATTTTGCCAGTGTTAAATGGAATATATTTCATAGCCAGACAGTGGGCCAGGCACTGGCCTGGAGGGAGAACATTCCTTACCTGAAGAGCTCATCCAGCTCCCTCTGGAGAGCCCTGGGCTGGAAGGCTGCAGAACTAGAAATTGTACTGGAGAAAAACTCTTATCTGAGATCTTATCCAGGGAATCTGGACTTTGAGCTGGCTGGGAATGTGAGTTTCCTCCATGTGAGCATTTCCAGCCTGATGGACGATGCTGTGAGCAGATACTGGGATGGACAATGGAGTTTTATTTCTGGTTGGGGCTTTTATTTCCAATTTTTAATTTTAGGGCGTTTTGTTTTCCTGCCCCCCATTCTTCTTCTTTCCTTTTGTCCCCTTCTACTTTCATTTCCCCCTTCTTATTATTATTTTCTTTTCTCCCCTTCTGCTTCATTTTTTCTCCCTTCTTCTTTTCCCCCTTCTTTTCCTTTCCTCCTTCTTTCCTTTTTTCTCCTTTCTTCTTCTTTCTTCCTTCCCCATCCTTTTCTTCTTCCCTCTCTTCCCCACCTTTTTTCTCCTTCCTTCTTTCCCCTTCTCTTCTTCCTTCTCTTCCCCCCCTTCTTCCCTCTTTTCCCACCCTTTCTCTCCTTCCCTCTCTGCCCCCATTTTTTCTTCTTCCCTCTCTTTGCCCACTCTTTTTTTTACTTCTCTTTCCCACCCCCTTTTCTTTCTCCTTCTCTATTTCCCCCCTTTTTCTTCTTCTCTCGCTTTTCCCACCTCTTTTTCTCATTCCCTTTTTTTCCTCACCCATTTCTTCTTCCCTCACTTTTCCCACCCCTTTTCCTCCTTCCTTCTCTTTCCCCACTCCTGCGTTCTTCTTCTTCTCCCTTTCCCCATTTCCCCCCATTTTCCCCCATTTCCCCCCATTTTCCCCCAATTTTCCCCATTTTTCCCCCTGGAGCTGCTGCTCTGGCTGGAGGGGAATTGATAACTCCAGTGACCAATGGGGTATCAATAACTTTGGAGCCATTGATCCCCTTCCCTCCCTGGCAGAGACTCCCAGAGAAGGAGCCCGGATCCTTCATGGATCCATCAGCTCCTCCAGAGGGGAAAAGGGAATTTTTAGGGAAAGGGCAGAGTCGGATTCCCCAGGAAGGGGCTGGGAGCTGCTCCATCCATGGGAAGGTTTTTCTCCCTTCCAGAGTGGAGTTTTTGGTGGGGTTTTTTTTTCCCAATTTTTCTTTTTTACTCTTGGAAAAGCCAAGAAGTGGCTTTGGCTGGGGGAGCTGAGCTGCAAAACTCAGCTGAGCTCTTAAAAATGTGGGGGATTTTGGGACAGAAAGGAACAGATTCCAGTTATTCCCAACCCCACAGGATGCAGATCCCCCAAGCTGCTATTTCTGTTTTGACCTGATTATCATGTTTTTAATGCCACTCTTATACTTCTAATCCATATTTCCTTAAAAAAATAAAAACCTAAAACATGTAATTATTTCACAAAAGAGAGGTAATGACTAAATACCCTCAGTTTGACTTAATTTGACTTCTGTAGAACCAAAATTTTAAATTCTTCAGCAAATACTTGGATGTGACAAGTCCCAAAGGCTCCTCCTGCGTCCCAGCTGCCTTTTCTGAGACACAAAAGAAGTCCAGGAGGAATATTTTTTATTATCTCAGGTGTTGAGTTGCAGTCTGGGTCACTCCTTGGGTAAATATTTGCATGAAAACTCATTCTGAATATCTGCTCCCCCTCAGTTTCAAGGCATTCCAGCTTCCATCTCCACAGAAATCCAGAGAAAATGTTGTGTGAACACAAATTTTGCCAATTACAAAAATTAAAAAAAAATTAAAAATATTTGAAATGGTAGGTAGATGGGAATAGAAGACATTAAATCATTGGAGCATTAAAAAAAATTTCTTTTCCAGGGGAATGATTTGGTCTAAAATGGAAAAGCAAATCCAGTGTTTAATTTCCCTCTCCTATTAGTGCATCAACCCCCTTTGCAGCTGTTTATTTGCAAAGAATAAAAATGAATGATGTCTTTGAATATCAGATGGGGACATAAAGCATCCTATTAATTAGAAAAGTCACTATTAATTGAATAATACAAATGATTAATAATTGTCCAGCTTTCCAAATTAGAATTCCTATTCCAGCTCATTGATTTTGTTTTGTGGTGGGTTTTTTTTTTTCTTTTTGAAGTGCCCACCTCGAACCATTAAAATTAAAATTAACATTGTCATTATTAACTTGTAGCTATTAGAGCTGCTGCTAATGCTTGTTTTTTATATTCCCTGAAAATACTTCAGGCAGCGTTGCTGTCTAGACATTATCATTTTCTACTCCATCCCAAATTGTTCCCAGTGTGGTTTCTGGTTGGAACATCATGCTGGAAGAAATACCATGAAATGAAACAGAAATTTATCTATGGAATCTTGTCAGAGCAGATTTCGCTCAGCCGGCACAGACAGCGTGGATTTGCCTATAAATTACATTTTTTTTTCCTTACTTTTTGTGCCCATAAAGCTCTGAGGTGTCCAGCACTGGTCAAATTCAAGGCATTTGGGTTCTTTTTATGAGGAAAAAAACAAACAAACAAACAAAAATTTTGACCACAATCAGAGCGCTGAGATGAAATTCTGAGTGCTTTCCATGCTGATTTGGATTATTTTAGTCCTTTTCATGCCCTTTTTGAAGTCTCTGGTTGTTGAACAAGGAGGAGACTCCTTCATTGCTGTGTCCAAGGAGAACCCTGAGCTCCTCCAGCGGCTGGAAACCATCCCAGAAAAAAATCCTGCGTGGTTTCTGCAAATGGTTATTTTCAGTTCTGCCACCACGGGCCAGGCTTGGAGCAATGGGATAATTGAGAGGTTTGGGTTCGTTGTCCAAACCCTGCGTGTCCATCCCTGAACCCAATCCTGGGGCTTTGCTTTGGGAAGATTTTTGGTTTAATTCTCCCTGGGCAGCAAAGCCTCTGCAGCTCCTTTGCTCCAAGCAGGGCTGCAGGGGGAGGGCAGAGCCAACTGCTTGGGTTTTAGCAGCATCCAGACAATTTTTTCCTCCTTTCTGCTCTTTTGGTCATCTTTAGGGATGCTCCAGACATATGCAGGTCATTGGGTTTGGTAGCAAAACCTCTGAAAACATTGCAAAAAAATTGCAAAACATCGCAAAAAAAATTGCAAAAGAAAATTGTGAAAAACTGCAAAAAAAAAAACAAAAAAAAAAAACAAAAAAAACACCCAAAAAACCCCCACAAAAACAAAAAACACCAAACATTGTAGGAAATATGAGAGGAAGCAGGCAATGTCTTCCCATAATTATCTGTTTGTCTGACCCATCCACCCCTCTTCTCTTCACCCCTCCACCCCTAAACTTCCAGCCCTGTTGTTTTTAAAGCCACAAAAGGCAGGGAAGACTTGGGGTGGGTGGGTGTTGTCTCCTGAGGAGGTTTCAAACCCCAAGTTCTTGCAGTTTCCAGCCCGTATTTGGAGGGTTTGGAAGGGCCTGAGCAGGAGCTTGGAGCACCCTGGGACAGTGGGAGGGATCCCTGCCTTGGCAGGGGTGGAGCTGGGTGGGCTTTGAGGTCCTTCCAACACAAACTATTCCATGATTAAGGTTGGAAAAGTTCATCAAGTCCAGCTCTCAATAACATTTTTAACACGGGAGCCTTGACCTGAAGGGGTGGGTGGAAGGAATGAAGAACTGCGGAAGGAGCTGATGATTTTTCCTGGTTTTAGACCGGGAATAAACTCCTCCCCATGTACCCTAAATCCATGAGGGGAGAGGAATTTGCACATCCAAGCTTTCACTGGATTTCCTGATTCTCTGCTGTGTTTGTGTCTTCTTTAAGTTAATCCTCATTCCAGATAATGGAGAAGTTTGGAGGGACAAAGCAGAATTTGGAGAGTTTTAAGACACCTTGATTTAAATGCAACAAGCTCCTCATCCAGAGTGTCCTGCAAACATCCAGGCAGCATTGGGAATTTGGGAAGGACAAGCAGGATCCAGTGTCTGCGGCTCTCGGAATGGAAGCTGGCCTTAAAACCCTGTAAAAACACTGAAATAAATTTCCCTGATTTATTTAAAGTGTGAAGAGGTCAGAATTTAAGTGTCTCTTTAAGCAGAAAAACAAACAAGCAAACAAGCAGGGCCCAATTTCAGGTGGATTTAACATGCCGGTGGACAAGGGAATTTTTAATAGCTAATCTTCCCCTGCCAGCTCATGGGAAATATCAATCTATTAGGCAGGATTCGAGTGCTGAATTTTTAATGCACTTTTAGTGATTAAAGTGTTCTTTTCCTCCACTGCTTGAAAGAGATCACGGTGGCTTTAAAGAGCAGTTTAAAGTCGGAACAACAATGGGGAATTAATAACTGGAGTTGTCCATATTTCTCTCCAGGAGGGGAGGGCTGGGCCTGTTTGTATCCAAGCCTTGCATTCAGAGCACCGGGGACAAGAGAAAATCCCTCATTTTGGGAGCAGTAAATGAGCCAGAGCTGCTGGAGAAGGATCCTGTGACTTTGCTGGCTCGGAGCGAGTGGGTGGCAGCTGGGAGAGAGGCCTGGAGAATGGGGATGGGCTTTAATAGGATTATTTGTGTCGATGGACATGGAGGGATGGGGTGTCAGTGCCACTGAGGGGAAAATGGGGATGGGCCCAGCTTTAATGAGGATTATTTGTGTCGATGGACATGGAGAGAGGGAGTCCGAGTGTCAATGAGGGGAAAATGGGAATGGGCTTTAATGATAATTATTTGTGCCAGTGGACATGGAGAGAGGGAGTCCCGGTGTCACTGAGGGGAAAATGGGGATGGACCCAGCTCTGATGGTAATTATTTGTGCCAATGGACATGGAGAGAGGAAGTCCTGGTGTCACTGAGGGGAAAATGGAGATGGGCCTGCTTTAATAAGAATTATTTGTGTCAATGGACATGAGGGAGGGAATCCCGGTGTCACTGAGGGGAAAATGGGGATGTGCCCAGCTTTAATGAGAATTATTTGTGTTGATGGACATGGAAGATAGAGACCTGGTGTCACTGAGGGGAAAATGGGGATAGACCTGTTTTAATGAGGATTATTTGTGCTAATGGACATGGAGGGAATCCCGGTGTCATTGAGGAGAAATTGGGGATGGGCCCAGCTTTAATGAGGATTTTTTGAGCCAATGGACATGGAGGGATCAGATCTTGATGTCACTGAGGGGAAAATGGGGATGGGCTAAGCTTTAATGAGAATTATTTGTGCCAATGGACATGGAGAGAGGGAATCCCAGTGCCACTGAGGAGAAATTGGGGATGGGCCCAGCTTTAATGAGGATTATTTGTGCCAATGGACATGGAGGGATGGGGTGTCAATGTCACTGAGGGAAAAAAGGGGATGTGCTGGCCCACTGGTGGGAGGGAAACCAGAATTTGTGGGGACAGCAGCCCAAATTCTTCCAGGAGCTGATTCCTGACTGCTGTCACAGCTAAAGCAGGAAGGTCTAACAGTGACAACGCTGCCAGATCTCTCCACGGGTGCATCCTGTTCTTTTACCTTCCTGTTAAGGGCAGAAATCCCCACTTGGCCCAAAATCGCTTTGCAAGGCAGAACCTGGCTCTCCATCCCTGTATTCCTTATAAAAATAAGGAAAGTCACCCCGAGTCCCACCTGCTCCTCTTGACTTACGCAAGCACAGACGCATTTGCTGCGTTCCTGTGCCCCAGCCCTGCCCCAGAGCATTTTCCAGCCTGCATTATGCACTGTCTGCAGCCAAATTCTCATTTCAAAAGTGCTTTCAGAGCCCCTGCTCAGAACGGCCCCATCCGCCCTAAATTTGTGTTTTAAAGAAGGCTCAAAGTCTGTGCTGGAACTTTCCTCCTCTCACTTTATTCTGGTTTTGGGCTTGCTAATGGATGTGTCATTGTAGTGCTGGCTGGCCCAGGGCAGTAATGAATTACTGGAGTTAATTGTGGACTTTTGGGGCCGTTCTGGATGTAATAAATAAACAGCAGCCTGAGCGTTCCACAATCAGGGGGAGAAGCTCCAGGCAGGCACGTGGACCTGGGGTCACAGCAGAGGCTCAAGAAGTGATGCCAAACCTCCTCTGCTGCACTGATCACGTAGGAAAGGCCCAGGAGGTGAACTGGGAGAGGGTAATTTCATTAATGAAACATTTCTGAAGCCTCTGCACATGGGAATCTTGCAGGGATCATCTGTTCCTCAATCTGCTGGCCTCTTGGTCAGGAGATTCTCAAACACATTTTCCTCCACCTGCTTCAGTTCAAGTCAAGGTAAAACAGAGTAAAACTCAGGCTGCCTGTAAGAGTTGTCAGATATTGAAACGAAAAGGAGTTAAAATCTGGGCCATTTCCCAGCCCAGGTGTTCAGTGAATCCTTTATCTCTCCCTGCTGTCCAGTGACATTTCCACTTTACCTCCCTGAAAAATTGGATCCAACCTGATCCGGCTGGAGTGCACAGGGGAAGGGAATGTTCATGTCTAGGAAATCAATAATGGGATTTAACACATGAATTAGGGTCTACCTGGCCTCACTGAGGATCTTCCTAAACCCTCTGAAATTGGTGAGAAAATTCCCTGTTTGCTTTATCTTTTCATGAATTGGATACAGGGAGGAAAAATAGATTTAATGGAAAGAAGGAAGACAATTATACTGTAATATGTAATAAAATCTTGGAATGGTGTGGGTTGGAAGGGACCTTGAGGATCATCCCGTCCCACCCTGTGTCGTGGGACACCTCCCACTCTCCCAAGTCGCTCCAGCCTGGCCTTGGGCAATTCCAGGGATGGGGAATCCAAAACCTCTTTGAGCAACCTGTGGTGCTTTGGTTTATTCTGTTCAGCAGAGGGCACAACCTTCAGACCCATCAGAAAACAGGGATGGAAAGGGATCTTCCATCCCCGGAATGCCTTCTTATTTCCAGTTGAAACTGGGAGGGTTTTCTTCTGGCAAGTGCTGGTGCAAGGAGGGAGCTCCAGAGCCCCAGGGTCAGACCAGGATGAGCTGGGTTTGGATGCCTGTGGTTTCCTGCTCCTTCCATGGATGTTCTGAAATAGGTAATTTTAAAAATTAGCATTTTAAGCAAAGTTAGTATAGCCAAAACCAACCAAAGTAGAGTCAGTAAGCAAACCCAGCTAGAGCTAATTAATGTTTAACCAAATAATTTAGTTAGGAGTAAGCCTTAAAGTTTAAGTAACTGGTTGTTTGTCATTTTATATTTGTTCAACTGTACTTACATTGAGAAACAGCAATTACTAACTCTTCTACCTAAAAGACCCATTCAAATAGAAGAACTGGGTGTGTTTCAAAACAATTTATATTGTCAAAAGCCAGAAAAGCAGAATGGCCAAAAGAGGAAGACGAGTTTTACTTCATCACTCTCGCCCTCCCCTCAAATTATGCGACCACCAACTTAATTTAAAGACCAAACCACACATGCTTAATAACTATTCAGCTAATTACCATCCGGAGCGGGGAATGGGAGATATTAATGTGATTAATGGGTGTTTGTGTTTTGAATATTCAAAACCCCTTGCAAATAAATAGACCTTGTATTGTTTTGTGCGTTGCTCTGTGCATTAGGGAGCTGTCCCACGTGTATGAAATAAGCATCCACTTTCTAACAGCTCTGTTAGAGAGTCTTTGTCCCTCTCTAGTTGGGTATCAATACTAGATCAATACCCATATTTTGGTAAATCAGTTCCTTCCATGTTCTTCTGCCAGAACTGGGAATGAGGAACCAGTTTGCTCACCTGGAGCCCAACACCAGCAGTGGTGACACAGCTGAGCTTATAAACTGCTTTTGTCATTCAGTGCTTTAAAAGACCAAGCAAGGAGCACTTCAATCCAAGCCTTTTTTTTTTTGGTCTCCACCAGTATCACTACAAAAATTCTAGCTCTCTGGGGCCTTGCCCTGTCAGCCAGGAGGAACTTGGAGAGGGAGGGAAAGGTGATTTCCTCAGCCTCAAGGAATTATTTCCCCAGGGGGGATTCCCTGTGTCCTGCATGGGGTTGACATCAGGGAGCGTTTCTCATGAGCATTTTGGTGATTCCTCATTCCTTAAAGATCATTTATAAGGTAAAATCAGATCTCAGTTTTACTGAGGTAAAGTCAAATTCCAAATCTTCTTTTCTGCATCCAAATTCCTGTTAAAAGTCAGATTATTCCTGCTTTTCTGAGGCAATTGGGAGCACGCTGCCAATCCCCACATTTTGGCATGGAGACAATCCATAGCAAGCAAGGTAGGACACCAAATTAAAATTCTGAGCCCTTCTCTTTAAGGAGCTGAGAAATCATTTTTTAAAACCCCAAGCCCTGGGCTCAAAGTGCCCAATCAGGGGGTGCCATCCCAGGGGACAGCAATTCACAGGATTTATTTGTGGCAGAGCACAAATCCCTTTTCCCAGACTCATGTGGTTTGGAGTGCTGCTCCTAAATATTGAAATAATCAGAGTAAAGCCATTCTCGATTTCTGACCAACTGGAACTCAACACCTTTCTGTGAATGCATTGAAATGATTCTTCCCTGGGATGGGCAGGAATGTGGAGTCCTTGGTTTGGAGTGATAACTAAGCAGGAAAACTTCTGGAATTCCACTCTGGCAGATTCCCACAGTTTGTATTTTTATTCCATGTCTGTGAGACTTTAATCCTTTTTCCCCCAAACCGCTTCTTCTCAGAGCTTTTCCTGACAGCACAGAGGCAAGAAATTATGTTTTGCAAGATATTAACCATTACCATCCTTTGATTTTTTTTTTCCTGAGCTACTTAAATCCTCACTTCTGTAAGATTTGCTCTGAGATATTTGGAGAGGGATATTTGATTTTTCTCTGGCTCTCTGATGCCTGGGGAGGATGGGAATGCAACATTCAGTCCCTCACTCACTGTAAGCTCTCATTGGGTTGGTTCAGACCAGGACTGAGGAATATTTGGGGAGCAGATGTGGTGCACAGAGCCTGGATTTAGGCAGCAGGAATTCCACGGTGGGTTTAGAGTACTACCAGGTATTTATGTCAAAAAATCCCATTTTAAGCACATCTCCCTGCCCAGTTCAGCCCAGTCACTGTGCTCAGGAGAGGTGGGAGGAGTTGTGGTTTGAGAGGGAAAGGTGAAAATCCTGTGTTTTAAACAGAATTCTGGGGTGAACACCTGTCTCAGGATGTGCTGTGGGACACAGAGAAAACCTCCTGGATTTCTGCACTGCCCTGCTCAATTTGCGACAGCTGAAACTCCCAAGGACTGGGATGTTTAGCATTAAAGTCTTTAACAAGTATTTCAAGGCCTGCAGCAGCAGTGATTTAATTGGAACTTCTTCTCCCAGAGTTTTCCAGGTGGAATGTGGTGCACAGGTCTGGCCCATGGAGGTTTCTGTCATTTCACTCCAGCTGAGTCATTCTGATACCACAGGAAACCGGGGCAGCTCCTTTTCCCTCTCTGGCCTGGGCAGGGATGCACTGAATCCTCCTGGAAGGAAAACTGTGCTCCCCACACCGAAAACCACTGTAATAAAAACTCCAGGGTGTCCATTCATCATTGAGATTGGTGCTTCCATCCCAGGAATTGCACTGGGATTTCTGGGAGCTGAGTTCCAGCAGGGAGGGGATGGAACAGGGGCAGCAAACTGCGCTCCCCACACCGAAAACCCCTGGAATAAAAGCTTCATGGTGTCCATTCATCTTTTAGATTGGAGCCTCCTCATGCCCAGGAATTTCACTGGGATTTCTGGGAGCTGAGTTCCAGCAGGGAGGGGATGGAGCAGGGGCAGCAGCCCAGCTGGAGAGGCTGGGATGGAGCTGGAGATCTCCCAGGCTGTCAGGGAAGACCCAGTGTTTTGGTTACTCCATCCTGCAACAACAGATAATCCAACAGGGTAATTGTCAGCTCCTCCCCTGAGCCAAAAGGTTGGGAATGCTCTTGGTGGGGAATTCTTTCCCAGCCTGACTTTGCTGTAAATGCAGCCCAAATTGCACATCTGCAGGAGAGCTGGAGGAGCACAGGGTTGGGCTGCTTTGGGAATTCCCTCCATTTTCCATTTTCCTCATCATTTGTCCATCTCTGCAATGTTGTCCTCCACTGGCTCTCTGCACTTGGAAGCTCAGACAGGGCTTGGTGGGGAATGAGAACCAAAAATCTGTGTGAGAAAATGGAAGTTTTAATGACCAGGCCACAGACTCACCCTCACTGCCCCGGCTTTGATATTTTTCCTGGGAATTCTGGCCATTATAGCCACTAAAAAATTGTGCATATGGATGAGGAGATGGAAATGAGGGTCATCCATGTGATCCCGTGAGGGACATCCCTGCCCATGGCAGGGCTTGGGGCTGGAGGAGCTTTAATGTCATTTCCACCCCAAATCATTCCATGGTTCTGATTCCTACCCCTACACTGGGATATGTCACACTGCAGATTATTTTTGTTAATTTTTAACCTCACTCAGCTCCCAGATGGGATTTTCCAGAATGGAATTCCCAGATTTGCTGTGGCTGCCCCTGGATCCCTGGATGTGCCCAAGGCCAGGCTGGAGCACCCTGGGACAGTGGGAGTGGCACAGGATGGGATTTGAGACCCTTCCAGCACAAACCATTCCAGGCTTCTGTGAAAACTGATTTTCCAAAGTAACTCTGGCACATGACACATTCTTTTATTGAGATTTGTCTTTTGGATTGGCAGCTGGCAGGTCCCTAAAAATGAAATTTTCAGCTCTCTACTTACACGAGTATTCCTTGAAAATGTCACTGCTGCCTGGGATCGGTGGCTGTTCCATTCATTTTCTTCATTACAGTGGGATTTTCATTCCCAAAATTGACCAAATCACTCTTGTCTCTTTGACAAGACTTCATTTTTCTCCTACTTTGTACCTACTGGCTCATATTTCCCCAGCTGGCAGATTTTGAGCCTTTATTTATCCCCACTCTTCTCCAGCCTCTCACCATCTTATTCCATATGTTTATTATCTTTTCCATCCCCAAGCTGTGAATAATTTTGAGGGAGATCAGGCAGCTGCCTGGGAGTCAGCTGGTTGGCAGCAGCCTGGTGCTGGAGGAGTCCCTGGGTTAACTCACAATTGCTGCTGAAGGATTTTGGAGAGCACGGAAAAACATCCTTTCCCAGCAGTGCCAGCCCCAAACTTGTCAGAATTAGCAGCTATTATTGGATTGACTGAAAAACAGCGAATTAAATGAAAAAAACCCACGATGTTCTACGTATTTGTTTGCTTTTTTAGTTGTTTTTAATGCCAGGACAAGCTGGGTTTTACATGTTTAATGAAACTCTAGATTCTTATTTAATGAAAGGCTTAAAATTAGGAATATTGTCAGTTGAATCCTGGGAATTTATCAGTGAATGGATCAGATTTGCTTTCTGGGAGTGCTTTAGGAAATTAAGGTCCTGAATTAGAAACGGGGGGTCAGATGGAACAAATCCAAATCCCACCCATGTTACATTCCTGCTATTTCTCCCTCAGCTCTGAGTCCTTTATTTTCTGGTCCCCTCCTTTAGTTCTGAACCACTGAGGTAAAATCAGATCCCAAATCTCCTTTGCTGGGTCCAAATTCCTGTTAAAAGTCTGATTATTCCTGCTCTCCTGAGGCAATTGGGAGCCTGCTGCCAATCCCCACATTTTGGGGTGGAGATGATCCATAGCAAGCCAGGCAGGTCTCCAAATTAAAGCTCCGGGCACTTCTCTTTAAGGAGCTGAGAAATTGTTCATAAAACACAAAGTAAAGCACGAATTCCATGCAGTTTATTCCTCCAGCTTTTCCAAGGGAAGCTGCACAGCCATGGAAAAAATTTGTGTTTGAATTTTGTCTGCTCACCCACCCAATGGTTCAGACAGGCAGCAGCCGAAGCAGAGCTCTCTCTGCCTGCAAACAATCCCTGAAATATTTTGATGGAAGAAGAGCATGAAGGGTTATCATTAGCTGAGTTTAATTTGGGGGAATTATAAAATCACACGTGAATCTGCAGGAAAATAAAGAGCCTTTCCTGTCGGATGGTGCTGGATCAGAGGCACTGGATTCCTGCATGGATTCCTGCGTGTTCCTGGCATGGATTGACAGCCTGTTTTTCCCAAGGCCCTCACAGGCTGCAGGCACCCTTTGTATAAAATCCTGTTAATTTTCAGCTTGGTGCTGTGTTAACTCCTTTGTGCTGCCACAGGACATGACATTTTCTAGGCATTTTTTCATGGCAACATCAGGATTTAACGGGAGGAAAGACCTCGGGGTCAGAGAATTGAAGAGAGATTTCTTTTGGACAAAACCTCTGGAGGTTCCACAGGGCCTTGCCCAGTCCAAGTCTGAAGGATGAAGATTCTCCAGACTTTCTGGGCTGTATTTTGGTCTCTAAGAAGTCACTTGGTTAATTTTTATCTACTTTTCAAATAAGCACATTTACAATTTCTCTCCTTGCAACTTGTGCCTGTTGCCTCTGTGTCCTATTGTGTATTCCTGAGGTGAGTCTGGCTCCACATTCCCAGATTTTGCAGGGAACAGAAAAAAGTTGGACTCCTGTGACTTCCTCCTCTTCACTCTAAACCAACCTGGGACCCTTTTCCCTTTCCTCAGCCTTTTCCCATCTGCCTTGTACATTGGATATTAGGAACAATTTCTTCACTGGAAGAGGGGTTAAACATTGGGCCAGGATCTCCAGGGAAGCCATGAAGCCACTGGAAATGTTCAAAACACGAGCAGAAAGGGCACTTTTAGTTTTTGTGGGTACAGCAGGGTTCGGTCAAGGGTTGGACGCGATGATCTTGGAGGCCTTTTCCAATATCAGTGATTCCATAATTCCATATCCATGGGGAAGGAGGTCCCTGATGGCTCCCTGGGCCAGGTCTGGGAGTCTTGGATGGGGATTAATTCCTCTCTTCCCTCCGTGGGCCGTGTCCCACCTCAGTAACAGATCTCTCTCTAAAGGATCTGCTTGGCAGAGCTGCTCCAGGTTGGGAATTTGGAGTTCCACAGAGATGGGAGAATCTTTCTCAGGGTATTTAGAATCACAAAATTAAAGTTGGAAAGACCTCCAAGACCATCAAGCCCAGCCTTTGATCTCTGTCAGTGGTTTAATGGTGGCACAAGTCCAGCAGGATTTAGTTTTTTCCCAGCCCTGAGGCTGCCAGAGCTCCAGGAGTGTTTGGACACCGCTCCCAGGGGTGCACAGGTGTCTAAACTCCCTTCCAACCCAAACAATCCTGGGATCCTAAGGAAGCTGGCCAGGAATTCCCTAACCAAGGACAACTCTGCAGAGCACCACAGGGTTTCCAACAATCCGAGGATCCAAACCCCATTCCCTGCGAGTGGCAGTGGGAACCAACATCACCTCTGCCTGTGCTGAAGGCAGTGAAGATCCAGCCCCAGGGGCCCGTTCTCACATGGAATATCTGTGAGCAGCTCCCAAATCCAGAAACTGCTCAGGATTTGCTCTGCACTTGCACCTCTGGCGGTTTGAAGCTGCTGGAGAAACATCAAAGATAAGCACAGAAACCTAAAGCTTGATTAAGCGCATGAAAAGCTGCTGTTAAATTGGGCCTCTGGCTTTCCTTGTGAATCCTTTTTATTTTCCCACTTGCCTTTTCTTTCATTTCTTCTTCTTTTTTTGGCTTCAGCAGGAAGCTCATTTGCGCAGGGAATGTGACCTGGGGATGATGGTGAGGACACAGAGGGCTCCTTCACTCCCTCAGACCTCTCTGTGGACTTCTTGCACATCTCTTGAGGCTAAACATCACTTCAGACACTTTTGTCATGGAAATTTAGCTCAGATCCTTAACCCAGGTGAAGGTCTCAGGAGTCTGGATGTCGTATTGAGGTCTCAGGAGGTTGGATGTCTCATACACTTTGGATATGATGTTATCTTTATTTACAAGGGTGAAAAATGAAAAAGCAGCAAAATAAAAGGTTTCCTGTGGATGTATCTGAGGCCAAAATTACAATTAAATAGGTGGAAAATTACCTGAGCCAACTTGTGCTGGGAAGTAATTCAGAAACAAGTGTTAGGGAACGTGAGTCAATGGGAAAGGATCGGGAGACTCCGAAGGGACTCCGTGTACAAAGGATCAAATTCACCTCTGGAGCAGCTCCAAGGAATCTCAGCTCTCTCAAAGCAGCAGATGCACTGCCAGGGGTATGGAAAAGGTGTTTATCTAATCTTTGCACTCACAAATTATTATTTATAAGGAAAGAATGCTGGGGTGTCCTGGGACTGGGGCCTTGCTGTGTGGAGTGATGTACAGGCCCTGCTCTGAGCAGACCAGAGATAAGGAACGATATCAGCCAGGGAAATGATGGATCCTGCAAGCCTGGCTTAGCATTTTAATTTGATGTGGGCATGGCTGCAGCAAACTGGAGCCTGTCCCGGGGTGCTGGAGTTGTGTCCTGGAGCCTGTCCCTTGTGCTGTCCCTGTGTCCCTTGTGCTGTCCCTGTGTCCTGGAGCCTGTCCCTGTCTCCTGGAGCCTGTCCCTGTCTCCTGGAGCCTGTCCCTGGTGCTGTCCCTGTGTCCTCGGTGCTGTCCCTGTCTCCTGGAGCCTGTCCCTGGTGCTGTCCCTGTGTCCTAGAGCCTGTTCCTCTGTCCTAGAACCTGTCCCTGGGACTGGAGCCTGTCTCTGGTGCTGTTCCTGTGTCCTAGAGCCTGTCCTGGGTGCTGTCCTTGTGTCCTGGAACCTGTCCTGGGTGCTGTCCCTGTGTTCTGGAGCCTGTCCTAAATGCTGTCCCTGTGTCCTTGAACCTGTCCCTGTGTCCTGGAG
>JAHLSL010000082.1:286348-322179 GCA_025920805.1 Petroica traversi | reverse complement strand
GGATGGGATGGGATGGGATGGGATGGGATGGGATGGGATGGGATGGGATGGGATGGGATGGGATGGGATGGGATGGGATGGGATGGGATGGGATGGGATGGGATGGGATGGGATGGGATGGGACGGGATGGGATGGGACGGGACGGGATGGGATGGGATGGGATGGGATAGGAATGGATGGGATGGGATGGGATCCAGGCTCTGATCCCACACTGAAATTCCATGCTGGTGTTTTCCACTGGGCTTTAAAAGTCCAGTCCTTGCACAGGGATTCTGAGAGAAGCAATCCAAGTGTTCTCTTTTCTCTTCCCTCTGTCCTGGTGCTTCAGCAGAGCCTGGTCCCTGCCCTTTCCTCATCCAGGGATAGGTGTCAGAATTCATGCAGGATTAGGGCTTTTTCTGGGAAGAAACCACTGGGAATCTCTGAAATTTGCTTGTTGCCACTCTGGGCTGGCTGCTTTTCTCCTGCCAGATCTGCAAACAGCTCCCTGCTCCTCATCCCTTCCTCCCCTCCGTGCCCCCTCCTTCCATAAACCCCACTCCAAACACACTCCCGACAAAATTGCCTCCCAAATTACAGCAGCACAGAAAGTTTCATTTCTGCCTCCTGCTAATTCCGAGAGGAACAAAGAGTGTCAGATCCATTGCACTCCCCCAGCAGAGCGTTCTGTGCTCGGGGTCTGCGTGGTGCAGCTCAGGGGGCAGCAGCAGTGACAGGGACACTGTGACACTTTAATAGTGCCTGATAAATCACTGTCACCGCTCCCAGGGGTGCCGTGAGTTGGAGGGAACAGATTTTCCTGCTCTCTCTCCTGGTTTTCTGCCTGGCATCGCCCTCCTTGTTCAGGGTGATACCCACCCACCCCAGGATGGGTGGCTGTGGTGCTTCCCCGATTCTCCAGGCAGGGGTTGGCCAGTAATAAACCATTTTTTAGCAAAGGAAGGGCAGGAATTTGGAAATGTCATGGTTTTCACACTTTCCCTGATCACTGAATCCCTGAGATTGGCAAAGCCTTCCCTGAACCCAACCTGTGACCCATCCTTGGCAACTCAGAGTCCCGAGTACCACAGACAGTTGTTCCTTGGGCACCTCCAGGGATGGGGATTTTACAGCGGCGTGGGTCTTTCAGAGGCCCTGACTGGCACCAGAATATCCCTGTTGGGGAGCATTTCCTCTTCTTCTGGAGCAGGAAGCATTTCCTCTTCTTCTGGAAACACAGAGCATTTCCTCTTCTGGCTCGCTGCTGCTTGGGCTCTGTCTGGTTGGGTGAGCTGGTCCATGGCATTGGGAGCCACCAGAATCCCAAGGGAATGTTGGGGACTGTGGGAATCTTGATTTGCTGTCACGGGGAGGTGGCACATCCGTTATCCCAGTGATCAAACCAGCAGTCCATTAACAAGGGCCACGGAATCACAGAATATTCCAGGTTGGAACAGATCCATGAGTCCAACTCTGGAGTGAATGGCCCATCCAGTGGTCCATCCATGGGAAAACGGAGCCAGTGAAATCCATTGGGATGCACTGGACTTGTGGGTGTGGGAGTCCTGTGTCCCTCTTTAATGCCTTTTTCTATGAAGAAAAAAATGAAGCAGAACCATCCCAAACCCTCCCAGGTTCTGAATTTAAAGCATCTGTTCTGCTGAGATTGTCTCAAGGTGCTTTCTAAATATTTGGAATTAGGATACAAGAAAAATTGAATTCTCCTGAAGAGTTTGCAAATCTGAATGGTCCCGATAAGAAGAGGATTAAAGGAAAGTTGTTTGAACAAACCAAGATGGAATGATGAAGGTCTTTTTGGCTCAGAAACTGTGCTGCCAGGAGAATAGAATCCAGATCTCTGGAATTAATTAATATTAATTCATTATTTGTGTAATATAAATCATGTAATTACCATGTGCAATTTCCGTTTCAAACTCGGTTAATTTATCATTTTATGTCCTTGTAAACTATGGTTGAATCCAGCAGCTCATTTTTATCTTTGTGGTAATTAATTCTGTAATGTAACTCTGGGTTTGTTTCCTACCTGGCATGGACAGCCAGGCATTCAGGTACCAAAATGGGGTGTGAGGGACTCAGCCCATGCATTCCTGGCTGTCCAAATGGTTCTTCCAGTGGAGCTGGGAGTATCCATGAATCCAGAGGAAATCCTTGTGTGAGCATGGATTCATTCATTCAGGGAAATTCCCTTAATCTCCCAATTTCCCTGTTTTGCTCCAGCCTCTGCTGCACAAAACAGGGCCTGGCAGGAGTCTGGATCACTTTTCCCTGCTCACTCTTCCCTCCAAGGGTGGCTGATTGTTCTGTAGGGAGGCTGAGGTGATAAAGGTGGGGTTTGATGGCGCTTTTCCTCTGGCAGATTCCAAGCAGGATCCCTGGCAGGGACAAGGACTCTGTGTCCGTGTCACAGGGAGCCCCTGGTGTCCCCACTGAGCGTCACCTGCAGGGCACAGCTCTGTGTCAGCCTGGGCAGTCTGGATGGGATATTGGGAGGGAATTCTTCCATCTGAGGGTGAGGAGGGGCTGGGATGGAATTCCCAGATTTGCTGTTGCTGCCCCTGGATCCCTGGCAGTGCCCAAGGCCAGGCTGGAGCACCTGGGACAATGGGAGGTGTCCCTGGGCATGGCAGGGGTGGCACTGGGTGGGATTTAAGGTCCCTTCAGCCCAAACCATTCCACGTTATTTTTTTTTAACTGGTGTTTTTTCATCATTTTCCTTGTCCCATCCTTCTCCCCAAAGGCTCCTGGTGGGATTTGTGGGATGTCCTGTGGGACAGAAGCTGGACATTGATAATCCTCGTGGGTCCCTTCCAGTTCAGGATATTCCATGATTCCTTCCTTTACTCCTGCCACGAAATAAATCTCCCACGACCTTATGGAGCTCCAAGCACGGCTTGGGTTTGATCTCTGTGAAAATAAGAGCAGTTGATAATTTATTTCATTCCAAACTCACATTTTTAATTAGCTGTCTACTATGAGCAATATTTCATCACCCCATCCATTGACAGGGAGACAGCCAAAGCTGTATTTTTAGTTCCTGTACTCTGCTCTTCCCTCCAGATGCTCATCCTCTCTTTTTTTTTCCTAATGTAAAACTATTAATTAATGAGAGACAACCATTCACACCGTGCCACTGGCTGTCAGGAATTAACAAATGCCAGTTAAAAAAGCCAAATAACAAAAGTGGGAGCACGGAGAGGTGGCAGCAGGAGAAGGGAGAAGAGAGGAGTTAATTGCTGGACTTTCCAGCACCCAGGGAAGGGAGGCGTTGGGAAAGTTTACAGGGGGAAATTAACAGTGTACAACAAATTAACTCCAAAGGCTAAAGCTGGAAGGGAAAACCCAACTGTGAAGGAAGGCAGGATGAGGAGTGGGAAAGGGATGGTGGGACACTGGTGGCGACAGAGCGGAGCTGTTGGGGGACTTTGTTTGGAGCCTTGGAAGGGAACTCTGGATCTCCTGCTCCAGCAGAGCACAGGAGGCTGTGAAACACCACAACAAGGGGGATTGAGCCTCTCCTGGGCCCTGCTGAGCTGTGCTGAGAGGTTTTGCTGTCAGAGCTGCTGCTGGTGACAGGGTGACCGTGTTTGGGTGTCCCCAGGGACAGGGGACAGCGGTGGCACTCAGAGGTGCGGTGGTGACAGCTCTGTCCTGGCTCCTCTCCCAGCAGGAGGACACGGGGCCAAAGGGAGAGGATGAACTGGGGAGAAATAAAAGCTGAGCAGGGGCTTGGGCTCAGCCACCGAGGGGCTGCTGGAGAAAATAACCCCTGGTCCTTCAAACCTCCTCGTGAAGGTCTGGCACAGAGAGGGAGAGGCTCTCCCTGGGCTGTCAGAACCCTCAAATGAGGCTGTTGTGCCACTCATGATGAGGTAACCAGGTGAAGCCTTAGGATTTCAGCTTTTATGTTTTTTATATTTGAAATCCTGCAATTCCTTAGTGAGTAACTCCAAACTCCACACCCAGGGCCAGCTGCTGCTCTCCCGTTGTGCTCAGACACAACAATTCCTCTCCAGGCCTGGCAATCAAGGACACCCGACTGTGCCAGGCCTGAGAGATGGGAACAAAAGTGACTTGGGGGGGAGCAAACTTGGGGTGAATTAACTTCATCGCCTGAGGCTGGAATTGGGAGATTCACCCCCAATGTGCAAATAGACCAAACTTATAAAAGCATGAAGTCCATGACCCATCATTCATTTTTGGGTGTATCCCCTGGGGGCTTCATCTGCCCAAAAAGTACCTGAAGGCCCCTCAATAAATAGAAGTGATTTTTATTCCCCTAATTTGGTCTGGCCTCTGTTTTTAAGCAGACCCAAAAAGGCATCAGGGGACAGCCTCCCTTGAGGCACCCCCTGCTCCTGCCCCGGCCTCCTGACTCTGCTCCAGTGCTGCAGCAATTGAGCCCATGAGAAGTTTCCTGCCACGGGCTCCTCTCTCTCTTTGAAAAGAGACATCTGAGCCCTGCAATGTCTTTTTCATCTTGCAGCAAGATAATGTTCTCCATCAGTCTTTGCTCCAACCCTCTCGGTACTAAAGAGAATAAAAAATGCCCCTTGATTTCTTTGGCAAGCTGCGGACCAAGCCTGTGCTTTTTACAATATTTTCGATATGAGGAGGGGAAAATGAGCTGAATTTTAACAGACAACTCTGAGCCTGAGTTACATCAGGGCCCCCGAGGAATTCCTTATCTGGGTTTTGGGATCACATGCTCTGAGAGGTCAGCTATTAATAGGCTCTAAGAGCTGAGCTGGTGATCATTAGGTGCTTTGAACAAATTACAAGGCGCTAGTTTGAGGTGGGTGTTGTGTTCAAGGGGTCGGTAATTAAAGCTGTTTCTGGGTTAATGTTTTATCTGTTCATCCAGCCGTGGAATCAATTCATAGTAAAGATCCCTTTTTAACACTCTTGCACTACACATCCCTGAGGTTTTGATAAGCACCTTCCAAGGGTGTTTGGATTTTTTATGGATTCCTCCTTGTGAAGGCTATTTTGATGCATTTTAGAAATCCCTAAAGCAGATCCTTTTCCCACCACTGGCACACATTTGCTGTTCCATTCCACGTCAGCTCATCCTTTCATCTTCCTCATTCAGCATCCCCCACAAAAAGTCTTTCGGAAGTTTACTTTAGGCTTGGCATTCCAAAATGTTATTTATTGCATTGTCCAGAAGGTTGTCTCTCCCTCCATGTGACCTTTCAAGATGAATTCAGAGCTGAGCCTCCAGCCCTCAGAATATCTGGGACTGGGTTGCAGTTCCCAGAACTTGGACAATAACAGCATTTTCTGTTCAAAAAATCAGTGCAAGGAGCCATCAACCTCTCATTTACGGCCTCCTCCTCATTGCTCTGCAGTGCAAATCCACGGAGGGAGGTTTGAAACCGCTTCTGCTGCAGCAGAATAAGGCTGGTGGACACAAGAGATTCCTTTTCCAATATCACTTTCCAACCCCCAGCCATCCCAGAGTGCTTTCCCGAGTCAAATTACCTATTTATGGGCCCGTGCAAAGGCAGGCTGATGTGCTGGCCTGCCCGGGTGGCTCTCAGCGCTGTAATTGTCTCGGTGTGGCTGCTAAGTAGTTGCAAATCTGATCTCTCATTCATTCCTCGCAGCTTGTTCAGCATTCCGTGGCACTGAGTGCACTCGGATTTAATTTCCTTGAACTGCTGCCACAGGATCTTTCCCGGGATGTTCCAACCAATGTTCCTGCTCTGGCTCTGCCGGGCCTCGTGTGCTCCCTTCTGCAACCAGAAAATCATAAACCTTGGAATGATTTGGTTGGAAAGGGCCTTAAAACTCATCCAGTCCCATGGGCAAGGACACCTCCCACTAGACCAGGATGCTCCAAGGCCCATCCAAAGCTTCCAGGGATGAGTGAATGAGTGAAAACTCCCTGCCCGGGCTGGAAGGGCAGAGCCCAGCAAAGCTGGCCTGGAAGTTTTCATGGGGAAGACTCGCCTTTTGTTCCCACCTGGGATATTTATTTCTGCTCCTGCCTTTTCTCCCATGGCTCTGGTTTAAACCAGGAATATCTTTTCCCCAATGATATTTGTTTTATTTCTGCCCCTGCCTTTTCTCCCGTGTCTTTGGTGGGGTTTGAACCAGGAATAACTTTTCCCCAATGATATTTGTTTTATTTCTACTCCTGCCTTTTCTCCCATGGCTCTGGTGAAGTTTAAACCAGGAATCTCTGTCCCTCAGTGATATTTTCTTTATTTCTGCCCCTGCCTTTTCTCCTGTGACTTTGGTGAAGTTTAAACCGGAATATCTGTCCCCCAGTGATGTCTCTTTTATTTCTTCCTCTGCCTTTTCTCCCATGTTTTTGGTGAGGTTTGAACCAGGAATCTCTTTCCCCCAATGATAATTGCTTTATTTCTGCCCCTGCCTTTTCTCCCATGGTTCTGGTGAGCTTTAAACCAGAATCTCTGTCCCTCAATGATATTTGCTTTATTTCTGCCCCTGCCTTTTCTCCCGTGACTCTGGTGAGCTTTAAAGCTGAGCTGGAGCTGGAGTCTGAGCTCAGCTGCAGCCCCTGGGTGTCTAGGGAATGGCAGAGAGCTCGTGTCCTGCGTCAGGATGGGTTAAATCACAATTTTATCCTGCCTTTCCAATCAAATCTTCCCTTTGCACTCTGGCTAACGGAGATAATAAATCACTGCTTTCCTTTAGGCCCTTTTTTAGGGGTTTTGATGCCCTGATTTACCAGTTGATGTTACTGGGACCATCTCACACCAAGAAATTAAGCTCTCCACTCGCACTGGATGGTTCCAGAGTGGAAAGGGACTGCAGTGGGCAGCTCAGGCTGTGCCCATGCACAAACAGGAAGGATTTGGATGCTGCCAACCCTGGGCTGTGCCTGGTCCCCAGGGAAATTGTCACCTGTCCCAGGCAGGGCTGAAAGCTCAGGAGATGGACACTGCCATCAGTGGGAGAAGCTCATCCAAGCCAGCCAAGCCTGGGGTTTGTTTTGGGAGCTGGCCGAGCTTTGGGAGACACAATCTCAACACGGACAGGGCTGAAAGCAATTCCTGCCTGGGCACAGCACCAGAGCTCTGCAGACACCACGTGCAGAATGTGAGCTGGCTGGCCCTACAGGAGCTGGGGATGGATGTTTGATTAAATCTGGGAAAAGCTTGTGTCCTGGTGCTCCTCCTCTTCCAGTCCTTGCTCAGCCCATCAGGCAGTGATGGTTTCAGGAATTAAAACAGGGTGGGAGCATGGCTGAAGAAACTGGATTTTCACCTGGCTGTGAGCAGCTGGGTTAACATTTCAAGCCCATCGCCTCAGTAACTTCCCTAAGCCAAGATTAGAGCCCAGCTCAAGGTTTAAAACCACAGGAGGGAGAGAGGAAATGTTTTAAAGGGTTTTTGGTTGCATGGATTGATGGAGGGAATTCCAGGTGAGAGAGGTTAATGGAGCCTTTGTTAGCAAGAGAACAAGGAAACGATCCTTGGTGTTCCTTGGATCCAGAGTTTATCCCAAAGCTCCTGGGACAAGATTTCCTCTCAGAGCTGCCAACAGCTGAACCCAGAGAGCTTTGGGATTCACCAGAGGGGCAGGTGATTGATGTCAGAACACACGTTAAAATTTGAATTTGGGTTGTTCAAAACATTGGGATCTTTGTGTTGGACATGGAACTGACCCCAAACATTGGGATCTTTGTGCTGGGCATTTGACTGACTCCAAACATCAAGACCTTTGTCCTGGACACTAGACTGACCCTAAACATTGGGATCTTTGTCCTGGACATTGGACTGACCCCAAACATTGGGATCTTTGTCCTGGACATTGGACTGACCCAGATCAAACACTGATACCATAACCCTGCAGGCCATCAATGATTCCCATGGTGGGAATCAGAATGATTGAAGGAACCTTGTGACATTCTCTGTGAAAATACCCTTTTCCCCTCCCTTTGCTAAGCCAGAAATATTCTTTCCTTCTCTTTTGAGGCAGAAATGCTCTTTTATTGCTTGTTGATGTGGCTGGGACGATCAATAAGTTGGTCTCTTTTCTCATCTCTCTGCTTGTCCTCAATTATATTTGATTGGAGTTTGAGCAGGGAGTGTTTAGTTGCAGTGCCTGGCAGAAACCCGGATAATTTGGGGCAATTTACTGAACCTTTTCATGCATCAGGAACCTATTTTTAAGCGAAGATAATGAGAGTTTTGTTCTACCTGTCTGTGGATGTCTCGTAATCCCCGTTCCTGACCTTGCCTGGGGCCCACATCTCTGTAACACGCAGGCTGCGGTGTAAACAATTCTGTTCCTACTGTATTTCTGTTTACCCTTGTGGCTTAGGGGGATTTTTTTTGTATTGGAAACCCTTTACTTGTGTTTGTTCAGACAGAAATTATCTATGCCACGGCATGCAGGGCAGCATTTTGTTCTTTTTCTTTCCCAACCTAAACAAAAGGTGAGACAGGCGGAAGCACCAAAGCATTGCTACAGCTGCCTCTCACCTTGAAACCACAGGGGAAACCCATAAATTCCAAATATTGGATTTAAGGTTTTGAAGATTCCTGATAGAAATACTACCAAAGGAGAGGCACCCTTGGGATTTACGCCATGCTTGGATTTAATTATTCTTAGGGAAGCATTATGTCCTGCCAAGGCGTTTGTCCTTTGCTGTCAGGGCTGCGAGCGCCAATTTCACTTTTCCAGAGAAGACCCATAATGGCCTGAAAATAAGCAAGTGAAAACAATTGTGGCTGGGATAATTGTAATTTTTAGTGTCATGAAAAGCTCATTCTGTTCAGGATGCTCCAAATGCTCCTCCAGAACTGCACATGGTCTTCCCTGGGCAATATTTCCTTTGGCTTTGTATCAGAATCAGCAGGAAAAATGGGAGCGTGTTTGTGGGGACATGGAGATCTTCACAGGAGGTCAGGAGGTGACACAGGTGGAAGGAGGAGGTGACATGAGTGGACAGAGGGCGGCTGTTCCTTGATCTTGTTTAAAAGAAACCTCTTTTGCTGTCTTGGAACACCTCGTGGGTCTGCACAGGATTTGGTTCTGTGGGCTTGCACGGGATTTTCATTTAGAGAATCACAGCATCATGGTATGGTCTGGGTGGGAAGGAACCTTCAAGTCTCTGTAATTCCAACACCTTCCACTGTCCCAGGTGCTCCAGCCTGGCCTTGGGCACTGCCAGGGATCCAAGGGCAGCCACAGCTCCTCTGGGAATTCCATCCCAGCCCCTCCACCCTCACAGCCAGGAATTCCTTCCCAATATCCCATTTCCTCTGCTCTCTGGCAGTTTAAAACCATTTCCCCTTGTCCTACCCCTTATTCCAGAAGAATCTTAGGAGAGGAATTCCAGGTGATTCTGTGGCCACCCTTTCAGTGACCACCACATGAATGTTTATTCCTGAGGCCACTCCCAGCCCCAAGCACTGCCAGAGGAGCCCAGTCTGGATCACATCCCAAGTGGAAAAGCTCCTGATGCTCTGGAGCCCCTGAATATCATTCCCACACTTCTCTGAACCCCTGGAGTTAACCCCGACGTTCTGATCATTCCAGCTCAGCCCCAACCAGGATTTGGAGGTGAGGGCAGCTCCCTTTCCTTGGCTGCACTGAGCTCACCTGTGCAGGTGGATTTCTGCAAGAACTGGAGCTCTCTGCCTCCTTCCAGCCCCTGCCTCACCTTCCCAGGCCTTCCTGAACTCTTGGCTCCAATTTCCTGGCAGTGCGGCCAGGAGGGACCACTGGCCCAGGGGCTCCGTAGCTCTGGGTGTCACAGGCCACAAAATCTCACCCAGCTCCCCTGGCTACTCTTCCCCTCCAGCCCTTCAGCTTTGATGCAGAATTTCTGTGCCAGGTTCATCCCAGAGGCAGCTCCATCCCAGGGGAATGGATGGAACCAGGAATGCTCCAAGTGCACCAGGAGCCTTCAGGGTGAGCAGGATTTGTGTGTGCCTGGTGTGAGCCTCTCGGAGGCGCTGGGGAAATTGGGAGGCTCAGCTGACATTAATTTTTATTAAAATTTAGTGCCCAAATGCCCCTGGGTAGTTTTGAAAGATCTTCTCTTTTAGTGGGAGGCATAAAAGGGAGCGTTTGGAATTAGTTGAATTGTGTGAGTAGTTCGTTAGTGTTGGAGATGATAAAAAATTCTCTTCCAGACAATTAATTATCTCCTGAGCTGCTCCAGAGGTGACTTCTCCTTCCTGCCTCGGAGCACTTTGTTGTTGGCCTGGAGCTGGGGAGTTTATGCTCCTTTTTCAACTCCCTAGCCCACTTCATATATCTCAGGAAGTTCTCAGGAACCATAAAAACGTCTCACGGTCGTTTAAGCTCCACCACTTTATCAATATTGGTATTTAGGAAGAAGGGAACAACTCTTAATTGTTTTCCTGTGCTCTGCCACGTGAACTACGGCTCTCATTAGCTCTGCCGGGGAGCTCCTGGAACAGGGGCAGGAATTTCCTCCAGGATGTTTATTCCTGCTAAGAGTGGCTGATGTTTTTTTAGGGGTTCTAAGACATCAGAATTTCAGGAAACCTCACAGGTGGGAGATTTGGTGCTTCAGAAAGGTTTAGAAAAATTCGACTTTTTTTCTCTGCAAAAAGTAACATCTGAGGCAGGATGGACTTTGGGAACTGGGATGGGATGGGATGGGATGGGATGGGATGGGATGGGATGGGATGGGATGGGATGGGATGGGATGGGATGGGATGGGATGGGATGGGATGGGATGGGATGCACACAGAGTCGGGGAATCCTTAGGGCTGGAAAAGGCCTCCAAGACCACCAAGTCCAACCTTTGACCAGATCCCACGGCAGGGGAAAGTTCCACATTGTGAAGGGCCAGGTCTATTCCTTTTTTACAAGGATGCTGACTCCAAATATCCCCAGGAGCCTGTTCCTGGCATCAGAACAGTTTTCTGTCGATCATTCCCCACTTTCAGGCTGATAATTGAATTGGAAAAATACCTTGGACGGGATAATTCCTAGGTTTTTTTTTTTGAAAGGTCCTCCACAACCTCACACGAAGTTGACTCCTGTTATCCTGCTCTTCCCTGGGAGCGTTACAGCCTCACCACCCTCAGCAGAGATTCCCATTCCTGGTCCATTCCCGTTGCTCTCCATCATAAATAAACTCCCCCAGCCTCTGTTTTGCCTCCTGGGGTATCAGTTCCCTTCTGTCTCCAGGATCACTTTCCCGGGGTGGGATGATGGGAGCCAGCGGCTCGTGCGGAGCCTCGCAGGATGTGTGGAGCACACCTGCCTTGCTAATTACCACATGCCAGCTTTAATTGCACGACTGCAGCAATGGGATCACACCATTTCCCCTGACATGTTGTGACTGGAGCGGCCCACGTCGATTCCTTAGCTACCTGTTGCCCCAAAATGAAATATTTGTCTTATCTGACACAAATTATAATTATCCCAAGGAAGCTGGAGGTTCTTCCTACTCCCCTCCCCCATTTTTTTTTTGTCTTCCTAATTATCACTGTGGCTCCCAATGGAAGTGGTTGGTATTGCTGCTCATTAGCCAAATAATTTCCAGAAATTTAGGGAGCTAATTTGCAAAAAAGACCACAGAGTTTTGCCTTTGGAAAATTCTCAGATGCAGCTCCAACTCCGTTGGTGTGAAGGTAAGAAGCTGCACTGATGTAGCTGCATTCCCTTGAAGCAGAGACAAATTTAGCTCTCATTTAAAACCCGGACACCAAATTTTATTGATTGATATTGAAGCTATAAATTGAGCCTGACTTTAGCAGGCCTGAGCCTACCCAGCACCAGGAGCTTCCATGGAGAGACAAGATTTACACTGGACCAGCTTCTTGATTGAAATCCTGTGACCTTTCATTATTTTGTGGTGAAGTAATTTCAGCTCAGCCCTGACAAGCCCAGACGGTCAAACCCAGCCTCGAACCCCCATCAAAACACCAGGGAAGAGATTTCTTGTGAGCCCTGAATTTTTTTGGAGCTCTTGAGGCTCTGCTTCGTGTTCATATCTTGGGTGAAAGGTCTCAAAACCTTTAACTCAGTGAAAATTGTGGCAACCTTGCCATTTCACAGTGTCAGAAACTGAAATATTAAGAACAGAACCGAATATTCCGAGGTGATAAACGCCAGCCGTGTTCAGCTCTGGGAGCAACCCAGGAAGTTGCTCAGGCTGGGATGTTGTTTCCCACAGGATGAGGGAATGCAGATGGATTTGGGGAGTTTTTATCCACCTTTTCAAGGGCCCAGAGGGCGCACAGCTGGCACAGACCCTGGGCACCCAAGGAGGGTAAAGATCCAACAAAAAGCTTGGGTTTGGTTCTGTTCAGGAGAGTGGAGCTTTGCTGCGCCCAATTTTTTTGGTTGATCCCAGCAGAAATTGGTCAGAATTAGGATTTCCAGTCCCAACCAGACCACAAGAGCTAACGAGGGGCCAGGCAGTGCAATTCCATCCCCGGAGGCAAAGGGGGAATGCAGACTTTGGAAAACAAAGGGCTGTAGGAGTTAAGGTGAGGGCGTGAGGCGCTGGCTGAGTTCCCAGCTTTGTCACCGTGTTCTGGGTGACCTTGGCCGAGTCACATAATCTTTCTTTACCTGAGAGCTGTGTGGGGGAGTAATGATGTCTCCCTGGGCAAAAAGGCGCCTGTCCCGCAGCATTCCAATGCTCAACTGTCTGGGATCACAGGTGTTTCTGGAAATCCGGGACATTACGGCATAGCTTGTCCCATCCCACGTGTGTCTGGAGCTCTATAAATACAGATCTAATCACCCCAAAGCCTGCTGGATCCCTTCCTGCACGCTGCAACCCTGACAGATGTGTTCTCAGCAAGATTCCCCCGTATTCCACAGCCCAGCGGAGTCCGGATGCCGGGGAAACAAAAGAAGAAGATTAATTAGGCTGTCATTGTGTGAAATTGGGTTTGGGGATGGCAGGCACGCTCCGCAGCCTGCACGGAGCTGGGCCATTTTTTTTAATTAGAGGAACTGAGAGGGGGGAAAAGTCAGGTCGTGAGGGGCAGGGGTGTTGCCCAGGGGGCCCTGGAGTTTGTTTGGTGACACAGGGACATGGGGAAGGGTCGGGTGATGCTGTGCTGCCCGAGCAGTGCTCTCTGCAGACGCTGGGGACAACGAGCGCGCTGGGGTTGAACAAATAAACCTCATCTCCCTGAGCTTCTGCAGCTGAATTCACTCCCTTCTGGAAGTCATCAGTCGCTTAAAACCTAAAATTTCGTGCGTGACGAGCCAGCCCAGCGTCACCCTCGGGGAGCCGGGGAAGGCCTGGCTGCTCCCCCCGGGATCTGGGAGCCTCCTTGCCAGCAAAAGCAGGTGCAGCAGGGCTGGATGTGCCCCAGGGACGGGCAGATGGTGTTTGCAGCACCTCCGAGCCCGGGGCACGCGGCTGTGGTGCCAAACCCGCTCCAAATTCCAGCTGCTGCTGCCGGGGATGCATCCCGAGAGCTGGGGCTGGCTGGGCTCTCCTCGGGCTCTCTGCCCCCGCTGGATCATCTCCCTTGGCAGCTCCATAGATTCCAGAACAGCAGCTCTTTTCCCTTTTTTCCATTTTTTCCTGCTTTTTTCCCCAGCCCGAATTTGGGTTTATTTGTCTGTGCTCACAGACTGTTGAATTTTTGGTGTCAATTCATTACGGTGAAGGCAGCACCTCAGTTCCAGGCTGGAATTCAGTTCCCCTCTGACAGCAACAGCAGCCACCTGCAGCAGGAGAAGGAGCTGCCAGGAGCAACTGGAGACCTGCTGGATCCTCCTGAGATGAACAGGAGATGAACATGGTACTCAAATCCTGCTGGATCCTCCTGAAGGTCCAGGAGATGAACATTTGAACTATTGCCTTGTGTTCTTAATTGTTATAAAAATAACAATTACTTTTGTAGTGAGATCTCCCTCCCTAAATTCAACAAATAAATTGCTCCCAATTCTCATTAAGTAAGTCCCTTTAATTGGGCTGGTTTACCGTTCACCTGACGGAATTTGGCTCCCAAGGATTTTGAGCCCCATCACAGAACCATGGGCCCATCTCCATTGCCCCGAGCCCAGCCTGTGCTGGTGAGCTCTGGCTCCTGGGAATTGTTTGATAACAGGAAAGGCTGCAAGAAAGGAAATTAATATTGATATTCCAGCAGCAAGTCTGGCTAAACAACCCCAGTCCTTGAATAGAGCAATGGGGAACTGGGCCTTACCTAAATGGAATATTTTCATGGAATGGGTTGGGTGGGAAGGACCTTAAATCCCACCCAGCGCCACCCCTGCCATGCTCAGGGACACCTCCCACTGTCCCAGCTGCTCCAGCCTGGCCTTGGGCACTGCCAGGGATCCAGGGGCAGCCACAGCTCCTCTGGACAATCAGCCCTGGCTCAGCTGTGATTTCCTGATTTAAGGAATTGCACTGGGGCTCTCCCCAGGTGCCTCAGAAATCCTCTGTTTCTCCCTGTTCCCACAAAACAAACCAGCTGTTGATGCTGCTGCCCCAGAGGGAGGGAAACATTCCATAAATCCTTCTGTCTCCTTGTTTTATGATAATCTGTCGGAGAGACAGGATGTGGAGCTTTCCCTGCTCCCTGGTGCCCAGTGCCAGCTCCACTGCAGCTCCAGCTGTACTGGGATTGCACTGGGATTGTCCCAAGGACAGCCCTTGGGCCTGGCAGCTGAATGTTCCCTGAATCCCAGGGGTTTTTCAGGTGTTCCAGAGCCTCAAGGCAGCCCCTGGGAACCCTCTAAAAATCCAGATTCTAACAGCTTTTTTTTTAATCAGAGGGAGTTTGGGAAACTCTGCTTAGCCTGTGTGGGGCAGTTTGTCATTCCAAGTGTCACTGGGGTCCTGGGAGCAAGTCTTGGAAATTAAAACATGGAACAAAGCTCCAATTACCCAAATCAGAGCTCTGCTACAAGGCAAGAGATCATTCCCTGGTTATTGCTAATTAACCTTTGCAGAGTGATTACTGTGATGGCCAGAAATGTGTGTTCTGTCACCTCAGACAAAGCAAAGGAACAGGGGAAGGTCAAAGATCTTGGTTCAGGGTGACAAGGATGGGAGAAATGGCCTCGAGTGGCACCAGGAAAGGTTTGGGTTGGATATAAAGAAAAAAAATCACGGAAAGAGTTGTAAAGCATTGGAATAGGCTGCCCATGGGAGTGGTGGAGTCACCTCCCCTGGGAGCATTCAAAAAAGCTGTGTATGTCCCTGGCGGACAGGATTCAGTGGTGATAATGGTGATGCTGGGTTGTGTAGGGCTTGATGACTTTAAAGTACTTCTCAAACCTCAAGGGTTCTGGGATTCCCCAAATCTGATGTTTGAAAACCCTGTGTATGTCCTTGGGGACAGGATTTAGTGGTGAAAATGGTGGTGCTGGGTTCTGTTTGGCTCAATGAGTTTAAAATTCTTGTCAAACCTCAAGGGTTCTGGGATTCTCTGATGCTGATGTTTGAAAAACCTCTGTATGTCCTTAGGGACAGGATTTAGTGGTGATAATGGTGGTGCTGGGTTCTGTTGGGTTCAAATCATTTAAAGTTCTCCAATCTCAAGGGTTCTGTGATTCCCCAATTTTGATATTTGAAAACCCTGTGTATGTCCCTGGGGACAGGATTTAGTGGTGACATTGGTAGTGCTGGGTTCTGTTGGGCTCAATGACTTTAAAGTTCTTGTCAAACCTCAAGGGTTCTGGGATTCCCCAAATCCGAGGTTTGAAACACTGTGGCTGTACTTGAGGATAGTATTTAGTGGTGATAAATGGTGGTGCTGGGTTCTGTTGGGTTCAAACACTTTTAAGTTCTTGTCAAACCTCAAGGACGCTGGGATTTCCTGATTCTCATGTTTGAAAACCCTGTGTGTGTCCTTAGGGACAGGATTCAGTGGTGACATTGGTGGTGCTGGGTTCTGTTGGGTTCAAATCCTTTAAAGTTCTACTCAAACGTCAAGGGTTCTGCGATTCCCCAAATCTGATGTTTGAAAACCCTGTGTATGTCCCTGGGGACAGGATTCAGTGGTGACACTGGTGGTGCTGGGTTCTGTTGGGTTCAAATCCTTTAAAGTTCTACTCAAACCTCAAGGGTTCTGGGATCCTCCAATTCTGATGTTTGCTGGACTGAGTCTTTTCCAAAGGTACACAAATCTGCAATCCCAGCCTCCCAGCTGGAATTTCTCACCTGTGCTGCCCCCTCTCCAAATATTTCTTTCAGCTCAGAGAAAACCTTTGCTGTTCACATGGAGTCTATTTATTCTCTCTTTTATCCTTTATTATCCCTGTGAAGAGACTCTCATGAATACTTCAGGAAAACATTCATAAATAGGTCCTTAATTATTTAAACCCATTTCCCCCCTTCCTTCCTTAAGGGTGTTGCCTTTCATCCACCCAAGCTGAATTTATTGCAGTGCTTAATAACTTTAATTTCAATTAAGTTTTGTGTGTACACGACTCCAACTCTTGTATCCAGTGGTTTGCCAGCAGCTGATTGGGTTGGGATTTTTATAAATTGGGGTTTTTTAATCGTGGATGGGCACGTTCTCATTTTCAGCCTGGAAAAGGGAAGGATTCAGGGTGACCTTAGAGCTCCTCCAGTGCCTAAAGGGGCTCCAGGAGAGCTGGAGAGGGACTGGGGACAAGGGATGGAGGGACAGGACACAGGGAATGGCTTCCCAATGGGAAAGAGGAGATTTAAATGGGATATTGGGAAGGAATTCCTGGCTGTGAGGGTGGGGAGGGGCTGGGATGGAATTCCCAGATTTGCTGTGGCTGCCCCTGGATCCCTGGCAGTGCCCAAGGCCAGGCTGGAGCAGCTGGGACAGTGGGAGGTGTCCCTGGGCATGACAGGTGTGGCACTGGATGGGATTTGAGCTCCCTTCCAACCTTAACAATTCCATGAACCCACGACTGCCTTTTCACTGGAGCTGTGTTGAGACCTGACCACTAAATGGAAATAATAACATACACACCACACCAGGGGTGCATAAGCTCACCCTCTCTCCCCACTGGAATCCCTGCAGGTGGAAAAAGGACCTTAAATCTTCAGATAAATTGGGGTTTATGGAGGTGACGTTGGGCGGGAGTCGATGAGAAGGAGAATTTCTCCTCGGGAACATCAAAACAAACCAGGCACAGTTGGTGTCTATTAAATCAGATGATTCCCTCTCCATAGTAACCAGGCTGAGTTCCCCATTTCCCATCCCACTGTTCCTGCCTGGGAACATTTCCTGGAGCCCGGGACGTGTTGAGCAGGTGACCTGGCCATGCTGGGTGTGACAGCAGCTGCTGGGCCACCCCGGCTCCTTCTCCACTGCACAACCAGCTCCAAACCCAAACAAACCCAAACCCCACACCAAATCCAGCAGGGCAGCCCAGGCAGGATCAGTCCCCACCCGTGGGTGCTGCTCAGGTCCCCATCCCACGGTTAAGCCAGGACTAGGAAGGCCCAGGGCAGCACTGGGAGCCTGGAGCAAAGGAAGGGACATTTCTGTGTCTGTCCCTCAGGGTTTCTCCGGGTGGGGTTGGATTTCTCTGCACTTCCCACACCCAGAATGTCACTGGGCCAGCAGCAAGGGTCAGGCTGGAGGCACAGGGTGGGCTTGGGGACAGCAGGGCCGGGTGAGGAGAGGCTTTGCTGCAGCTCTGAAAGGGTCATGGGAGTGTCCAGCCCTCCTCCTTAGGCCTGAAAACCCTAATAAACATCCAGGTGCTACAGATCCACCTGGAGAACATCAGGGAACCTGAGGTGCAGCTTTTTGAGAGTCCTCTATCCTTCCCTGGAGTGTTCTCCTGCCTAGTTTAGAAAAATCAGGGCTTTTGTCAAAAACCCCCCCACCAAAACCTGTGAGCTTTTAGAAATTCTGTCCTATCCTAAGTTTTCCAAGTGTTCAGGAATTTGAATGTTCCTCCCAAGCTGTGGGATTGCCTCCCTAGTAAAAACCAACCCCAAAAACTCCAAAACTCCCAACAAGCCCAGCTGATTTCATGCTCGTGGGCACTCAAAGTTTAAACTGAGCTTGGAGGCCTTAAGGCAGGACTGACACCCAGATCCAAGTTGTGAAGCCACAGAGGCACTTTTGGAGTCCTTATCCCAATTTTGTCCCTCAGTAAATAAATTGTTTTAAAGCTGAAATCTTAAAATCACTCAGGCTTTCAGTGACTGCCTCAGATTTTTATTTTTTTTTCTCCCCAGCCATAAAGCCAAATTATACAGGGTATATCCCATGTAATTCCTTTTCTGGCTCTATCTTATCTCCAGCTCTTAGCTGATGTGATTGAAAAACTCTGCCATTCCGTGACATAAATCCCAATAAAGCCCTAAAGGCCAGCCAGGAGCAGGTCCAGTCACTTTAAAGTTATGCTCTCTCTTTATATCTAGATATTTTTATGCGTTGATTATTTTAAAAAATTATTCCTTTTAATTAAAGGAAAGAAAAAACTCAAATTGCACCTCCTGATGCTGTGCTGGAACAACAGTGTGGGAAGTGGGGAAGAGAGAAAAGCATTTGGACATGTTTGGATGTGGAGCTGTTGAATTTTGCAGTGACCTAAAATACCCAAATTTTTCTGTTTATTTGTCACTTGTTTATTTTATTTGTCACTTTTTTTATTTTATCCATGTGGTCGAGCTGTGAGTCTCGTGTTCCTGAGAGCAAACAGCCCTCCAGGGGCTGTCTAAAAAAGAACATTTGTCTTACACTTTAAATTCTTTGCAGCTCAAGAGACTGAATTCCCAAACTTTTCTCCCTGTTTTCAGTACAGCAGCAAAAGGGGAAAAAAAGGTTCCTTGGTTTCTGGGCAAAGCTCTGAAAATGGGTGGAAATATGGGAAATTTTTTGGTTCATCTGAACTGCTTCAATTTAGAGGGATTTTGGGAAGGAATTCCTGGCTGTGAGGGTGGGGAGAGGCTGGGATGGAATTCCCAGAGGAGCTGTGGCTGCCCCTGGATCCCTGGCAGTGCCCAAGGCCAGGCTGGAGCAGCCTGGGACAGTGGGAGGTGTCCCTGGGGGCAGAAAGAACCAATGGGATGAAATTCCAGAGGGACACAGCAGGGATTAAAGTGATTATTTTACATTTATTTAGGGTTATCACACACCCAAACCCCATTCCAGACTGCACTCCCCACGCAGGGACCTGGGGGAGCTCGGGTGGGACACGGAGAGTGACACAGGTTCATCCTCTGAGGCCAAAATGCTCCTTGAGATCTGCTCAGGGCAACAGTGGGATTCTCCAGGATGGAGAAATTCTGGATATGGATTTGAGATCTGCAGGTTCACAGATTTATCCAGATTGGAGGAGAACCTTTCAAGGCCTTCCAGCCACCCCAGCCTCACCATCATCCCCCAAAAACCGTGTCCCCAAGTGCCACATCCTGCTGCCTCCTGAGCACTCCCAGAGATGGTGACTCCACCAATTCCCTTATTCCATGGCCTGGCCCCTTTTCCAGTGGAAAATCCATTTCCAAAATCCAACCTGGGCCTCCCCTGGTACGATGTGAGGCTGTTCCCTCTCATCCTTCACTTGAGACCAACCCCACCCCACCCCATCCTCCTCAGGCAGCTGTAGCTTCCCCCAGGTTTCACAAATAACCAAATCTTCCCCAACATGTTTATTAAGGATGTTTCAGGGGCAGAATTGACTTGGCCTGAGATGGATATAATTTTTTTGCTGGCATGACAAGTTAAGATTAGAGCTGGCATGTCGTGGGCAGGATTTAGTGCTTCATCTCTTCGTATTCACCTCAGTCAATAAGGCAGGAAATTTATTTACTGTCCAGAGTCAGTTTAGTGCCTGTCTGGAGCTTTGTTTCAGCAGCTGGAAATGGCAATACATCCAAGGATCTGCTTTGGAATGAATGACTTTCAATACCCCAGGAGAAGGATGAGCAAACCTGTTTGTGCTGTATTGACAGAGAGATGAATTTCCCCTCCAAGCTGAATCCCATGGATTTGATGATGTTTCTTGAGAAAGTTTTCTGTTTGATTGTTGTTTCCATTGGTTTTCCAGGAAGATAAAATTTAAAATAATTCCTCTTTTTTGGCATGAGACAGATTTTTGGGTCATTAACACCCAAAGTGGAAGAGGCACTTGAGGGAAAAGGTTGTTCCCATGTGGGAAAGCTGAGGGAAACCTGGTTGGGGTGAAAGGGGAGGGGAAGACAGGATTTTGGATGATTGTGTTTTGATATTTGATTTCTCCAGGAGAGGGGAGGGAAGGGCCCTGCTGTCCCCAGCACAACACTGGTTTCTCCACGTGCACCTGGGGAAATTTTGATTTTCCACTCCATCACAGGGTGTGGAATTCCATGTTGGGCTGGTGAGAGATGTGACAAGAGAAAATGTCTGGGTCTGTTCCCTCTTCCCTTTATCCCAGATAATTTTATGCCTGTGAGAACCCGTGCCTGGAATTCCATGTCCATCCATGAGCTTCCCATGTTCTGCCCATTCCAGGCCCAGTCAGAAGCCTAAAGTGAAGTGGAGAAGGTTCAACCTTGCCCCAAGTCTTAATTGAAGAGATTTAGATCTTGCAGCACTCTTTAGGATATCCATAATACATTATGTATTAATTTATTAATGACTACATAAAATAATTATACTTTAACACATAAACTTAAAAATAAATCGGTTAATTAAGGACGTGTAATGGGCCATTCAGAGCAGAAAATGGGTGTCACTGAGAGCTTTGTCTGGGTGTTAAATTGCCAGATGTCCTGGGGGCTCAAGAAATGGTCAGCATGAGTGGAAAGCCTGCAGCCACCAAGGCAGGCCTTGTAAAGGATTCCTGGGATAACACAGGAGGCAAAGAATCCGAATGCTGGAATGCTCGGGGTTGCGCCAGGGTGTAGAAGGGCTGGGAGCAGCCAGGTGGAATCAGCCGGCAGAGACTTTGTGAGCACAACCTGGATGTGAACATCAGCCTGGGTGTGAGCACAGCTTGGGGGTGAGCACAGTCTGGGTGTGAACATCAGCCTGCAAAGCCCTTTGTGAGCACAACCTGGATGTGAACATCAGCCTGGGTGTGAGCAGAGCTTGGGTGTGAGTACAGCTTGGGCCTGAGCACAGCTTCGGGTTGAGCACAGCTTGGATGTGAGCAGAGCCTGGGTGTGATCTCAGCCTGACTGTGAGCACAGTCTGAGTGTCAGCACAGTCTGAGTGTCAGCACAGTCTGGGTGTGAGCACAGCTTGGGTGAGAGCACAGCCTGGGTGTGAGCACAGCCTGCAAAGACCTTTGTGAGCACAACCTGGGTGTGAACACCAGCCTGGGTGTGAACACCTGCCTGGGAGTGATCACAGTCTGTGTGTGAACATCAGCCTGCAAAGGCCTTTGTCTGTGTGGACATCAGCCTGAGGGTGAGCACAGTCTGGGTATGAGCATCACCCTGCAAAATGCTTTGTGTGTGTGAACACAGCCCCTTTGTGTGAGCACAGCCCGGGTGTGAGCACAGCCTGGGTGTGAGCACAGCCTGGGTGTGAGCACAGCCTGGGTGTGAGCACAGCCCCTTTGTGTGAGCACAGCCCAGGTGTGAGCACAGCTTGGGACTGAGCACAGCTTGAGTGTGAGCACAGCCTGGTTGTGATCTCAGCCTGGGTGTGAACACAGCCTGGGTGTGATCTCAGCCTGAGTGTGAGCACAGCCTGGGTGTGAGCACAGCCCCTTTGTGTGAGCACAGTCTGGGTGTGAGCACAGTCTGGGTGTGAGCACAGTCTGTGTCCACACATCAGCCCCTCTGGCCCACTCCCTACACCACTCCCAGCAGTGGTGGCCCACAAAGCAGAATTCCCAATGCATTTGGTGTGAGGAAGGACCTTTCCAAGCCCTTATCCCCAGAGGTGGCTGCAGCTCATTTTGCTGCTTTGTTCTGCCTGCTGAGCTCTGGGTGGGACCAGCAGCTCTGGGTGATTTTCCAGGGCTCTTCTCTCCCGGATAACGCTGGGCACCTTTATCCCCTTGCGCACTGAACAGACCCTTCGTGCTGGATTTGCAGGGAATTTTATCCCTGCCAGAAAGGAGGGGGAACTGCAGTGTCCTGAGGAGAAACACCCCAGAGCTGAGATGAGAAGGTGTCATTCCAAACCCAGCGTGGGAGCAGAGCACTGCCAGGGCAGGGAGAGGTGAGCTGCCAGGGCTGCAAGGAAACTGCTCCATCCTGTGAAGAAAATGAATCCACAATCAGCAGAGGTTCATGTCCAAAAAGGAGACAGAGGAGTCCTGACACTTTATTTGAATAAAGGGAGAGCCCACGGTGCATTTCCCCTGGGGTCTCTGAGATTCTTGGAGGACGCAGCCTCCTTTTTATCCCAATTTCCTGCCTGTCCCTCTCTCTTTCCCCATGGGCTGAGGGATTGGAGAGGCTCAGACTTTCCGAAAAACACCCAATACCTGAGATCCCACCCTCTAAGGTATAATTCCCCCCTTTTGTCCTTCCCTTGTGTCACTCAGTGGAATTCCTTATGGAATTTATGGATCTTCTCATTGTTCCTCTCATTTCTCCATATTCAATTTTATATATCTGCAGACCTTTGGTTTGTTTGTAAACACAAATCTCCCTCGTTCCATTCATCAATCAGTGGAATCCTCCCCATTGTTTCTTTTGTCTTTCACTGCTGATTTTACCTGCTGGCAAGACCCACAGTTTTGTTTGTGAAGACAAATTCCTTATTCCTTTCAATTCCCACTTCTGTGCTGCCCAGAAATCCTGACCTCACTCATTACGAAAAAAAAGCAGCCCAAGCACATCTTGAGCCCTCCCAACATGGTCAGCAGTGAAATTTTGGCTCCAAACCAACATAACTGAGATTACTCTCTTCAATCGGGCGTAAATTCCCCCCCTCATAATGATGTTTTACATCTTATTTTGTTTATTTTACACTTCCTTGTCCTGTAATCACAAACTCGTGGTTATTTTTGTTGCATTTATACATGGAATTCTTGTGTATTTACGTGTGGCACACTGTGGTTCCTCTGTGTAACCCAGAGCACTCCAGCTGTGCCTGTGCTGTCCATCACAGCTGGATTGGATTCCCACAAGGAACTCAGTGTTCATTCATCTGTGCAAAAATTTCCTGATCCAGCTGGAAAAGGAGAAGGAAAACTGATTCATTTACCTGGTATTAGTTTCATACATTGATTTTTTTTTTCATTTTTCTCTGTGAGGCCCAGTCAGGCTGTGTTAAGATTAAACTCAATCTCATTAAGTGCCTCATGATACTAAAATAAAGTAAAACAAGCTCATTGGAGCAATGATTCCCCACATTTGTATGGGTTTTCTCCCAAACAATCCCTTCCTGAATACAAAAAAGGAGTTTTTCTTCCCCTTTATTGGATATATGCTTGTTTTCTGGGCTTGCCTAAACTCCAAGGACAAATTAATGGGGGGAAAAAAAGGTTATTCAGTGATAAAACTGTGGAGAACACACTCATTGTTATTTAGGACAAAATTCCTCCCTGTGAGGGTGGGGAGGGGCTGGGATGGAATTCCCAGAGAATTCCCAGCTGTGGCTGCCCCTGGATCCCTGGCAGTGCCCAAGGCCAGGCTGGAGCACCTGGGACAGTGGGAGGTGTCCCTGGGCATGGCAGGGGTGGCTCTGGATCTTTGAGGTCCTTCCCATCCCAAACCAGTCTGGGTTTCAGGGATTTTTAACCATCCAGACTGAAAAGTGGCCTGGATTCCCAATTCTCCCCAAGCAGGGAAATCCCAGGGACTTCGACAGAGCTCTGGGAGCTTCAGGCATTCGAGAAAGTCTTGGTATTTTTTATTTTTAGTAGTTAGCACACCCCTTCTTAGTAAGCCAAAGGTGGGGAGAAAATCAGCAATTCCTCTTTCTGCCCCAGTGAAGCTTCTGATTCCCCAGGAAGTTTGAGAGACTTTTTCCTTTGCTTAACAAAAGAAAAAAAAAAAGGCAAAATTAATTGGAAATGACAAGAGGAAAATGATCCAGCTGAATGCTTTGATAAGCAATCAAGGCTTAATAGATTAGAAAATATAATTAATTACTTAATTATACTCAAAGTGGTTGTTCTGGGGAGATTGTTCACTGAAAAGCCATTGTTGGGTGGGAGGATGTGCCTGTGGAATGAATGTCAGGCTCCAGGAAGCCTTTGCTGCTGGCAGGGGCTGGTGGGGAGCAGACGAGTCGTTCCATGCTCCCATCACACAAATTCCAAAGGTTTCCAAGCAGCAGCTTCCCTGGAGGGTGCTGGGCACTGCCCGGGCTCCCCAGGGAATAGGCACGGCTGTAATTCCTGAAAAAAACCACAAAGATACAGAACTATTGAAAAAAAACCCAAAGACACAGATTCAACAAACACTCATCGTTCCTAACCAGGCTTTGTACACTGGAAAGGAAATGATTTCCAGGATAACAACAACCTCGACAGTGCAAGTGGGCTCTTGGCTCCTAAATCCAAGGGGAAACCCTTTCCTCAGGAGCTGGGCCAGGCAGGAGCAGCAGTTTTGGTGTTTGGTGCCTTTGGAACATCCCTGCTCCAACAGTTGTTATATAGGCACGAAAATCTGATGACTCCACAGAAGGACCTTGATGTAATTCCTGAAAAAAAACCCAAAGATACAGAACTATTGAAAAAAAAAATAAAAAGATACTGATAAGTTGAAGAGAGTTTTTGTTTTTATCCAACTCCAGAATCTTCCTGGCAAGGGTTAAAGGAAAGGCTTCACATGGCTCTGGTTTTGGAACAAAATCACAAATCAGCAAATCTCACCTAGAGGCTTTTAGAGGGGTTTGAGGTGTAGGAAACCCCACAGACGAGACCACCCCCAGCTGCAGACAGGAGCTCCATCTGTATTAATATTCCCTAGGGAGCAGCAGATCTTTGGTGAGAGGATATTGTGGTTTCTTCTCTCAGATTTTGGGTTGTTTGATGTGGTCCTGAACATCTGGAACATGTTCTGGTCATTCCTGTTGTGCCTGATCCTCAGAACAGCTCCCAGATTTAAGCAGGAATTACTAAACCCTTTAATGGTTTGGAGCACAGATTCAAAATGGCCTTGAATTTTCAAGTAATCCCCCCCCTCAAAAAAAAAAAATTCACCCTGCTCATTTTAATTTCACAAGAGTCCTGAAAAAAAGAAAAGGAATAATTCTCATATTCCAAAAATGCACTGCACATTTTTCTGCCCTGGCCATATTTCGCTGGAAGAGCCTGTGAGCTCCTAATGGTGGCAGTAACTTTTCCATAGGTTGAAATAGGTGACTGGCTGGGGTTTATTTCCTGAAAAACACATTTCCCGTCTATACAATAAATGAACTAAAGGCAGCTATAAGGAACTGTTTGCTCACCAGCTTTAGCTACAGAAGAGGAGAAATTCCTTGGAATTGCACAATAAAACTTCAGGAGCACCAAATTAGTCGTGTTTTGCCTCATTGACACCGAGTATTTTCCAGCCAAAGTTTTCCTCGGGGAGCTTTCCTTGCCTGGCTCAGAAATCCAGGGCTTCAGGTGGAATCTCCATCCAAGTGGGCTGCAGGAAGGTCCAACCTGTGCAATTCCCAATGCTGGGAAGGGAAGAGGGGACTGGTTTTTCCCTGGAGTTGTTCAAGTTTATGCCACGAGTAGGAGGCAGCAGAAATCTCAGTGACAAAAAAATGTGGTTTATTGGAGTTCATGGATCGTGGATCCATCCCTGGGAGAAATGGACTGATGGATCCATCCCTGGGCAAAGCACTGATGGATCTATTCCTGGGAGAAATGGACCAATGGATTCATTCCTGGGATAAATGGACTGATGGATCTATTCCTGGGAGAAATGGACTGATGGATCCATCCTTGGGAAATGAATTGATGGAACCATCCTTGGGAAATGGATTGATGGATTCATCTCTGGGAAATGAATTGATGGATTCATCCCTGGGATAAGGACTGATGGATCCATTCCTGGGAAAAGGACCAATGGATCCATCCCTGGGAGAAATGGACTGATGGATCCATCCCTGGGAGAAATGGGCTGATGGATCCATCCCTGGGAGAAATGGACTGATGGATCCATTTCTGGGAAAAGCCCTGATGGATCCATCCCTGGGAAATGGGTTGATGGATCCATCCCTGGATCCCGTGGTACCAGCAGGAAAAGGGCTGCTCAGAAATGTTGTTCTCATTCCCAGTCACTGCCAGACACAGATTTGCTGCTCCCTGAGCTCCTCTGGGGCTGTTGCTGGATGTGGCACTTGGAAAAGCATCCATGGATCCCAGCCTTTGGAAAGGCTTCACATTCATTCTGTTCACTTGCATTGAACTCTGCCAATCTTCATTAATGTCTCAAACCTAAAAGCTCTTTCTGGGGCTGTTTAGGGGGCTTGGGCTGCAGTTATTTTGCTCATTTTTCTTTCTCCCTTGAGTTCAGATCAAGCCCTGACTGGCAGAATTCAGGGAAAAATGTAGAAACCTCATTTCCAAGTTCTGGATTCATTTGTAAAATATGGCTGTGGGATAAAAGATGGAAGAGTGTTAATGTGAGGCCCAGATGTGGGAAGGGGTCTGAGGAGGGCAGAGGGACACCCAGAGGAAGGAGCTGGGGGGCAGCTGGGTGCTTTGGGGTCAGCGAGGGATCTGGCAACATCAAAAGAGCACAAATTAACGGGAAGCAGCTTTTGGTGGGAGGCAAACAGTTGGTGGGAATGAGCTGAGCTCAGTGGGGTCAGATCTGCCTTTGAAGATAAGAGCTGAGCTGCTGCAGCTGTGCTCCAAACCGTCCCAATCCCTCCCTGCTGCTGGAATCCAGCATGGACAGCGCAGCAAAAAGAGTTTTGGGCATGAAATTACCAATTCTGCACTCGGTGGCATCATCCTGGGTTTGGGGACAATGGTGCCAGGACACCCCAACCCCCTCGTTCCTCCTGTTTGAACACACAGTTCATAGGGAAATGTCCATGACATTCCCACATAAATATCCAGTTTTTTGGGATGAACAGCCTTTCCAAGGGGTTTGGTGTTTAATAAACAATATTAAAAATCAGCTCTGGAAAGCCAGGATCGGTTTCCATGGCAAAGAACAGAGGGATGCAGCAAGGCGGATTGGAGTTGGGAAAAACGGATTGGAGAGGAGAGGGGAAGGTGCTGGGGCTGGGTTTTACTGCTCACACCATTCCCCATCACCACCCTGGGACTGAGAGGCTTCACATCTGAAGGATGGAAATTTAATGCATCAAAACCTGCACGATTATCTGAGAATCATGGAATGGTTCAGGATGGAAGGACCTCAAATCCCACCAGTGCCACCCCTGCCATGCCCAGGGACACCTCCCACTGTCCCAGCTGCTCCAGCCTGGCCTTGGGCACTGCCAGGGATCCAGGGGCAGCCACAGCAAATCTGGGAATTCCATCCCAGCCCCTCCCCACCCTCACAGCCAGGAATTCATGGGTAAATCAGAAGGAAATCTACTGCAATCAACTTAATTACCGAACTAGAAGTAGTGTAAGCCCCAAATCTTCACTTCTACTTGTGTATCTTGAGAATAACGTCCATCTATTTTCCATATTTACAGGGAGATAGGCCCAGTTCTGTGTTTCTGGTTTCACAGTTCCATAAAAGTGAAGGATTTGAGGCAGTTGTTGCTGGTTCTAACACGATTAAGCACTGATGAGATCCAGGCTGAACAGAACAAACTCACTGAGAATTTAAAAACCCAGAGAAGTTTGTTCTGGAGCTCTGACCCAGGAGTTTGTGGTGCCAAGTCCCCCCTGAGCTGTTACCATGGGTTGGATGGAATAATTGGAGATGTTAATCCTGGAGGGATCCAGCTCCATCTGCAGTGGACACAGATCTGGAGACCAGCAGGGCTAAATTTCACTTTAATAAGTTGAAAAAAATAATAATCTGAATGGCCTCCTTTAACCACAGACTTCCAAAAACTTTCAGGTAACTTAGGTATATTATGACAGGAATTTCTGGGATTTACAGAAGTGTTCCAGGAGGCTGGGATCCAACTCCCTTATAATTTCCCCCAATTTTCACCTCTGTTTCACAGTTTTGAAAGTCAGCAGATGATTCAGTTTCCATCTTTAGCCAGCTGAATGTCCCAGCTCCCCACGTTTTCCCCGTGACTTTTAAAAAGTTGAGGAAAGAGGAAAAACACCCAACCTCTGGAAAGAGCCTGAAATAGAGGCAGCCCCAGAGCTGTTTCTAGGCAGTGTTTTGGCCAATATCACCCATCAGCAGCAGGTCTGGAAAGAACTTTCCAGGTGTTTTATCCCCCCAAAAAATCAGCTTGAAAAAGCTGGAACATTTAGGGTTTTATACAAGGGAGCCAATTTCGCTGAAACCAACGTATTGTGATAAAAAACTTGGGTTTCATACTGATAAGGGGGTTTAAAAATGAGCAAACCAACAGATAACTCACCAAGAAGAAAAATTCCTGAAGTTTATTGCTGCTTAAAAGCTTCCTGAAAACTTGCCTTTTAAAGGAACAAAGGTAATAATTCCAAAATTAGGTTTAAGTTTCCCAAGGCTTCTGCAGGATTTGAAAATATGGAAGTGGGACAGGGAGAATAAGAAGAAATTCACCTTTACCCAAAATAAAAGAGGAAAGGCAGTATTGCTTTTAGGGACAGATTTAGGGGAATGGATTTTCCCCAAGGGGACCAAACAACGAGCAGTTTGGGACTAAATGACACCGAGGTTTTTTAGGGAATTCTCTCAGCTTTTCCCAACGGCTCCAAGAGGGGGGGTTGCCAATAGCCAGAATCTTCCTGTGATAAGAGTGAAGATAACTCCTATTAATGCAACCCTGAGGGCAAAAATCCTTTGTAAAAATACCCTAATTTCCCTGTTCAGGATGCAAGAGCCCTTCCCTGCACCAAGGCAAGGAATTCCTGCTGTTCCCTGGGCTGGATGATGTGCTCAGGCTCTCAGAGCCACAAAGCTTGTTATGTAAATTAGTAAACACCTCTAATTTACCTGGGGAATGGTGGGGGTGCTTCAAGGAGTGATTCTCAGTTTCCTTCAGTGATGCTGCGTCCTTTGTTTGATTATAAATAAATTACCCAAGGTTAAGGGGGATGAAATACAGAAGTGGTGGAGTCCCCATCCCCGGGGGATTTAACAGGGGATGTGGCACTTGGGGACATGGCCAGAGGTGGCCCTGGCAGTGCTTGGGTCACTCCCTGGGGGAGAAGATTGGAGGACAACAGGACTGAGGGAGTGGATAGATGTTGGAGACCAGGCAGAGGAGGGACAGAGGCTGGGAAGGGCCTGGAGGAGCCCTGGAGGAGCCCCTGGGGCACTGGGATTGTTCTGCTGGAGAGGAGAACTCAGGAGGGGCAGCTCCAATCTCTGTTCTGGGACAGGGACAGGACCCAGGGAAGGGCTGGAGCTGGGCCAGGGCAGGTTTGGGTTGGAGATCAGGGAAAGGTTCTTCCCCCAGAGGGTGCTGGGCACTGCCCAGGCTCCCCAGGGAATGGGCACAGCCTTGAGGCTGCCAGAGCTCCAGGAGAGTTTGGACAGCGCTGCCAGGGATGCCCAGGCTGGGATTTTGGGGTGTCTGTGCAGGGCCAGGGGTGGATCAGTGATTCCTGTGGGTCCCTCCCAGCTCAGGTCACTCCATGATTTTATGAGGGTCAATCTTCCAGCCCAATCCTCCAGCACACCCAGATTCCAGCTGCCATTTGTGCCACAGAGCCACAGCAGAGCCCTAGAGAAGAACATCTGGAAGGACATACACACGTAGACATGCACTTCATTATTCTCCTTTCTTATTGATACCCAGGCAAAAGGGGGGAAAACATCCCTCAAAGCTCGTGCCCTCATTTGTCAGCCCCAAACCATCTGGTGGAGGCTCCGCTGGAGCCATGGTTGATCACCCTCCCCTCCAACCTGCAGCTGTTTGCTTTCTGATAGATAAATATCTGCTTAAATAACACGTCCTACCTACGCCTGCCTTTTTTTTTTTTTTTAATGCTTCCCTTTGACAACCAAATGTTTCCATTGTGCCAAATAAACCCCTTGGAGCCTGCCCTGTTCCTGCCTTCCATGCACGTTGAGGCTGCATTTCCTCAGCCTCACCTTTTGCAGGCAGCTCATTATTCCCAGCACTTACTGCAAGACACTCATTTCCAGCAGATCATTTTTTTCCTCTTTACAAGTCCATAAAACCCTTCTTGTCCCTGCCCACAAAGGCCCCAGAGGATCAGGGCTCTCAGGGAGTGCTGGGAGCTTTGTTCTGCTCTCCAAGGGCACTTGGGCATGGTCTCCTCTTCCATGGAATGGGAATGGCTGCATCCCATTGTGCAGGGTTGGATGAAGGGTTTGAAGCTGAGCTCGCTCCAGACCTGCAGCACAAAGAGGGAAAGGGACAACCGTTGTCCAGCTGAGCACCAGCACCTTGCAGGACTTTGTCACTCCCTGTCCCTCGTCCTGCCGTGGTGACATCGGTGTCACAAAGAGATGGAGGTTCCAAGGCTCTTCCTCAGGCTGGTCACAGTCCCTGCAGGGCTTGGGCCTTCCGGTGACTTTTGTGTTTGGTGCAAGTCCATGTTTTTTATTCCAGCCAAAAATCCAGTAGGAAACTCATGGATTAGGGAAATAAGTAAATATTAAATACAGGAAAGATTTGTCTCTCACACACTGAGGGAGCAGCAAGGCCTGTTATGGTGCTGCCAAGAGATTCTGGGAGCCTGTTTGCTGACAATTCCTGCAGTGTGGGTGTTGTGGATGCTGTGGATGTTGTGGATGTTGTGGATGCTGGGGGAGCAGCAAGGCCCATTCTGCTGCTGCTGAGAGGTTCTGGGAGCCCATTTGGTGTCAATTCCTGCAGTGTGGATGTTGTGGATGCTGGGGAAGAAGCAAGGCCTCATTCTGCTCCTGCTGAGAGATTCTAGGGGCCTGTTTGGTGTCAGTCCTCTCCAGGTGGATGTTGTGGATGTTGGAGGAGCAGCGAGGTCCATTCTGCTGGTTTCTGGGAGCCTGTTTGGTGTCAATTCCTGTAGTGTGGATGTTGTGGATGCTGAGGGAGCAGCAAGGCCCGTTCTGCTGCTGCTGAGAGTTTCTGGAACCCCGTTTGCTGTCAGTGCTCTCCAGGTGGATGTTGTAGATGCTGTGGATGATGGAGGAGCAGCAAGGCTCATTCTGCTGCTGCTGAGAGTTTCTGGGAGCCTATTTAGTGTCAATTCTTGCAGTGTGGATGTTGTGAATGCTGGAGGAGCAGCAAGGCCCCATTCCACTGCTGCTGAGAGTCTCTGGGAGCCTCTTTGGTGTCAGTCCTCTCCAGGTGGATGAGTGAACACCCTGTATTCACCACCAGCTCCTGTGCCCCACAGATCTTCTCCTCCTGGGCTGCCTCCACTTCCAAACACACACACGGAGCCGCCGTGGCCACATGACAAGGGGAGTCATTTGGGGATAAGAGCTCTGTATTCATGTATTTAGCTCGTGGAAAAATCTGTCCCTCAATCTGTGCAAGATCTTTTTCTTGTTTGCTATTTTCCCTTCTCCCACCCTTCATCTGTCACTCCTGTCTGGAGTACAAGCTCTGCAGGGCAAGGGCTCTCGCTGAGCGCACGAGTCGGGTACCGAGAGCAGCTCCAGCCCTTGTCGAGGCCTCTGGGCACAGCAAACAGCAGATTTTGGATGATGAGAGGTTTATTTATCTTTGGATTTTTTCTCTCGTGTAGGCCGGGAGCTGGTCAGGAAAGCACCTGGATCTTACAGGTGAAGCTGGGTGTTTGTTCCAGGGGGTTGCAGTGGGTGCAGAGCCAGGAAAGGGAAAGAAATTCCTCCCTGTGAGGGTGGGGAGGGGCTGGGATGGAATTCCCAGAGAAGCTGTGGCTGCCCCTGGATCCCTGGAAGTGACCAAGGCCAGGTGGGACAAAGCTTGGAGTAACCTGGGATAGGAAAGATGTCACTGCCCGTATCAGAGAGGAGCTTTAAGTCCCTTCCAACCCAAACCCTCCAGGATTCTGGAGGCTCTTACCAGCTGCAGCCCCATGGTCCTCCAAGGAAATTCTGCTCTCTGAAGAAGTGGAATTCCCTGCTTGCTGATCCCTTTGGACACACTGGCATTGCTTTTCCCAGACAGAACCAGCACAGAAAACACCAGAGAGGTTGGAACCCCTTTGGTTTGTGCCTGGCTGGGTGAGAGGTTTTCTAGAGGAGCTGTCTCTCATTGACACGAGCAGCCGATATTCCCAAACCTGGCTCCCAGGGCAGATTTTATTTTCCAGAAGGATTTTTTCCAACCCAGTTCTCTTCCTTTCCACCCGCGGCTTCGGCTGCGCCTGAGCCCGGCCCGAGGGGGCCGCGATCGCTTTTGCTCATTAACGTTCCTGGTGTCGGGTTCGGAACGAGATTTGTTTGGCTTTGCCCAAACCCCGAGCCCGCCCAGCGTGAGCAGCGAGCTGGCTCCGCAGCCCAGGTGCTCTGCAGCCCTCTCCTGGCTGCAGCCAAGAGTGCTCAGCTGTGCAGGGCTCCCGATGTCTCTGAACACGTTTTCCAGAGATATTCCCAGGCTTCGGCTCGGATTCGCACATCCCGGTCCCTGCGTGACAGCTTTGGCTCCTGCCAGCTCTTCCAGAGCGATGCTGAACCCGCCGGGCTGGTTCTGTGCTGGACCAGGGTCCGGAGCAGCTCTCTGGGGGGCAAAATTAAGGAGGTTTTTTGATTTCTGTCTCCACAGCTCAGAGTATCATTGCCTCTCCATCTTTCCTTCATCATCTTGGCCATGAATTTTCTGTGCCAGTTCTCTGAGATTTCACAGAATCAGGTTTGGGTTGGGCAGGACCCTGAATCCCATCCAATTCCACCCCCCTGCCATGGGCAGGGCCACCTCCCACTGTCCCAGGCTGCTCCAAGCCCCGTCCAACCTGGCCTTGGACACTTCCAGGGATCCAGGGGCAGCTTCTGTGGCAGCAGAGTTGTCTCAGGGTTAGTCACGAAACCTTAATTTCTGATGTTTCACTGCTCTCTCCCCTCCTGTCCTAAAGTGCCTGCTTTGCCAGTTGGTTTATTTGGCACTTCCACTTGATTTGGGGGTTTTTTTTAATGCCATCCAGGCATTCCTTTCTGCTTTAAAATTGTCCCTAAACTACTGTTGCTCACTAATAATCCCTGTAATAATTGTGTGAATTCTCTCGGTTCTGCAGCAGCAAAAATTGCTAAGCCCAGTACATTCCCCACCATCTTTGTTCCGGTTTTCTCAGGGATTCTGAAATGCCTTTATCGATGATTCCCCTGCACGTTGCAGCACTTGCCCAGAGGAATGAAAAAGTCATTTGTTTTCTGTGGATATTAGCAGAGAATTCTCTCACTGGGGAATGTCCTTGCCTGCAATGCCGGACACTCTCACATTCATTTTCTGCTCCCTTGATCTCTGATACGCAAAGATTCCACAGAACGTGGCTAAAGCACGAAGCCCTGTTTGTGATTAATTTTTCGAGGGTGCGATTGAGCCCCTGCCCTGCCCCTGCTGCACTCCCTGATTGCCATTCCGGGAGGGTTTGGAGCTCGGTATCGATGCCGCTGTCACCTCCCTGCTCTGCCTGCCAGAGATGAGCAGTGGCAGAACGTTTGCTCTGTCTCAGTGAAGAGAGGCTTCAGCAACACTCGGAGCATTCCATAGCCAGGGATCTCAGGGATTTTTAGGAGCTTGGAGTCTCCTCGTGTGACTCTGCAGCATCTGGTTTTGACACAGGGGTGTGGGGGTGAGCTACACAGCTGCAGCTACCAGGAGTATCTTTGTAGTTGGGCAGCCAGGGAGCCTCGGAGGTGCAGGGAGATGGCTTTCCCTCGAGCTGCTGGGCTGAGCAGCATCAATGGGTGAGGAATTCCTTTGGGGCTGAGCAGCATCGGCCCTCCATGGGTGAGGAATTCCTCTGGGGCTGAGCAGCATCACCTCTAAATGGATGAGGAATTCCTTTGGGGCTGAGCAGGATCGCCCCACAATGGGTGAGGAATTCCCCTGGGCTGAGCAGCATCACCCCTCAGTGGGTGAGGAATTCCTGTGTTGGGTTGAGCAGCATCACCCCACAATGGATGAGGAATTCCTGTGTTGGGTTGAGCAGCATCACCCCACAATGGGTGAGGAATTCCTTTGGGGCTGAGCAGCATCACCCCACAATGGGTGAGGAATTCCTTTGGGACTGAGCAGCATCACCCCACAATGGGTGAGGAATTCCTTTGGGACTGAGCAGCATCACCCCACAATGGGTGAGGAATTCCTTTGCTTTCACAGCATGGATTGTGGTCCATGAGTTTGGCAGAACTGGGAATGGGTTTGCTCCCAGGGTCAGGATTTGCTCCAGCCTCTCCAAGCTCTCTGTTGACTTCAGCCCTGAGCCCAGAGCTGCAGCCTTTGCCCCTGGCAGTGCCACCACCACCAGGCATCCCCATCCCTCGATTATTTTCCTCCTTCAACATAAAATAATCGTTTCCCTCTGGCTCTGCCCCGCTCCAGCTCAGCTCCTGGTGCTGCCAGGGGCAGGGATTATTCCTTTCTTTGTGTGCTGGGGACACAAATCCTCACCCCAGCAGGAGTCCCATGGATGAGTCACATCTTGGGACCCTTTGGAACCTTTGGGGGCTGCAGTTTCCTCACGGCTGCTGGAAGTGACACAGCCATGAGGAGAAGGAATTCTGCTCCTGGATTCATGTTGGTGCCACCAATTCCTCTGCTGGGAGAGAGTGGATGCCGTTAAAACCCTGGAATTTCCCAGGAACAGAACCCTGCTGGGACCTCCAATACAACCAGGAGCTTCTTCCCATGTCTGAGGAGCCAGGAGTGCCAGTGGCTTCTGGTTCTCTCCTTCTGGAGGGAATTTCTCTCCCTGTTTCCCCAGCAAAAATTGATAATTCTTTGGCTGGAGTTCCCACTGTGATGCTTTGCTTGGTTCTCCACTGTGAGTTTAGACATTCCTGCTCAGCAGCTCTGGGTGAGGAGAGGCTGCTGCAGCCCAGCCCAGCCCCAGCTCAGGAAACAGCAGCAGGAGGATTTATTTCATTTTTCCTCCACTCATCCCTTCCTTTGACACCCATTTTCTGTAAAGAACAGCCCCTTGAGATGCCTGAAAAAGCCCCAAATTATCTGTTCTCTTAGGCCAGTGCTGAGCATTGAATTTCTAATGATGGCAGAGAAGGACTTTGTCCTCTTAGGATTTGGTGGGGTTGCAGGGACTGGATATTATCTGTATTTTTAATATTGCCATATTAAATAGAATTGGTGCCAATTACAAACGTGCCAATTACAAATGTGGTTCAGAATATTTTTTTTAAATCAAAATGAGTTGAGACTCACCTAACTACAGCCAAAACCTTTTGGGTCTAGGATAAATAGATAACAGAGAAGGAAAAATTCCCATTTCTTTTATCCCTTTCTTCTCACTCTGGTGTGGGTTTAATCACCAGCCATGACGTGCCTTGTTTATACCTTCTCATGTCTTCGGGACAAAATATTGTACGATTTGAGTCATGTTCCCCCCTGCTTTGGGAAACACAGTTTTGTTCTCTTGATGTACAGGATCAATGCACAACTTGAAACAGTATTTAAAAACCTTTGGAGGAGCCATCAATTCCTGGAGAGCTCTTTTGCAGCCCATCAATTCTGGGCAGATCTAATGAAAAGCAGTGTTTTAATACGAGACAGAGACTTATTCCGCTCATTCTGCGGCGCCTTCATCTGTCACCGTGGCAGCAACGTTATCAGATGTTCCTATTAAATCCTGGATTTATTTGTTGGGAGTAATGGAGGCAGCAGGTTGCCATCTTTTGGATCGTTGCATGGAAGAGCAACTGTACTTTTCCTTTATTGCCATAATTCTCTTTTTGGAAGAATGTGCCCCATTCCCACACCACACTCTGGCCCCAGACGTGCGGATGCTCCGGGCTCTGGAGCACCATGGAAGGTCCAGCTCCATGGAATTTCGGGCTGAAATGGCAGGAATTCAACAAGTTCCATGGAATTTGGGGCTG
>JAHLSL010000082.1:197380-280948 GCA_025920805.1 Petroica traversi | reverse complement strand
TTCAATGGAGGCCAGAACCTCCCTGAATTTCAGGTAACACATTTTCAGTGCGTGCCAGAATCTCCCTGAATTTTGGGTAGCTCCAGCGACTCCAGCTGGTTTTGAGGGGAGCACTTGTGCTCCAGCAAAGCTGCGAGCTGGGAGCCTCTCCAGTGTCGATTGGACTGCGACAGGGAGGATTTGCATTCCTTAAATTTCCACTGCTAAACCTTTTGTCTTCCTCCTGTAGCTGGTGATTTATGTAAATTGTGCTTGTAACAGGAGCTCTGCTTGAAGTGTGAGGCTGCTTGGATGCAACATTTCTTGTGTTTGGAGTGGAGATCTGTGGGGTGTGGACTTGAGAAGTCAATACTGGGAAACTAATCCAGGCCTAGAGCACAAACCCTGCTGAAAGCTCACAGCTCTCACAAGGGAACTACTCCAGGCTTTGCTTAATTAACTATTTGTAATTTTGGATAGAATAATAAATCATCAGGGAATGGTTTGGGTGGGAAGGGCCCCCAAAGCCCATCCAGTGCCACCTCTGCCATGGGCGGGGACACCTCTCATTGTCCCAGAGTACTCCAAGCCCAGTCCGACCTGGCCTTCGGCACTGCCAGGGATGGAGCAGCCACAGCAAATCTGGGAATTCCATCCCAGCCCCTCCCCACCGCCCCAGGAAGGATGGAGAGTGTGACAGGGAGTTCTACCTGGTGCCACACATGGGCTAAACCCAAAATGTTCATCATGTGTCAGAGACTACAGAGCTCATTCTCATGATGATTTATGTTTTCCTGCTAAGAAAACTTTTAGTACTTCAGGAAAGAATTGGGCAGGGCTGGTTTTAGAAATTAAAATGGGAATGAAGAGAGAAAAAAGTAAAAAGAAAATTTTCAGAAAATGCTGTGAAGAATTGTTCAGAAAAGCCAGAGAAGCTGTGACTGCCCCACCCCTGGAAGTTTCCCAGGCCAGGGCTTGGAGCACCCTGGGACAGTGTGAAGTTTTTCTGCAGGGGGTGGCACTGGATGGGCTTTGAGGTCCCTTTCAACCCAAATTATTCCATGATTCCATTTAAAACCCTCCAGGGATGGGGAGTCCACCACCAGCCCATTTCAGTGCTTGAGGACACGATCCCAGGGCTGTATTTATTTGTCTGGATTTTAAAAAATTATTTGCCTGGGGTTTTTTGTTGCTTTTTTTCTCCTCTTGGAGGCCAAAGCGGCTGAAAAGGCCCAGCTTAGGTCACAGCTGGGTTGTTTCAGTCCCTGCACAAGCAGCCCTCACCTCAAAGAGCTCCAGACTCCAAGGACGAGCAGGGGCAGGACTGAAGCTTCTCATTTTCCAGCTCATAAAATGACTTGTGCAAGGTCACATCCAAGTGTCTCAGGTATTATTTCCATAGCAGGAGTGAAAAAAAAAAAAAGAAATTACCTCAGAGCCTGGAACAGAAACACTTCTAAAACTAATTCTCTGCAACTAAGATGATTTTGAGTATGTTTTGTTGATCTCTGAATCTGTAAAAATAGAATAGTAACAGCTTTGTGTAGAGTGAACAGCATCATCAGTGTTTTCCGTCATTTTACTGGATGAGTGCTGGCACAATTGTCCCCTCATTTGCAGCAGTCTCCACACCCAAGGCTGTGTGTCCTGGAAAAGCTTTTGGGGGCTCAGGTGTCACCTACGGTCACCTCAGTGTAAATAAAAACCAAGCCCTCGTGTCTTCCTGCAAATGCAAAATTATTTTCCAGGGAAGGACAGAACTCTGTGTGGGACAGTCCTGGGGTCCTCCCTTTAACCAGGAAGGTTTGAATTGTTTTTGTGGTTGTTTTCTTGGTTCCAGAGGCGTCCTAAGGGCTGCCTCGGGTGGCAGGGGCTGGTGGCATTTCTGCCTTCGGTCTTTCCTGGAGGACAAAGCTTCTCACATTCATTTGACACAATTATTTCTTTAATTTCCCTTAGTGAAATCCAGGTCCCAAAAGAGGGAAAGGAAGAGCAGCACGAGGGCCAGGCCTGAGAACCCATTGCTGGGCCTCATTATCCTAAAAATGCTCCATAAATTAACCCGCAACATCCTGATTTCATTTAACCTACAAATTAACCTGTTACATCTCTTTTGCTTTATTTTTTTACACTGATAAATACCCACCCTTCCTCCACCCAGCGACCCTTACTGCTGTGATTTATATGTGCACAGACCTTGGAAGTGAAAATTAGCAAGAGAGCCTAAAAAATCACTGGGAAATGGCTGGAAAACCAAATTTTTATCACTTTTTAGGGATATTGTGGAGATCCTGATCCCTGTGACTCCTGTTTGGAGCTTGCAGCCAGGCCTCAGGTGTTTAATGGGCTGTGTGTTATTGCTGCCGAGCCAGGACCTCCATCCCTCAGCCCTCCAGAGCACAAACAGTCCTTGGCTTTTATGGAATCATAAAGAGTTGCCCCTAAAACTGAGGACAAACTCAGCCCTGACAGGACCTGGCACAGATATTGCTCTATCCGGGGAGGTCCAGGTTCTTGTGGATCCCCAGTGAGCACAGTTGTCCCATCAAAGTCCCCCCAGCAGCTTGTCCTCCACATCCCTGCTACTCAGCCGGCATGTCAAATTGTATTTTCAGCTGAATTCCAGCTCTTGGAAGGCTTTTGGGATCTCTCCAGCGTTCTGCAGGGGATCCACATCAAGAGGATCTCTGACCCTTCAAAAGTTTCCAATTAGCCTTAATGCCTTTGCTTTTTCCATGCTTTTTTGGGATGAAGAGCACTGAGCAATGAAAATTTGGGAGAAATTAGCTCTGTGGTCTTCGCTTAAAGTTCAGCCTGGAAAATCAAAAGGCATTTGTTCCAAGATTGGATTATGTGTAGGATATCTCCAGCTATAATGAGCTCAGGTTTGCTGGCAGCGTTAGAATCAACTCTCGCCTCTCTCTCTCCTGCCGTGTGTGTTTTTCTCCCTCAGAGCATATTTCTTTCGACTTGATCAGCTCATCTCTTGCAGATGATAAAATTATCTGCAAAGATTTGTATCTGATGTTGTGCCATAAATCATATTTAGTCGTAGGATTAGCATTTGCAAGTGTAGAATATTTATAGAAGGAAGAAAAAAAAGAAAAGAAAAAAGCAGGTGGGGGGCCGGCAGTTTCTGAGGATTTACATAAGGAAGAGTTGGGATTCAGGATGGATCTGGCAGGGTTTGGAAATGCATTTGTACGAGGTGTGGATGTGCTCAGCTCTGGTGAGCAGCAGTGGAGCTGCTTTGATAGTGTTTATTTTGGGGGGGGTTGGAGCATAAAGAATGCAGGGAATCGTGACCTTGGGTGAGCAGCTTTGTCCTGGAAGCCATAAACAGATGTTCCAGCTGTGCTGGCACCAGGGAATAAACCCACGCTCCAGCTGTGCTGGGACCCCGCTGCCAGCTGGGCTGCCTTTGGCATTCCCAGGCAGGTCTCGGTGCTCGAGAAATGCTCAGTGAATTCCAGAAAAAAAGGGACAGCTTTTGGTTTACAAACTCATGGTTTGTTCTTCAGAGCTGGGTTGTCCAAAAGAGTCAGAACAGAGCAGTTCGAACATCTGCCCACAAACTGGGGAAAGGGAGGGAGGGAGAGCAGCTCCCTCTGCTCTGGCTCCAGCACGGCCAGGCAGGAGATCCTTCCAGGGGTGAGGCACAGACCATGGAATGGTTTGGGTTGGAGGGACCTTAAAATCATTCCCTTCCACCCCTTGCCATGGTCAGGGACACCTCCCACTGTCCCAGGGTGCTCCAACCTGGCCTTGAGCACTGTCAGGGATCCAGGGGCAGCCACTCACAGTGGGGAATCCCTTCCCAATAGCCCATCCATCCCTGCCCTCTGGCATTGTAAAACCACTGTCCATATAAAAAGCCCCTCTCCCTCCTTTTTATCCTTCCCTTGAGGCACTGGAAGGGGCTCAAGGATTCCCCTGGGAGCACTTCCTCCTCCAGGCTGACCTTGCTCAGCTCTCCACACCTGGCAGTGCTGCTCCAGAGGGACCTGAATGTTCTGTGGGGAGCTGGGAACCTCAGGGGTTCCTCCTGTGGGCTGGTCCGGGGGGGCTGAGGCTGGGTTGGGATTTCTGGTGCTGCTGCAGGAACCCGAGGCTCAGGTGCTGACAGTCGCTGCTCTTTACTCCCGTTTTTGCACAGGTCCCTCACCACATGAAGACTTTACCCTACTACAGCTACGACCAGCCCGTCATCGGCTACTGCCAGGCCCACAAGCCCCTGCATGTGAACAAGGGCTACGAGACGGTGTCCCGGGAGCAGGCGGAGACCTCCAACCTGGACCTGGGCCGGGACCACAGCTTCATCGCCACCATCGCACGCTCCGCCGCGCCCGCCATCTACATTGAGAGAATACCCAACTAACGCGGGGGCTCGTCCGGGGACAGCTCTGGGAGGGACCTTTCGTCTGGGGAGAGACCAGGCAAGGTGCTCCAACCCCACCGTTCCAGCGGCAAACGTTCCGAGGGCAGGGGATGGCCAAGGCCTCGGCGCCGGGGCGCGGGACACGCGCATGGAGAACTTCAGGATTTCCTTCGCTTTAAACTTTCCAACAAAGTCCTCAGTGTAAATATTAAAGAGAGAGATTGTCGAGTTCTTATTAAAAAAAAAGAACAGCAGCAACAGCAGCAGCAGCAACAACAACAAATAGATTTCACTCTAGCTACATAAAGGGATGGATTAAGAGTTTTGTTTGTATATTTGATTTTTCTACATTGCACGGTTCCAGGGAAGGAGAACCACAGGTAAAAATAAACGGGGTGGGGAGGGCAAGGCTCTGGGGAGGGTCAGCCATGTTCCCTTATTAAGTGTTTATTACAAAGATTCATTGACTATTTTTGTTCTTTTTAAACCAACAAAAGATAGCTCTATATTTTCTTTTTTCCTTTCAGGGCTTGGTTTTTTTTTTGGTTGGGGTTTTTTTTTGTTGTTGTTTTTTAAGTGGTCAAGCGTTAATATTTCAACCTGCAGACATGGGCATTAAAGCTTATGTTGAACCAAAAGGACCTTGGCAATTGATGCAGAAACAAAGAAACTCGGGTGCATGTACATTTAAGACACAGGCTGTACACTATGGAGGGGGCTTTTGATTTTTTATCTTCATTGTGCTTCATCGTTGACACTCTAATTCCTTTTCGGGCTCTAAAAAAAAAGGGGAAATACTGCAACGGAGTCACGACTCAGATTTCCAGGCCAGTGGTGCTTGTTAAGCAAAATTCATGGACGTTTGGGAACCAAAATGGAAGTGAAGTGCTTGAAATGGATCAGAAGGAAAATCTTTTAAAGAGCATTTAAGTGCAACTCACTGGCTGACACAATTTCTAAAACAAAGCAGAATGTGTAACGTTGTTTTTTGGTTTGGGTTTTGGTTTTGTTTGGTTTTTTTTAATTAATTATTATGATCAGTTAGTTTTTGTGTAGTTTTTATCAATAAAATGACAACAACAAACAAAAAAAAGTGATGGAAAAAAAAATAAATATATTATTTTGTGGTTGGGACACCACAGCCAAGCTACTGTTTGAATGATTTCTCTGGGTGTATGACATGGGGACCCCATGGAGAGAGGGGACAATGCTGGGTCCTGTTTCTCCCATCTTGGAAGGAAATCAGGGAATTGTTCTGAATTTAAAAAACCTGAGTCTGGAGAAGCTCAATTTATTTGGTTTGTCTAAAAAGGTGGTTTGGGGCCTGGGGGAGGGGTAGACAGGAAAAACAACTTTTTTTTTAAACTAAATGTTGTATTTTTAATCAGAAGGGAGGTTTTTTGTCTGCAAACATGAGCTGGAGCTAAACCAGCTCAGATTGGATCGCAAGGGATGAGTTTTTATCTGGAGGGGAATAACACATCGACAAAGTTTAGGACAGAATGAATTTGGTGATTATTTCAGGTATTCATTTGGGTGTGTTATGTGAAATCTTGGCCACAAGGCTAAATGTATTCCTGCCAGTGCTGAGTGCTGCTCACAGATACAATATTCTATTGTCTCCCATGTTTCTCACCTGGAAAACTGATTTATTTTTCCCTGGAAGGCAAGGAAGGATGGGGATGGATGTGCTGGGCTAGGCAGGGAAACGTGGACACACAGACTCAACGTGATGAGTGGCAGGTAATGCATTTAGAATTGTGTTGAGCAGGAAATTAAATGAAAATCGAGTGAAAATCCAGGTGAGGAGTTTCCATATCTCCTGAGATCTGCCAGTCTTGGCAGTGCCACGGATTGGGGGGGAAAAAGCTGCTCCAAACATGAATTCCCTCCAAATGGAGTTTAAAACACTGACCCATGGAGCTGAAAATGGAAGAGCTCCTGTCCATTCCTGGCAGCTCCAGCTCAGCAGGAGGATACATTCCCAGAAATATCCAAATGGGAGCAACATTCCCATGCTCCTGAAAGATGAGAATGGAAATGTTTTTATTGTCAGGATTGTTAAAGGCAGTTTCATACTCCTGGTGTAATTTTTGAGAGGATCTTTCTGTGTCTCCCAGGACCGGGGAAGGAAATGTCACCTGGAAATATTTCTTATCTTGGTGTGTTTTCACCTTAACCCCCCACCTGCTGGTCATGTGGATATTGGAGAATGTGTTGTTTATTTTGTTATTCCATTTATAATTGCCTTGAATGCAGCTTCACCCCATGCCCTGGGAAAAGTACTGAAAGAGAAGGTAAAATTAAACAAACTCCCCCCTTTTCATTTCCTTCTTTCAAAATAACCTAATTTTAGCATTGATTTGGAGGATGTTTGGAACTGACATTAGATTACAGATTTTCTTGGCAATTAGTGGGAATTGTTGGAACAAAATAAACTCCTGTGAGCACAATCTCTGGGTGAACTCGTGGTTTTCTGCCTGAAATGTTGCTGGCTTTCCTCTATTTATACCCCAATGCCAGTTTGGGTAAGAACCCCATAACTCTTGTTTGTATCCTTAAAAATTAGGGAGAAAATACTCCAAGAATGAGTCGAAGGCATGAATTTAAACCTTCCTCAAGTGCTACTGGTCTGGAGGAGCCGAAATTTGTGTCCTGGATTGCTTTGGATCAAAGCAGAAGCCACTGGACTGAGCTCAAGTGATCAGACCAAAAGAGCTCTTTACAAGCTGATGTGGGGCTCCAGATTTTACAAAAATTGGGATTTTAACTCTCCTGCCTGCAATTAAAGCCAAGAAATTTATATAAAATTTGCACTTCAGCTATAATGCCAAAAGCCAAGATTAATGTGTTGACCTCCAGCCTTTTGTTACGAGTTTTATATTTGTTGTTTTGTCTTTAAAGTCTCAGTTCCTGTGATTCTGTTGCACCTTCAGCTTCAAACCGTGTCCAAACTCTCCTTAGGGAAGGTCTTTCTACCCCTCTTCTACACAGCTCTGCTGAGGGAAGTGGCAGCTCTGCAAAGGAGTTTGGAGAAACTCAACAGATCTCCAGGTAAGGTCCAAAAATTCAGCTCTGATGGTGCTCCCAGGGATTCCTCTCCCAGCAAACAGCAAACGAGGCATTAATGAAGGGACCTCGTTACCCAATGGTGGCTTTGGGGACATCTTGGAGGTCACAGAACCCCAGAGGAGCTGCTGAGCTTCAAACCAGAGCTGTGAAGTTTGTGTTTTGCAAAAAAAAAACAACAACTGATGGGTCTAATTAAGAGTTTCTTGAAGATTTTGGTGGAAAACAGACACTGCTTTTCTCCCTTACACAAAAATGTCCATAGAGCACTGAAATTCCCCTGTCCTGGGAATACTGGGGTGGGATCTGCATCCCAGAGCCTGTCCCAGCACTTCTCCTGCTCTGAGTTATTTCCAAGGCTGGCAATATTTTGCTGCGAGATTTAAAAAATCTTTTGGAATAAGCTGCCCTTTTCAGTAATGAATTGCAAGTGTTCTGAAGATTGATAAACACAATTTCATCCTGACTCCCCACTGGAAAAAGTCCCTGAAGGAATTTGGCACGTTGGCCATGGCAAATCTAGTTCTTTTATAGATATTTTCAAGCTGCATGAAGATTTAAGGGTCTAATGTAATGTGTATTGAAAGTTATTAATTTTTAGGTGGTTTTGGCTCCTTTAAATGTCACTTTTTTAAAGCTGTAGAAAGGAAGGGGGGGTTGGTGGGGCTGAGTCCATCAAGCTGGAACCTTGCCTTAAATTAAGAAAAATAAATTACCTGTCTGATATTAATGCCTTCCTCATAACAGTGAGAACAATAAAGAAGGCTCAGACTGACTTGGAGTTTGGGCGTCTTGGAGGGCAAGAATTAAAATCTTTCCTTGGTCCCCAGAAAATGGAGGAAAGCAGATTTCAGGGACACACCACCCATTCCTCATGGCAAAAACACAGAGTTCTGATCCACTGAGATCCTGCCCATCACTCAGAAGATATGATTTTATTATCTTGAATTTTTAAAATATCGTTATCAGTATGATAAAGATAAGAATTAATTAAAAATAAGAATAAAGCAGTCCCTTTGTGGGGAGAAGCTGTGGCTGCTCCATCCCTGGAAGTGTTCAAGGCCAGTGTGGATGGGGGCAGATGTCCCTGAAGGAGGTTGGAAATGGATTTTTTAGGTCCCTCCCAACCCAACCCATTCCACTATTCTCTGATTAAAACATTCCAGCCCGACCCCACAATGAATGAGTGAAACGGAAAACTCCAGCAGATCTGATGCTTTGGGGTGGCTGCCTCGAACAGAGGCTGGACAGAGCTGGAGAATAAAGCAGGGATTTATTAAAGGCCTTGAAGATGCACCTTGGGCAGTGCAAAAGCCTCCAAGGGGTTAAACCCAGCATGGACAATGGGCACCAGTTTTTCAGACAGATTTAAGTCTGGCCTATTTGCATATCAGGGGTTAATTGTCCAATTACAGCTTCAGGTAATGAAGTCCCATTCCCCAGCTTGCTCCCTCCCATTTCACTTTTGTTTGTACTTTTTGGGGCCTGAGGCCAGGGTGCCCTTGGTTCTCAGGTTTGGAAGGATTGTTTTGTCTGAGCAAAACGTGAAGAGAGCTCACTGACACTCTGTGTGGAGCTCAGAGTTATGCACTAATGCAGTACAGCATCTGAAAAATATAAAAGCTAAAATCTTAAGGCAGCAGGTCAATAAGGAAACCCAAAACCACAGGAAATCTGGTTCCTAAGTGGAGTAAAACCCCAAATACCCCTCATTTGCAGCGTGCAGGGATTCCAGCAGCACTCAGTGCCCATTCCTGGCCTCAGGGCCCTGCTGTTGGTATTTAATAAAGTGTGGGCAGCTTAAAGTAAATCAGGCTCCAGAAGGGAATGCTGTCAGTCCTTACTGGAGCCTGGGGACACATCCCAGCCCTGCCAGGGCCGTGCTGGGACAAATTCCAGCCCGGCAAAATTCAAACTGACCAGGTTCTCCTCCCCAGGGCTCCTCGGTGCTCCCCCAGCACTTGCAGGGTCTCCAGGGAGCTGCAGGAGGATGAGAGAATTCCCTGCTGCTTCCGAGGGCAGGAGGGGCTCCCGTGCTGAGAGACACAGGGAATTCTTTGGGATTGCTCAGCCTGGAGAGGAGAAACTCCAGGGTGACAGAATTGCACCTTCCAGGAGCAGACAGGGAAGACGGAGAGAGATGATTTAGGCTGGATGGAGGGACAGGACACAGGGAATGGCTTCCCACAAAGAGGGCAGAGATAGATGGGATTTTGGGAAGGAATTCCTGGCTGTGAGGGAGGGGAGGGGCTGCGATGAAATTCCCAGAGGAGCTGTGGCTGCCCCTGGATCCCTGACAGTGCCCAAGGGAGAAGAGAAGCTCCAGGAAGAGCTCAGAGCCCCTTGCAGGGCCCAAAGAGGCTCCAGGAGAGCTGGAGAGGGATTGGGGACAAAGGATGGAGGAACAGGACACAGGGAATGGCTTCTCACTGCCAGAGGTCAGGGTCAAATGGGATTTTGGGATGGAATTCCTGTCTGTGAGGGTGGGGAGAGGCTGGGATGGAATTCCCAGATTTGCTGTGGCTGCCCTGGATCCCTGGCAGTGCCCAAGGCCAGGCTGGAGCAGCTGGGACAGTGGGAGGTGTTCCTGGGCATGGCAGGGGTGGCACTGGATGGGATTTAAGTTCCTTCCAACCCAAACCATTCCAGAATTCTGCAATTCCAGGAATTATTTAGGTGACTTTAACAATTAACCAAGCAATATCATTATATAATTTAATGTTTATCAAAGTTGTGGGACTGAACTACAGGTAAGACAACTTCTGTAAATAGATACAAATAAACTGCCAAATTTGTTCATGCTTCTTTCAGTAATTTCTGTATTTTTTTTCCTCCAGGATTTATCCAGAATTGGACAGGAAAGGAAGAGAGTCATTCCAAACTCAGCTGCAGCATCTGCAAGGCAGCCTTGAGTAAGTCAGGAGTGCCTCTCACCCAGGTGAGATGCAGGTGACCAGCTGCCACCTGGCCAGGGAGCAGATCCCATTCCTGTTCCATTCCTATGGACCCTGTGGAAAAAAGGTGGAGCAGTGGCATTGCAGGAGCTCAGGGTCCTGCTGCCTCACCTGTGTGGAGTCTCTGCTTTACTGGGAGACCTTGGGAATATTTAACTTTTCCATTCCTTCCTGGCTGTAAGTGGGAGCTTTTCAAGGCCTGGCCTACACCTGTATTTTTTCCAGGCAAAAACTGACAGTCTTAAGCTGTGCCAAGGGAAATTTAGGTTGGATGTTGGGAAAAAGCTTTTCACTGAAAGAGTGATAAAATATTGGAATTGTGTGCCTGAGGAGGTGATGGAGTCATCACCCCTGGGTGCGTTTAAAAAGAGATTGAAGGTGGCACTCAGTGCCATGGTTTGGTTGAGGTGTTAGGACACAGGTTGGGCTCAATGATATTAAAGGTCTCTTCAACCAAATGATTCTTTGATTAAACCCAGCTCTTTGCAAGCCTGCTCTCAATGACAACTTTCGGTGCGAGCGAGACAGAAATCAGTGACAAAGTCAAACCAGGCCTCTCCCCTGCCACCCCCCAGTGATATTTTGTGTATTAAAAAGGCAGAGGGAAATCAAGTTGATAAGGCACAAACACCAGCAGCTCGTGACTTTCAATCAGCGCCTCGGGCTCCCCAGAGCTCTGGAGGGCTCTCGTTGCTAAAAGGGTGTGCTCAGAACAGCGGGATCCAGGGCATCTTGAGAGGCTGATGAAGGAGGCAAAAGAAAGCATTTTCCTCCCAAATCCTCCTGGGATTCAGGGTTGAAAGAGAGGGCAAGTTGGCAAAAACAGTGATGTCAGTGCTCTGCTGGGTTAGAAAATGTGGCCACAGTAATCTAGAGCAAAATACATCATAAAATCTTGCCATAAAATCGTAGAATGGCCTGGGTTAGAAAATCCCTGTTAAACTCCCTGTGTTGGACAAAGGGAGCAGCCCTCCTATAAACTGTTCATGATATTCAACTTGTAATTTAGAAACAGTCTCCTCAAACATTGTGGTATTTGCAATGTATTTATATCATATTATGTAAGATAAATGGCTGGCAAACATTCATAAAGTATTTATTGGACATGCCACTGTTTGTTCAATGATTTATAAATCAATGCTGGGAAATGGGAAGTGGTGGCAGAGTTTCAGATAAATTCGTTGCAAAATATTTGCTGTGCATCAATAATTCTGATATTAATTAGTTTAGGCTTCATCTGCAAGTGCCTTGGGAATGATTTACAATTCACTTTCTCTCAAGGCTCGAGGGACTGGAATTCCTGCTCAGGTTGGGGCCAGGCCTGGCTGTTCACACTCCTGGTTCTGCCCAGAGCTGGACCTGTCCCTGCTTTGTGCATCTTCCTTGAAAATTCATTGGAGCAGGATTGGGATGGGCAGGATCACCCTGAGTGTCTCCAGGAATTTGCTGTTCCCTCCCTCTGCTTTCCCTGCAAGATTAAATCATGGAATCTGGGAATGGTTTGGCTTGGAAGGGCCCGAAATCCCATCCAGAGCCACCCCTGCCATGCCCAGGGACACCTCCCACTGTCCTAGGCTGCTCCAGCCTGGCCTTGGGCACTGCCAGGGATCCAGGGGCAGCCACAGCAAATCTGGGAATTCCGTCCCAGCCCCTCACCCAATATTTCTTCCCAAAATTCCATCTAAACCAGCACAGGGAATCCTGGATTGGTTTGACTGGGAAGGGACCTCAAAGCCATCATGTGTCCCACACTTCCCATAGATCTTGGTGGCTCCAGCCTGGTCTTGGGCACTGCCAGGGATCCAGGGGCAGCCACAGCTCCTCTGGGAATTCCATCCCAGCCTCTCCCCACCCTCACAGCCAGGAATTCCTTCCCAAAATCCCGTCCATCCCTGCCCTCCTGCAGTGGGAAGCCATTCCCTGTGTCCTGGCACTCCAGGCCTTTGGAAATTTTCTCTCTCCGTTTTCTTGCAGCTCCTTCAGGTCCTTGAAGGCCGCAATCAGGTCACCTCAAAGCTTCTCCAGGTGAACAACCCCAACCCTCACAGCCTTTCCTCCATCCCTTGATCACCCTGGGGCCTCCTCCAGGCTCTCTCCAACCTGTCCATGACTCAGAAGAGCTGGAAACACCGAGGGTGAATCTCCCCTCAGGGTGAATCTCAGAGAGGTTCTCAGACCTCTGGAAAGCTGGGAGTGCTTTAAGCCCATCCTGTGCTTTCTGGAGCACTTAGAAAGCATTCTGTACAAACTGGATTATTAGAACATGTATAAAAGAAAGTTTAAAGCTGCCTCATCAAAGAGTTTTTACACTGATTGAAAAGAAACACCCCAAATTTGCAGCAGCTTTTTAAAGACCCAGACGAGAGGTTCTAGGCTTGGTTCAGTGGTTGATTCCCTTCTTCTGGAGGTCATCACAAGCTGGGGAGATCTGGTCACCTCCTTCTCCTTTGAAAATCAGCAAAAATGGGGAGATGTGAATCTTTAAAAAACTGACATTGCAAACTGAGATGCAAATCCCTCCTGGTTTATATTTCTCCATGCAAATAAGTTTTGAAGTAGTGCTTGAGTTTCATTCTGGTCCAGTGGATCAGCGTGATGGCTCTTGATGCTAAAACTCATTAAAGTTCCAAGTGGAGCTGGGTTTGGAACTGTAGAAACGAAAATAACTTGTTCTAATTGGGTAAAAATTAAAAGTGCGCATTCCTCTCTCCTTATTGTTTTTATACACGTTTTTTAAGGTGTAAGAAGTTATTTAAATTATTTAAAGTGGGTTTAGCTTTTATTTGATAGGTGATAGAAACATTCAGAGATGTGGTAATGCCCTGGTGAAGATGGATAAATAAATTAAAATCCATCACTCAGTTTAGAAGAGTAAAAAGCTACACTCCTGGACGCTCACTCCAGGATCTTTGGGTTGGCAGCAGGGAATTGATGTTTTATTCTCATTTAATAAAGGTTTTCTTTAAGAATTGCAGCAAAATGAAATGGCTCTGAAAAAGGGAATTTTTTGTAGCCATGTTTTGCTTCAGGGGATTTTTCAGGTGGGATTTCTGTATCCCTGTTTTGCTCTTCAGACCTTTCAGGCCAGATTTTTGCAGCCCTGGTTTGCTCCTGGGAATTTTCAGGTGGGATTTCCACAGCCCTGCTTTCTTTGTGGAATTTTCAAGTGGTGCTTGTGTAGCTCTGTTTTGCTTTAGGGAATTTCTGTGTGGGGTTTTTGTAGCTCTGCCTTCTTTGTGGGAATTTTCAGGTGAGATTTCAGTAGCCCTGATTGATTTGGGGGAATTTTCAGGACGGAATTTTGTAGACCAGCTTTGTTAGTGGGAATTTTCAGGTGGGATCTGTGCATCCCTTGTTTATTAGTGGGAATTTTCTGGTGGGATTTGTGTAGCCTTGGTTTGTTAGTTGGAATTTTCAGGAGGGATTTCAGTAGCTCTGGTGTGTTTGTGGGACTTTTTGGGTGGGATTTCAGTAGCCCTGATTTGTTAGTGGGAATTTTCAGGTGAGATTTCAGTAGCTCTGGTTTCTTTGTGGGAATTTTCGGGTGGGATTTGTGTAATCCTGGTTTGTTAGTGGGAATTTTCAGGTGGGATTTCAGTAGTTCTGGTTTGTTAGTGGTAATTTTCTGGTGGGATTTGTGCAGCCCTGGTTTGTTTGTGGGAATTATCAGGTGGAATTTGTGTAGCCCTGGTTTCTTAGGGTGAATTTCCTGGTGGGATTTGTGCAGCGCTGGTTTGTCAGTGGGAATTTTCATGTGGCATTTGTGCAGCCCTTGTTTGTTATTGGGAATTTTTGGGTGGGATTTGCGTAGCCCTGGTTTGTCAGTGGGAATTTTCGGGTGGGATTTCAGGCCTGGGTAGAACCCCCACCCTCAGGGTTGCTGTGACTGCTGGGTCTGTTCAGCCTCCTGCTGTTTGCAGATCAAACCTTCCATGACAGCCCTGGGCAGCACCCCAGGAAATGTCAGGTGTTTGGGGCAATGAAATGAGTTTAAAACCTGGGAAACCTTTGGGAAGCCCTGCAGGGAACCATCCCTTCCTCCTCAGCATCCCTGACCTCATCCCTGAGATAATCAGTGTATTTCACTGAAAAACATGAAATTTGTCCTGTCTGGCACATTGGGACAGGAGTGCTGTGCCACCCCTGCCCTTCCCCTCATGTCAAACCTTGTATCTTTAAAAGAGCAGCTTGTCTGGGCAGGGCCTGGCTGTTTTAGCAGGATTTTGGTGGAGCTCTGCACGCTCTGCTAGGCTTTGATAAATAATGTAAATGACAGACAGGTCGATAGAGATGTAGATGAAGTAAAACAAGGCTGCGCTGCAGCATCTGAAGGTTCAGAGTTAAATTAACTGATGGAGATGATAAAATGATGTTTGTTAGAGCTGCACAGGACCTGGGTCTGTGAACACCTCGTTAAGGTTGGAGCTGCTCTGCTCTCCAGTCCCACGTTCAGGGAATTTCTGTCTGTGCCCATCAGGCAGAAAATCGGTTTATGGCTTCAGAAGTGCAGGAAAATACAGGCACGGGTCTGAATTTAGCCACCAGATGTGGTGTGGGAAATAAAGGGTGGAAATTTCAAGAGGAAATTTCCTGGCAGCAAAGGACAAAACCTCTCATTGGCATCATGTCCAGAGGGCCCTCACACCACTTGTATTTTGGGATAAGGTTAAAAGAGAGATGTGAGTTTTCACCCCAGCAGGAACCTTATCATTGGATCATTAAGGCTAGAAAAGGCCTCCAAGTCCAACATTTGAGCAAATCCCACCCTGCCCATAAATCCTGTCATGAAATGCCAGCTCTGCTTCTTTTCTGAACCCTTAGGGGTGGGTTTTGAAAGCTGACCCTCCACTTTTATGTGATGCTTCTGCTCATTTTAATGCACAGAGTGGGTTTTGGGCAGCAGCCAGGGCAGAGCTGGCTGTGCCGGGCAGGAGCAGCCTGGGCTGTGGCTGTTTGATGGCAAAGCTGTATTTTCAGCAGTTTTTTGACTTGCCAGGTGAGAAAAATCCTGCTGCAAAGACCAGCAGGAGTTCCATGGGGGTGGTGATTCCACAGGGAGCAAGGCTGGGATCAGGGGGATCCTGAACCTGCCCTGTGCCAGTGGCTTTGTTGGTAACAGCAATGATGGACTGGGAGGTGTGGAAAGGCTCAGAGCAGCTTGGATTTGTTAGAAACTCCAGTTATCCTCCCCTCTTTTCATCCAGAGCCTGAATTCATCAAGTTTTAAATGCTTTTCCCTCCGAGTTCTGCCTCTTCAACACTCTCTGCCTCAGTTTCCCTCAGCAGCTGCCTGCATTAAATTATCCATGGAAAACATCAGAAGTTTTTTCCCTCTTGTTTCCATGACCAGCACACAGAATGCTGACACCTTTTCAGCCCTGCTTCGTTTGGGGGGATTTGGAGGTGGGATTTGTGTAGCCCTGGCTTCTTTGTGGGAATTTTCAGGTGGGATTTTTGTATCCCCAGTTTACACCGGAAATTTTTGGGTGGGATTTTTGTAACCCTGGTTTACACTGGGAATTTTTTGGGTGGGATTTGAGTAGTCCTGGTTTACATTGGGAGTTTTTGGGTGGGAATTTGTAACCCTGGTTTATACTGGAATTTTTTGGGTGGGATTTGTATAGCCCTGGTCTCACTCTTCAAACTGCAGGAAACTCTCTTATAAAAAAAAACTAGTTGGCTTTTTTAAATGGAGATTGTTTTAAACCCCAGTCATTTATATTTTTTCATAATGAACTCCTTATTCAGAGGCTCCCCAGTGTCCTGTGAGCAATTTGGGGTGGCTGGGGTCTCACACACCCCCCTGATGGCACAGGGAACCCCAGAAGAGCTGGAGTCCCCCTCAATATTTTTCCTCTCTCCTGTGAATCCCAGCTCTGTAACCATTCCAGGGAAAGGAGGCAAGGCTGGAATCCTGGCTATGAATATTTATATTGGAATATCAGTGGTTGTTTTAGTGTAAATAACAGCAGAGCGGAATCCCTCCCTGCAAAAACATCTCTATTCCCATGAAAATATGGAAATATTGTAAAAGCCTTTTAGAGGTGCAGTGTAAGCTGACAACTCAGTGTCAGGATTATTGGAGACTTGTTTAGACCAAATTTTCTCGGTGTATTCTCTGAAGTAATTGATTTTTGGGCCAGAGAAGGAGTGATGTTATTCAATTTAAAAGGCCTAATTTGAACATTTTTGAACCAGCAAGAAGGAAAGTTTGGGAAAAGACAACAAGTCTCATTTAAACAAGGAAAAACATGTTGGTTTTGGGGGGGAATTTTATTTTAGGGAGAGCTTGATGAATGTCAGCTTTTAAAAGCCATAAAAAGCAGCAGTTAAGAAAAATGTGGTTTGGGGTTTTTTGGTTTTTTTTGTTTTTTATAGATTTAGCTGCAACATTTTAGACCCCATATGTGGAACTGAGTTTCTTCAGCCAAGTTTCCAACCTTCTAAAAGCCATCAATATTTCAGAAGCACAAGAAAGTTGGTTTACAAACTGTTGGGTTGTATTAAATAATATATCTATACTTGTGAAGAAAACAAAAAATCAATGGCTGCTGCAAGTTTAGCTCTGAAAGAACCCTAAAGAAATGTCAGCAGCTCTTTTCTGGGCTCTTTCTATTGTGCTCATCAAATGTTTGAAATGATTTTCGGTATTGGCTTTTACTTTGTGGTAAACTTTAGGCTGAACATTCTTGGGGGAGCTTAAACTCATTTATTTTATCCTCAAGGGTGAGTTTAGAGTGTTTGTTTGAGAAACAGCAGTGAAATGATGGGCAGTGGAATGTCCTGCCCTGTCCATGTGAAAATCCCAAGTATTCCCTCCCTGCTGGAGCCAGGGCTGGTCCCACAGGGTCATTTGTAGGTTGTGGTGCTCAAACTTCCTGCCTAAAGGGGCCAAAAAGTTAAGAAATAAACCCAAACAAATCAAAACTCATTTTTGTCCAAACCACCAGCAGTTTGATGAGAGAACAGGGAAGGTTTTAGGGACTGTGCAGTGATTATTTCCTTTTTCTATATCACATTACAATTACTATTTCCTTCCTGATTATCTGTTTTAGGTGCTTTTACACCTAAAAAAAATTAGCAATTATAGCAGAAAGAATGGCCAACACTGAGTATATAATTGAATAATCTATTCAGAAATATTGTTAAACATCCTCTGACCTTTGGGGTTTTAAGAATACCTGTAACAATTCCCACTGAAGATCCTTGTGGGTCCCTTCCAGCTCGGGATATTCTAGGGTTTTATTTTATAAATTATGAACTTTTTAAAGTAAAACCAGTTTATAAAGGAGCAAGGATTTCACCCTGTGTCTATCTAGAATCAGCATCACAGTATATCCCAGTTTTAAGTGGAAGTTTATGTGGAATCCAATTCTGGATTGCAGTGGAGGTGCTGCCCTGGGAGAGAGCTCTCAGTAAAGCACTTGGAGTGTGTAAAAAGTCAAGCTCTGCTTGTGGTGAGCAAGGACATCCCAATTTTAATCCAGGAGGGAGCAGATCCAGTGGGATCCCCGAAAGTAACAGATCCCAGAATTTAATACACCAACATCTCCTGGTGGCACAATAAATTCATTCCTACTGCAATTATTTGATTAATACACATTTCAAAACCAGTCCCCATCCCTGGGAGTGTCCAAAAAACCTCAGGGTGTGGCACTTGGGGACAGGATTGGTGGTGACCATGGCACTGCTGGGTCCTGGATGGACTCGATGATCCTCAAGGTCTTTTCCAACCTCAACCATTCCATTTCCTGTAGCAGCTTCTCAGATTATTGCCCCAAATTCCCTATTTGTGCTCCCAGCTGGTGAATCCCACTGCAAATGGATTGGGAAAAGGTCAGGAATGGGAAGGAGCAGCTGCTTCTGAGGGAAGGTAGAAAACAGCAGCTCCATAAGCTGCCCGAATTAGTTAAATCTCCATCTTCAGCCTTAACACCCACAACCACCTTCCTGCCATGGGGATTGGAAGCAGAAATGTGGAAGTTTCAGGTGCTTTGCTGCCCTTTCGTGCCGGATCCTGGCATGGAAAATGGAGCTGACATAAACTGGGAGTATCCAAATGATTTGTAAGTATCTGGGCTAATGAATGAGTTAGAGCTCTGTCAATATTTGCAGCCAGGGCTGTAGAATTAGCGTGGGTAATGCATGCAGGAGATGTAATTTTCAATTTACTTATCAATGTAAACATTCATTTAAAGCCGAAGCTAAGCCTGGTTTACAGAACTTCGCTTGCTGGGAAAGCAGGGAAATTTATAATTTACATTTTCCAAGGGAGGGCTGCTCCCAGGTACCCAAACCAGGGATATTTCAGTGTTGTTTTGCTGTGCAAAATTCAGTTCTTTCTTACACCAAGCCAGATTCTTGCATCCCATGGAAGATGACTTGATATGCTATTCCAAATATATTTTTCCCTGGATATTGTGTGTCTTTTCCCTGAGAACACAAGGAAGTCTTTCCCAAAACAAATCTTTTTGTGTCTCTCTGTTTTCCCCCGTTATTGTTGAGCAGATCGTAATCTCATCCATAATGGATGAGGGACTGAAAAATTCCAGGGAGTTCACATTTACCAGCATTGCCGAGGGAAGGAATTCTCCCCCGAAGGTCCAGCTTTAATATAAAAGAGGAATAGCTGTTATTGCCATGTTCAGATCCAAAAACTGATACTGGAGCCCTGCTGATGTTTAATATCAGCTGGATTCCGTGTTAGGATCATTTTTAGAAGTTGGGTTTGCGGTTCTGTGATGAGGAGCTGGAATAATTGCATCCCTGTAAAATCTACTGCCCTGGAATTGTATGCCAGGAAAATACCCCTCTGATATATTTCTTTTCAATTGTAATCAAATTGAAGGGATTTGATGGTTTTGGGATATGATTAAAATGTAACTGAACGTGGCAGAGGAGCTCGGTTTATCCCGGACTTATTGATGCAGCAGAGCGCAAGGGTTTGTGCACAGCTGCTTAAATCAACAATTTTGCTTTATGTCTCAGTTACCATCCTCCCAGGGAAGGGAAAAAATTGATCCCATCAAAACTTGTACTTGTTTGACACCACTTTTTGAAGTGTTTCAGGTTGGGCCTAGCAGGGGGAGGTGAATTATCTCCTGTCTGACTGCGCAGTGCGGGCACCACCCACCACTGCTTGCTCCTTGCTGAGCTCCTCAAAGCTCTTGTTTTGTGGGAATAACTGGAATGCTGGTGTTCTGCTGCATCTCAGCCCTAATGGAATTTTACTCCAGGCCATTGCATCAAAATCTGCTGGAAGTTTCTCCCCCACTTCTTCAGGAGGGGGGAATTGATGGAGTTGGTGCAGCAGGAATGGGATGAAGGGTCTGGCATCTGTGGGGGAAATGAGGACAAAAAAAGCCCCACCGAGGCAAAGGAGGGAGGAAAATAACCTTAATTTTGAGAGTTTGGCATGGACTGGGGGATGGAGGACTTGAGTGTGGAGGAGGAGGGGGAGCAGGACCCTGTGCCGGTGACAGCAGGAGAGCCGGGGGACAAAGCCCATGCAGGGAGCAGCTGTGCAGCGAGGCACTCGAGGAGGCAAAGAAGCATCCCTGGAACATCTGTGCAGCACAGAAACCACGGTGGAATGAGCTGCCAGGGAATCCAGGCTCGGGGATGAACAACTGCTCCTGCCTGAGCCCCATTTTTGTGCATTTTTCAGCGCAAGGGAGGGAGCTGAGCACCAGGAGGGAGAACCTGTGACACGAGGAATGTTTGGGAGAGTGACAGGGTTGCAGCAGGGGTCCCTCACAGCCCGTGTGGCACCAAGGCTCAGGTTCTTGCCACGGGCTTTGCAGCAGGTTTTGGGAAATGTTCTGGAAACGCGCTCTGCAGTGTGACTGCAGCAAATCCATCTCCTTTCACAGCCCCTTCCAAACAGCCAGGGATGCCTCCCCTTTCCTTCATCAAAGCTGGGAGAGGTCACCGGTCCCACCTTCAGATGTGAGACCATTCCTTGATCTTCAAATGCTTTCTCTGGGACTGATTGCTGTAAAGGTGGCCGAGAGCTTCCCAGCTTGATTTTCAGCCCAGAGCAGGGCCTTGCTCCCTGTTGCTGTTTGATCAGCAAGTCCCCAGCTATTTTTCTGAGTTTTGGGGCCACGAGTGGCCGAGCCTTTGTTGTTTCTTTGTGCAGGGACACTGAACCTCCTCGGAGCTTTGAAGTCCCCAGTGCTACAGCCCAGCTCCACATTTCAGCACTGAGGGGACATCAGGAAAGGCCCAACACCCTCTGGAATGGATCCCGTGTGGTGTGATGTGCACACTGGGCACACTGTGACTCTCAGCTCCTCAGACCCTTCCCATCCAGGATGGATTACGCACAGCACGTTTTTTGGGAGCACAGAGGGATGTGCTGGTGGCTCGGGTGGTGCTGCCTGTGGGACAGGGCTGTTTAAAGGCTGCAGTGCCTCTCCCACGTCCAGTTCCCCCTTGGCTCCCTGCTGGCTCTCAGCGATGCTGTCACAAGGCCATTCACACCTCCAAATGTTTATTTATTCTGGCATTTGGATCCGCAGGCCCTGCAGGCCCCCGGGGTTTGTTTTCTTGCGGAGGCAGGTTCGGTTTTTACGTGGAGGGGATGGGTTTCATCCTTTAATTTTATTCCCTGTGTTTGACAGAGGGGCAGGAGGGGAAAACCCTTTTTGCCACTCTCCAGTTCTCACCTGTGCAGGTGCCACGAGTGGTGTTCCCAGCAGCAGAGGGGGAACAGATTCCATGGGAAAACCCTGGGGGCTGTTCCTGGGGGAGGGAAGCTGTGCTCCTCAGCTCACTGCAGTGGCATTTGATTCCTCCTGGGTTTTCACAGTGACTTCTTCCATTTGCTCCTGCTGGATGAGTCAGGAATGCAGAGCCCTGAGCTGCTGCAGTGTCCGTGCTCTGTCCTGCCTCCTGCATCAGCTGCTTGTGACTTCCCTCCCCATCAACTCTGAATTCCCATTCCATAAATTCACAGGATGAGAGGCAGGGCACGGGACTCTCCCAGAAAAAAAAGAGCTTCTTGTGCTATTATCCTGCTAAAAAACCATCGAATTTGTGTCTCAGAAACCCTTCCAGCTTTCCCTGTGAGCTCCAGGTGCCCATTCTGAGGGTTGGAAGTGGTTTCTGAGCCACCCAGGTGGGCTTGGGAAGGGCTGTTCTTTGTCTCCTTTTGGGACAAAGCCCAGCTCATGTCTCAGAAACCCTTCCAGCACTCAGCAGTTTTCCCTGGGAGCTCCAGGAACCCAGACTCCATTCTCAGGAATGGAAGTGGTTTCTGAGCCACCCAGGCGGGCTTGGGAAGGGCTGTTCTCTGTCCCTCTTTGCTGTGAAGGCCAAGGCTGTGCCTGCAGGGACAGGTGGTCATTTTCCAGGAAGGAAAGGGTCCTGTGCTGTTTTCCATGAGGGAAAGGAAGGGTCCTGTGCTGTTTTTCTGGGGGGAAAGGAAGGGTCCTGTGCTGTTTTCCATGAGGGAAAGGAAGGGTCCTGTGCTGTTTTCCAGGAGGGAAAGGAAGGGTCCTGTGCTGTTTTCCAGGAGGGAAAGGGTCCCTTGAAGTTTTCCAGGAGGGAAATGAAGGGTCCTGTTCTGTTTTCCAGGAGGGAAAGGTCCCATGCCATTTTCCCGGAGGGAAAGAGTCCCGTGCTGTTTTCCAGGAGGGAAAGGAAGGGTCCTGTGCCGTTTTTCTGGGGGGAAAAGAAGAGTCCTGTGCTGTTTTCCAGGAGGGAAAGGAAGGGTCCTGGGCTGTTTTCCAGGAGGGAAAGGAAGGGTCTTGGCTGTGGGATGTGCCCCAGAGTGACAGGGGATCAGGAACACACCCCTGTGATCTTCCCAGCTGGGAGGAATTTAGGCATTCATCCACCTGTGATAGAGCAGAGGATGAACCTTTTCCTCACCCTAACCCCAGTTTTCCTGCTGGGAAAAGCAGCCACCATTTCTGGGTTTTGTTGGATCCCTGAAATTGGGGTCAGGTCTTTTATCAGGGAGGGGAGTCTTCTCTTTTCTGGCTCCTGGAGAAGTTTTGGAGATTCCTCAGCACTTCAGAGAGAAAACCCCACTGTTTTCCCCTGTTCTAATTGTACGGGCAGGAGGGGAACAAGAAAGCAGCTCTTTCACATTTGTCAATTTTCAGGAACCATTGAGCCATTCCGGTTTAATTTTGGTTAAGAGCCGTTCCATTCTGGATGCAGGGAGAAAGCCATCCCTGCTGGCTCTCGGGACATGCCAGAGCACTTTAGGATCAGTTTGGGCAGTCAGAGATGTGTGAGTAATAAAACGTCTGCTCCGGGAAGGGCCTTTGCCCACCCTTGGCAGGGGAACCTGGCAAGAAGCTCCTCCATGGCTTTGCTCCCTCCCATCCCTCTGCTCCTTCAGGAGCCCTCTCCATCTTTTTCTTTCCCTCTCTCTGATTTTTTCCCTTTCTTTCCCAGCAAACCTCCAAAGTTAAGGCACCACAAGATGCAACATGACATAATCAATAGAGAAACTTTCCCAGCTTGCCAAGGCTTGGATTTTTTTAAATTTTTTTATTTTTTTCTTCTTTTTTTTTTTTTTTTGAAGTGTCTTGCTATCTGTCAGCATGTGCTAATTGAGCCTACACGCCCATATGGCACCTGCTCCCTGGAGGGAAGCGTTTCCACAGCCCTGGAGAGCTCAGGGAGTGCTTGGGAGGGAAGCATTTGCCTGGGAATGTTGCATTCCTGGAAAACAAACCAGGCATGGTACCCACGGGGCCTGGTTGGAGCCTTTGGTGTCAGTGCTGCGCTGATAGGATGCTGACACTGGGTGAGCTGTGCTAGGCTTGGCTTAAATTTAGAACTGTGGAAGGTTTTGGTTCTGGGGAGGGTGAGAGAAGTGATGGGGGGATTTTAATGAGCCCAAATGAGGCCGCAGCCCTGTTAAACCTGAGGAATGGTGGCTGTGATGCCCAGACATCCCTGGGAATGCTCCTCTCATGGTTCAGTCACAGATGCACCCGCTCCAGCCGGGTTCAGCCGCTGGGATTTCACATTCCCGACCTCCACCAAAACCTCAGCCAGGGTTTAGGAGCTCTCGGGCCCCTGAGCTGGGAAGGGCTGGGCTCCACCTCAGAATTCGGGAAGCATCTGCCACCCTGGGGAAGGGAGGTGCTCCATCCCATCCGCAGATGGGCAAACAGAAGGAGAAGGGGCTGCCTGAGCCACGCACAGAGAGGGAGAATTAAAAAAAATAAATACATAAAAAGCTGTGAGTTTTGCTCTGCGAAGGAAACAAAATACACCCTGTGATGTTCTGAGGGGCTGGGGCTCTGCCACCCTGGTCACAGGATCGGGCAGCTGTGACAAGAGGCCTGGGAAGTGTGAGAAATCTGCAAATGTGTGAATGTGGGTGATGCAGAGCTGGAGAGCGCTGAGGGAAACACGAGAGTTGTGGGTAGGTAGCTGAAGGTTTGGGATCAGTGGGGTTGGCCTTTCTGCACCTCCTGAACCCCTGATCAGCCCCAGAAACGCAAGAGCAGCACCCAAAGAAGGGGAATTGGGCTGTTTCTGGTACAAAACCCACTGGAGTATCTGGAGAAAAACCCCAAGGTGAGGCGTTGTATAAACTGTAATTCCGAGGCTTTGGGGGTTTTGGGGTGTGCAGGGAACTTAAAGACCCTAAAGGGTGTTCAGACTTGGTTTTTTAGGAATGTTGAATACACAGCCATTCAGATTTGACTCTGAAATCAGTGGGTTGCTCTCAGAAGGAGAGATGAGACTGGGCCTAGGCCTTTTCTCCTTCCTTTTGCTGTCCTGAGCATTCCTTGGTGCTCACTGAGTGGCACAGGAATTACAAACAGGAATTGCTGTGCTTTGGATGGATCAATTTGTGCCTTCCATCCCCTCCTACCCCTCAGGGCTGTTTTGCTGCAGAAATTGCATTGATTAAACTCTGTGTGACTTTGTGCTTGTGTTTTATGCTGTACCAGGAAAGGGGAAGGATTGTCCCCCAAAAAATTCCGGGATTTTGTTGGTTAAGCGTGTTGGAATTGCTGTATCTGTCTGAGCTTTGATGTTGACCAGGGCCTAAAAACACCTACAACAAGCAGGTGAAATTAAATACCCCCTCCCACACAGCAGAGCTCTGTGACCAGCCTGAGAGCAGCTAAAGCCCCCCAGGCTAAGGCTTGATAAAGTGATTTTATGAACACTCAAAATCCATTTAGTTTTCCCATGTCCCTTTCTGATTTTGCCTGCCCGCTGTCATAAGGGCGAGCTCTGCTCTTGTTCCAAATGAATTTACAGTGGTTTTCAGTGCCTCACAACTGTTATTGAGTGGTTGGTTGGGATTTAGGTGAGGTTTCCTACAGAAACTGGGGTTTGCTGGAATCCTGCACTTTCTGGGCTATTCGTACCACGCGCTGCAAAAAAACAAGAGACCAGAAAGCGCAGCTGATAAGAAGTCCCAGTACATTTGTATGTGCAGGAGAGGCTGATAACATTCACCCACCCCTCCGCAGGAGCCTGTCACAAGAATTGTCATCTGAGAATCTGTTGATCCTCGTGCTGCAGTGCTGAGGGGCTTTGTCACTCCTGTGACACCAACGTGATCTCCCCGGTCCCTCAGAGGGGAGGGTGGAAACATCCACGTGCATTTGTGGGGTTGGGACCAAACATTTGTTTCCCTCCAGGGCCTGATCCTGCCAGAGGCACTGAGCTTTGGAGCTGCCTCGTGGAGGAATTTTGGGGGCAGGAGTGGGGATGTCCTGGCTGCAGCTCCGGGGACCTTGTCCTGCCACATTCCCTCATGGATAACCAGCTTTTGTTGGGTTTTCCCTTCACCAGGGAGAGTTTCAGCTCTGAGGGACCCAACTCTGTGGATCATCTGTCTCGATTTTTAAAAAATGGAGGTTTGTATAAAACAAACAAATCTCCTCCTGAAGCCAATGGGGATTTTAATGATTGTTATTCCCACAAGCTCTGGGAGCAATCCCTGCCTCCTTCTGCAAAGCTGAGGATTCTCCTCAGTCTGATAGAAACTCAAGCTTTGCTCTGCCCCTTGAGCTGGCTGAAGAGCAGGGAGTTCCCCAAAACCCTGCCTCTGATTTCTTCCCCAGCTCGTTTCCTTCTGCAGAATCTCAGCCTGCCCTGGGTGGCCTCAGGCTGGTTAAATTCCCCCAAAACCAGCCTGGTTGGATGGGACGCACCCTGAGCTCTGGAGTGGGTTCCAATCAGGGGATAAGGAGTTTATTTAAAGTTGTGGATGAGGGAACTTTGGAGAGGGACCTTTGCGTTAGTGGGAGAATTTTCCCTTGGAAAGGGAATTACCTGGTGCTGATGTGACATTTCCAGGTGCTGGTGGCTGAGGGAAACTCCCAGGACAAATCAGGTCCCACTCCACACTGGTGACCCTAAAACTGAGCTCAATCCTGTCCAAGAAATTTGTTGGCTTTAAGCATTCCAGCTTTTTCCCATTTTATGCAGCGTTATTGCACCTTCCAGCTGCTGCAGTGCCAGCTTTCACTGGGATAAATCCCCAGGGAGGCCCCGATCCAAGGAGAGACGTGGAGAGAACTGGGCTGAGCACGTAACTCCTTGGATTTCCATCACATGTAGATCCTGCAAGGGCTGCCCACCCTGGAATTTCCTTTGGAGTGGGGATTCCTTGGAGCTGCCATGGGCTGGGGGTGGAATCCTTCAGTGCCAAACTGAGGGGCTGAGCCCTGCTGAGCCTGCAGGAGCATTTCCTACCCCTGGCAGGGCACATCCAGCTGTGGAAGGGCCACAATTATTGGGTTATGAGGCAGCTGGAGCACAGAGATGGCAGGAAAATCAATAAATAAACCCAAACCCAGCTTTGCTGGCTGGAGTTTGTTTGGGAAGGGAAGCGCTGGTGACCAGATGTGTGTGGGAGAGGGGAGGAGGTGCTGTGGGTTTGCAGAGCTGGTGGCAAACACAGAGTGGGCCCAAATGGGATTAGAGCAGCTTGGACGGCTCCGAGCTGCAGTGGGCGTCCGCCTGCGGATCCTGCCCGGCAGGAATATCCCGGGATTTGGGATGGAGGCCCTGGGGCTGCAGGGAGCTCAGCAGTGTCTGTGCTTCAGCTGGGGCCTGGCTGCTTACACAACGGGCTGCGATTGCAGCAGAGATGTTTTCCTGCCTGTTTTTCCGTGTGGGTGGAACTTGGTAGACAGGAATCCTCAGGTGGGGAAGGGGAACGAGTGCCTGGGGCAGAGGGAATGTGCTAAACTCGGCGCTGACACGGAACCGAGGCCTCAGCCTGGCTATAAATTGCCACCTTGCAAAGCAATTTTGGCTTTTGCTGTGTTCTCACTTGTGATAAATTTGCTGGGAACTGGAGGTGTTTCGCCTCGGATGCCTTGAGCTGTTCCCTGAGCCTTTCCCAGGGCTTGGAGTGGGAATTTTGTCTGTCTCCTGTGCACACTCTGCACATCCTCGGAGACCCAGGGAGGTGTTTTCCTTAGGAAAACCTGCTGCTGCAGAGGGTTTGTCTCTCAGGAGCAGAGCTTTCAGGGAAGTGCTTATGCCTTGGAAACTGCTCTTGGCACAAGGTGGAGTATGAGGCAGGAGGTGAAAGCTGAAGCTGTTGGTGCTCATTCCCCTGCCCAGTCCCTGCTCTGTCCCATTCCCAAATCCCAGGAAATCATCTTGGGTAACAAACAGACGGAGTTATCCTGAGCTTGTTCTGTGTTTATGGACAAGCAGCTTTGGGATCAGGACATTCCCTTGGGATAGCAGTGATCCCTGAGCCTCCATGCATCCTCCCAGGCAGGAGAGAATTCCAGTTCAATCTCCTCCATCACTTCAGGTGCCTTTTCTAACCCAACCTCTGGCTTGGTTTGTTGGGTTTTTTTAAAGCCCTTTTAAGGAGGTCTCGCTCTGTTCCATTGTGCCATGAAAACAAAGATGCCAAACCCTGATTTTCTCAGGAAATGTGACTTTTTAAAACTCAGGCAGCCCATGGGGAGGGCACTGAGCACCCTGAGGAGCAGAGCTGACACCCTCCTGTGGGCAGGCAGCTCCAGAGACAGCTCTGCTTGGATTTCAGCCTCTCCCTGGGGATGAGTGACTGTCCCAGTGTCCCCTGATCTAAAGGCTCCTTGTGTGGCTGAACCAGCTACAAAGACATTCCTCTCCGAGGGAAAAGATTTGTTCTAGGCTGGAGTCAGAGCTGCTATGCTCCTTTCTGGATGAATTATTCAGCTCCCTTCGATAGTCAGGCACTTTATTTCTGCAGGATCTTGCTGTTGGTTTTAGTTGGGCACATTCTGCTGTCTTAGGGAGTGGCCATACTCCAGTTCATTGCGAGGATCATAAAATCATGGAATATTTTGGGCTGCAATGAACAGGGATGGCTTCAACCTGACAGAGCCCAATCCATCCTTTTCCAGGGATGGGGATGTTGCATCAACCCTGCCCTCAGCTGATGGCTCGTTCTAAACTGCCAGGCTGGAAAAATTGTTCAGGAACAGATTCAGGAGGAGAGGAGATGTCCCAGCTCTCCAAACAGAAGCCTTTAACCCAGTGCCACAAGGTGAGGGCAGGGACATGGATTTAGATTGATTTTAGTGACAGCTGGCATGGATTTTCTGCCTGTTGGTGATATTTTTGGTGAGTCCAAAGAAATAGAATGAGGCTCAAGTCTTTGTCACCTTCTGTGCCAGGTGTCCCTTTTCCTGGTGAGTGACACCAGTGCTCTGGGGGAGTTTAAAAATGCTCTTTGACTGCTCTGGGCTGGTGCTAAGGGAGAGGAGCAGGGAGAGAATGGGGCACAGCACAGACCTGTGGGATGGGTTGGGTTGGGCTGGGCTGGGTTGGTTGGGCTGGGCTGGGTTGGTTGGGATGGGCTGGGATGGGCTGGGCTGGGCTGGGATGGGATGGGATGGGATGGGATGGGATGGGATGGGATGGGATGGGATGGGATGGGATGGGATGGGCCTGAGATCTCTGGCAACCCAACCAAACCCAGCCCAGCCCAAAAAAACCCAGCCCATCCCAAACCAACCTAGTCGATCCCAACCCAACCCAACCCAACCCAACCCAATCAAACCCAACCCAACCCAGCCCAACACAACCCATCCCATCCCATCCCATCCTATCCCACCCCTGCCCTGCCATGTGCAGAGACACTTTCCCTGGAGCAGGTGCTCAGCTCCACCTCCAGCACCTGGAGCAGATCCTGGCTCCTGTCTGGGGTTCTGGCTGTGGCAGCACAGTCTGAGCTCTGAGCTCTGAGCACACACTCGGGCTCAGTTTTCTCCTCCCAACGCTCTTTGTAGCCTTTAGGCAGAGAAGTCAAAGTGAACGAGCAGGAAGAAAACCCTTCTGAAGCCTTAAGGAACTGGGCAGAGAGCTGGAACTTCCATCAGTGGAAGTGATGAGCTGATGCAGCAACAAAAATATTCAAAACTTCCATTTCCACGGCAGGAATTGTCAGTGAAACCAGGAAATTTCCTTGCTGAGTTTAGCAGAGCTTGGGTTACTCCAAGCACGGAGGTTCTGCTTTAGGAATGTACAATTTGTAGACAATAGACAGGGATCTGGTAAAGCAGAGGTTTTAAAACACATCAGCACATAAATGCCAGAATTAATAACACTCTGAATTGTATTTTTTATTTTCCTAAAGGTCACTGGCTTTGAACAAACCTTAAGGAATCAGACAGTCTTTGTTTGGTGATGTGCTGATAGCTGCAGTCCCCAGCTGGAGCAGCAGGAACCAGGGACACTGGAGCCTGGGAGGAATTTTAATGGAAAAATAGCGGAATTTTGTTGGCAATAGCACGAGAAAAAGGAGAGGAGGGTTTGTTTAATTCACCCAAAATGCACGAGAGGTGAGGAGTCTTTGTGTGGGGTCTGCCAGGAAGGGACAAATCCAAGGGTTCAGCTCTCCCAGCTCAGGGGGCCAGGGTTTATCCTTAATTGTGCCTCAAATTAATGACTTCTGTCCATGAATGCTGAGATTGGGATGGGCTCAGGATTGAGGTGTTGGAAATCAGGGTGGGAAATGGAAATGCTGGGACAACCGGAAATGTTCAGCCTGGAGAAGAGACATGGGGTGACCAAATTGTGACCTTCCAGGACCTGGAGGTGCAGGAAAGATGGAGAGAGAATTTGGGCAGGGGATGGAGTGCCAGGACACAGGGAATGGAATCCCCTGACAGAGGGCAGGGAGGGATGGGATATTGGGAAGGAATTCCTGGCTGGGAGGGTGGGGAGGGGCTGGGATGGAATTCCCAGATTTGCTGTGGCTGCCCCTGGATCCCTGGCAGTGCCCAAGGCCAGGCTGGAGCAGCTGGGACAGTGGGAGGTGTCCCTGGGCATGGCACTGGATGGGATTTAGAGTCCCTCCCAACCCAAACCATTCCATGATTCCATGACTTCCTTTTGCTTCTCAGATTCCCGTCCCACCCACACCTCCCTGGGTGCTCCCGGCTGCCCTGGCAGGTTCAGCTGACAGAAATTGTCCCTCAAATCCCTGAAATCTCCTTGGGAGGCAGCAGCAGCTGTGGGGATGTCAGGAGCATCTGCTGGAGGCCAGGAAGAGGGAGGAGCTGGGCAGGGATGTGGGATCCCTGGATCTGCTGAGCAGATGGAGAATCCCAACAGCTTCTCCTTCCCAAGCGGAGTTTGGGTTTTTCCGGAGAAATGGGATCCATCTCCATGCTCAGCAGGAATTTGGGGGTGGATTTTTTTTGTTTCCCAGAGGATAACAGGTCCAGGTGGCAGAATGGGGCAAAGCTGAACTTGGCTTTCGATGGTGGGAAAGAAAAAAAAAAAGCAACTTAAATGTTTGGCTGTTTCATTTTGTGTTTTCTGGGGAAAGGTGGAAATCTGTTTAGGATCTCAAAGTAAAGGTGGCAGGTTTAGGAAATAATTTCTTTTCCAGGGCTCATTTGAGGTGAGAAGTTTCCTAAATTTGGGAGTGGGTGCCCAGTTCTCTGTGGAGCTCCCCCATGCCTTGTCCCGACCTCTTCAGGAGTGGCAGAGATTTTCCCAACACATTTTGAGAGCAAACAAGAAAAAAAATATTTATTTTTCTGCTTTTTTCTCATATGTTCGTTTAAAATATTTTACTTCTCTCCACATTCAGCATCAGAAAGTCCTCTGAGTAACACAAGCAATGGAGATGAAAACCTCTGCAAGAGGCTGTGCAAGAACTGATTAAATTGGGCTACAAAACCTGGTCTGAAGTCAGGGCGATGTTAATCAGCAGCAGAGGGAAAAGATAAGCACACACTTGGTTTTCCAGCACTTTCAGAACAGCCCCCGCAGCTGCTTTGGTTCAAAAAATTGATTTTATTTTCACGTAGATATTTTTAAATGTCTCTAACACTCTTTTTCACATGACAATAAAGATATTTGAATTATTCAATTTGAAATGTATCATTTAGAAACAGAATTATGGGGTAATTTAGGCTGGAAAAGGCCTTTAAGGCAGAGTCCAACCATATTTCTGTAGCTGTTTCATGTTTAACTTCATCTAATGCAGTTCAAAAGAACTTAAAGGAGAAACTCTGGGATATCTCAATTGCACGTGTCCAAATAAAATATTTTACAGTTGTTTCTTCCAACCTCTTCACCCCCGAAAATCAAATTACTGCAACTGGTGTCACTTTGACCACTGACACTTGTATTTCAGTCCCCATTTTGCTTTTCTTTCCCAAAAACTCCTGCACCCAAAAGGCCTGGGAGGGAAATCTTTCTGGGCTATTTCAAGGCGGATAACCCTGACCCTTTAAATAATAATTTAAAATTGAGGGGAAATTTCTTCTTTTGCTGCACCATTCCCACCATTCCCATCCCAGTGCAGCTGCCTCCAGCTCACCTGTGGGTCACACCTGGGCCAGGTACCTGCGGAATGGACACTTTGGGAGAAGGTCCTGCATCATCTCCATCCTCTCCCATGGATGCAGAGACCTCATTCCTTCCCATTAATGGAAAAAGGCAGCCCCCAGGAAAGCTCTGGAATGGCACCAGTTAACTGCCAATTGTAGTTTTCCAGTGGAATTAACAAACAGGGCCCTCAGCTTCCCAAAAAATTGCACAGCGAGAGCTGGGAACCTTCTCTGCTTTTTATTCCTCCCAATTTAAAGCACTGGGAAGTGTTTCTTGTTTGTTCTGCAGGGATGGCTCAGCCTGGAGGTTTGGGATGACCGAACCGTGACCTTCCAGTGCCTGGAGGAACCCACAGGGAAGATGGAGAGAGAGGATTTCCAAGTGTTGGAAGGGCAGGACACAGGGAATGGCTTCAAAGTGACAGGGAGCAGGTTTTGGATGGGATATTGGGATGAAATTCCTCCCTGTGAGGGTGTCACAAATGGATGTGGGAGTTCAGATCAGCCCTCACCTTTTGCCCAGGCCTTGGCAGCAGGCTGGAGCTTTACTGAGGTGGCCAGCACCCCAAAACCCACTCTTGTTCCTAAGTGCTTTTAATAATGGCTGATTCTGTCTATTATAGCATGAACTATTTAATAATAGACAGCAAAACCTGACATAAGACTTAAAGCAAACCAATGCTGCACAGGAATAAGACAAAAAGAAAGACTAACAGTGCATGATAAGGGACCTTTTTCAGTTACAGCAAGCCAAGAAATAGTTTCAGCTTAGGATTCGATGTATCTTACCATCAATTGTTGGTGCAGCACACAGCCAAATCCTTTCCCTCAATTTCTGGGCAAGTAACCAGAGCCTGCACCCAAAACTCAGGGAAAAGTCCCTTATGCCTTCAGGGTGTGCATTTAGAGGCTTCTGCCCCTGTGATAGCTCGCGTGTCTTTTACAGTGGTAAAAAGGGATCCCTCAGTCATAGGAATTTCTTTTATCTCTTCCCACAAGACAAAGATGTGGATTTTTAGCTGAGGCCTGAGCCCTTTTGGTGTCTGAGGTGATCCCTACTGGGCCTTTCAGCCCCTGGGTTATCTCTTTATGCACAGAGGAGGGGTGGGATGAAATTCTCAGATTTGCTGTGGCTGCCCCTGGATCCCTGGCAGTGCCCAAGGCCAGGCTGGAGCACCTGGGACAGTGGGAGGTGTCCCTGGGCATGGCAGGGGTGGCACTGGATGGGATTTAAGGTCCCTCCCAACTCAAACCATTCCAGGAGCCAATGAGTTCCCAAATTCCCTCTGCTGAGAGGCAAAGAGGGTCAGAATTAAAAGACGAATTTTAAAAATAAAGAAATAAATTTCAGCACCCCAGCTTGGCACAGGTGGGAGGTGTCCCTGCCCATGGCAGGGGGTGGGACTGGTGGGATTTAAGGTCCTTCCAACACAATCTTTTCCATAAGCCCATGAAATTTCTCCTCCCTCAAACCTTTGGGATTTAGCTTCAAACTTCCATAATTCCTGCTGGAAGTCAATATTCCATCCAGCACTCCCATCCTGCTCTTCAGAGGTCCCACCTGCAGTTCCAACAATCCTGGGCCCATTGGCAGCTTCACTCCTGCCCCCTCCGGCTCCGGGAATGCTGCAGCCAGCAGGAAGAATAAATCTATTAATGCTCAGGCAGGGAAATTGGTGCCTGTTAACAGCAGCTAAATTTAACTGAGGGAGCCAAATCCTCTTTGGGGTGAGCTGGGTGACGTCAGTGTCTGCTATAAATTAGGGGTTGATTCTGCTGAATTTAGGGCTGTACAGATTCTGAGGGGTTTTGGTGTCCTGTGTGCAAGGGTTTAAGTGAAATAATGGGTGAAATGCTTGGTTTTTGTTGGGCTGTGTCTGCTCCTGGAAATGGTGGTGAGCTGGAAATGGAGAGGGGGCCCTGGTCTGGGTTGGGATGAATTTTGTGTTTCGAGAACTCTGAACTTTGGGAGCTTTGTGTTCCGAAATCCTGCAGTTACTGCCTGCCTGCAAATGCCTTCGATCCGAGAATGAATTTCTGCTCCATTTCTTCACTTAGAGCTGAACTCCTGGTGCAGAGCCCCTGTTCCTCAGACACGTTTCAGCAGTGACCTTTTCCAGCAGCTCCCGTTCTCCTGTCGCGTGTCCTCTCCGTGTCCATGGCGATGGAGAGGCCCTGGAGCTGTGGCAGGCACAGAGGAGATGCTGATCAAACTCCACTTTCCATATGGTCACTTATTCCTGCTTTTCCCACAGGATTCAGACGTGCAGACCACGGACAAACCCTGTTCCTCCTCCCTGTGTGTTTCCAGTAGCTGCTGTCACTGGGCTGTGTGCTCTGAACTGGGCTCAGCTTGATTTTAAATCTCTCTCCTCCCAGTCTTGGGGGCTTGTTTTGCCAAATTGCTCTGGGCGTTTCCTGCACTTTGCATTTTGTCCCTGCCTGAGGCTCTCAGCAGCATTTGGTGCCATTTGGTGCCACCCTGCCGAGCTCTGCCCAGGACCTGGGCTTTGTCTGCTCTCGTGCTCACGCAGATCTGGAAGCAGCTGAAGCCTTAGGATTTTAGCTTTATATTTTCCATGTACTTGTAATCCTGCAATTCCTTAGTGAGTAACTCCAAACTCCACACCCAGGGCCAGCTGCTGCTCTCCCGTTGTGCTCAGACACAACAATTCCTCTCCAGGCCTGGCAATCCAGGACACCCGACTGTGCCAGGCCTGAGAGATGGGAACAAAAGTGACTTAGGGGGAGAAAATCTGGGGTGAATTAACTTCATCACCTGAGGCTGGAATTGGGAGATTCACCCCCAATGTGCAAATGGACCAAAGTTATAAAAATATTAAAACCTGTGACCCATCATCCATTTTTGGGTGTAGCCCCCGGGGGGCTTCGTCTGCCCTAAATGTACCTGAAAGCCCTTCAATAAAAATAATAAATAGGACCGATTTTTATTCTCTTAATTTTGTCTGGCTTTTGTTTTATGTAGCCCCAAAAGGCATCACAGCTATTGGAGAAAATTTGTTCCTTGTATCCCAGCAGCCTTAAAACCCCCGTTAGCTCCGAGGATGAACAGATCTCTCATTTTCCAGGAGCTCAGGGAAGCTGTTGTGGTGCTGGTTTTGACACAGCAGTAAAAGGCTTTTTCCTCTCTTGACAAAATCATTTTTGGTCTTTGCTTTCCCACACTTCCACGTTGTCACAGGACCAACAGGGTGCTGTAATTTTATTTTAATTTTTTTTCTTCAAATTATACTCTAAAGGTGGTAGGAGCTGCAGCCTTGGAACATAAATCCTTTGGAATGAATTTGGAAGTTCCTGAGCAACTTCAGGTAAAATTAGCAAGCACTGCAATTAATTTATCCCAGTTACTCTGGTTGAGGATCCATTTCAGTGTAGGTTTATGACAATGCAGAGCTAAGGAGGACACAAATATGCAAATATCCTTTCTTTGGAGGGTTTCAGTGTAGCTCGTGATGCTGAAATTGCCCTGCTTGAGACTCTTTGAGCCGTGGGGATCCGAGGATTTGAGCTGAGCCAGGCAAGGACTGACGTGGGCATGACGGAGGTGCCCGGTGGGAGCCTCTCTCTGAACACTGGGCAGACAGGGAGAAGCAGGAGATTGGAAAAGGGAGAGCAGGAAAGGGGCCTGGAGCTGCCAAAATTGCAGAAATTCCCTGCTCCTGCCTCGCTGATCCACCAGCCTCTCCACGAGCTCCAAATTCGCTTTGCCCTCATCTCCTCCTGGGGATGAAGAGCTTTGCCCTGAGGGGGAGGGGGTTGGATGACCTTTATGGAAAGCAGAATCTGAATTTTCAAAACACTTTCTCTCAAAATCCCCAAGTTTTCTGCAAGTGTGTCTAAAAACTTCAACCCCTCAAAGAAATAACTTGGGATTTGCTGCACAGCTCAGCATCAATTTTTAGATGCCCGCAAAACTCATCTCTATCCATTGTGTGATACATGGGATTTGTGGATTGGGGACCACCTTTAGTTTAGTTTGATTTAAAGGCTGGATTATCCAGGGAAGATCCTTTGGCCAAGTGTAATTTTGCTTACTTGCACTTTATAAATGCACAGGGTGAATATTGTAGATGCAGAGTTTTTCAAAGCCATCGCTGGGTTTATTAAATACACACATTTTGTCAAATCCAAGGGGAATTCAGGCAGTTTTGATTATTTGAGCCTTGAACTCTCCTGTGCCACATTCTCTTGTGTAAATATGGGCAAACATCACGTCCATGGCTGTCGTTAGACACAAGTAAATTGAGTTCTGTGACTCTTTGACCTCCTGTACGTTGAATTCTGACAGCCCCATGTCACCTCCTCAGCTGCCTCTGTGGCTGCTGTTGTTCCCCTGTGTTTTACAGCAATTTTGGGGCTGGGCACGGCCGTCCTGCAGTGGAAATGTTGCACTCAGCAGATCAGGTTAATCCTCAATCCTGGAATCCTGACAGCTTCACCCCAGCTCACGAGGTGTGGATAATGAAGGATCTGTTCATGTGGACAGTTCTGTCCCCTCTCATGCTCTCCCACCCTTCCCCAGACCCCTGGGGTCCTCCAGGCTTGTGGCTGATGCGACAGCGACGCTTGGATGGAGCCCTTGGCACACGGGAAGGCAAAGCCAAGCTGTGGCTGCTGCTGCTGCTGCAGATGGTTTCACTCTTGGACAGGGCTGGGAGAGAGCAGGATTTCACCCCCTCCTGTGATCAGCGTGGAGAGAGCTTCTGTCAGAGCCTGGGCAGCAGAGGCAGCAGCAGATGGGGTGAGTGGGACTCCTGTTTATGAATGAACCCTTCTCCTGCCTCCTCGTTTTCAGCATCGCTGACCACAGGCGGAGAAATAAATGCCTCGCTCTGGCCAAGACAGAATTTAAGCCTCTAAGTAGGATCCTTCCGAAGAAATCTGTGTTTGTGCATTGGTACGGAATTTTTATCTCCCCCGTTGCCTCTTTCTTCGCCTCCTGTTCTGGTATCTCACATTTTTCAGCCCGTCTCTGTCGTGCATCTGATCTCTGGGTTGTGCTGCAGATAGGAGCAGATTTCCACGCCAGGAATCAGTGCCTGGGGTTGTAATCCCTGCGTGTCAGCCTGGGCTCCTTGTCGCTTCCAGAGCAGCAGCTCTTGATCCTCCTCATCCGTAGCCTCACTGAAGTTCCCAGGAATCAAGTGTCTGCCAGCATTAACATTCCACAGAGCTGCTGCCACTTGAAAAGGGGAAAATGACCTCTTGCCATCCCCAGAACCCTGAGAAGAAGGGATTCTTCCCGGGGCAGTAACACCAGTCCCAACATGGCAAAGCTGTGCCTTGCTGGAGGAAATTAATTCCTCTTGATGTGTGAGCCCTTCAGCAGAGCTCCTCTCTCTCACTGTGCTCAGAATTCTCAGGCCCTACAAGTCTGATGCTCCCGTGACCTGATTTCCAGAACTGCTGCCCATTTGCCATGCAGCTGGAGCTTCAGAGAGGTTTGGGACAGGCTGTGCCTCAGAGGCCGTGTTCAGGCTCTGTAAATCCTGCCTGACCTTTTCCAAGTGACAGGGCCTCGGGCTCTGGCACGGCCTGAAAGGAAGCGCAGGGCAGAGAGCAGGGACTGGAGGGAAACGAGTCCTGCACTTGGCTTTTAGTGGCTTTTAAGTGCCTGCAGGAATCTTTGCAGGTGTCAGGATAGGGAGAGGGAAGGAATAAGTTTGTTTTAGAGATGGGGATAATGTTCAGTCATATTGAAGTCCACAGAAGTAGTTGATGAGTCACTGTGGGCACTCAGGATGCTTTTTGCTACATCCCAATCCAGCATCTTTGGATTCCTTCACAAGATCTACTTATTTCTGTTTTGTTGGAGGTCATGTTTATGGGTTGTGCTGACTTTTAGTCCTTACTTTCACTATTTCCATGGAAAACGTTTGCCTTTTCTTCAGGTAGTGGAGTCCTAATTCAGTTGCAGTTGGCCTCGTACTAAAAGAAGTCACTGCAGCCCTTGGAATACGAGTAGCCACTTTTATCCTCCAATATTTCTTTCCCCCACGCATCTTTGTGGGCACTAATTTCTATCTCAGGGAGGTTAAGTTTTTCCTTGGACCTTTTCCTTAACCTCCTGACCTGCCTGACAAAATTGGGTGCAGAGCTGCTGTTCCAGGCACAATAAATGAAACGGAGCCGCGGGCCAGAAGAAGGGAGCTTTTCCTCCCGCTGCAGCAGAGTGTTCAAAGCCACCCACGCAGGGGGACGTGCCTGTCTGACTTGCATGAAAAGGCCTGGAAAGAGGCCTTGAAGAGGCCACTACAGAGAGAACCTAAAAGTCAAGGTTCTGAGGGTTGTCACAGCTCGGAAGTCGCCGCTTCAGAGGCGAGGGCACAGCACACCCATGGGCAGGTTTTGTGAGGCTTTGTGCTCCTCCTCGGCCTTTTCCCAATAAACCGTGGAGAGCCACAAGGAGGAGAAGCTGCCTGACCTCGGAGGGCAGGAGATGCACAGGGAGGATGCAGTAATGAGGCTGACCCTGCTGTCAGATCCTTCTCATGGACCACGGGTGGGGTGAGCCTCGGGGCAGCTGAACAAGGACGGGGTAGTGCCAGAGCAAAGGTTGGGGAGGCTGTTGTGGCTTTGTGGGACTTCTTTTGGTCTTCATCCAAAGTTCACAGAGTTCATCTTTGATACCACAGAGGATGAATGCTGGATCTGAGGCGTTGGCAGCCACTAGTTAAGACATTCAGACAAATTGTCTTTGTCTCAACACAATGCAGAAGTCACTTAAAGCTGCATCAGGGTGGGATTTCAGATGGAAAATAAAATCAGCAGCACCCTCAAGATGAATGAAAGTGGAATTAGTCAGTTACAGGACAGCGGTGTTAATCTAAGCCATGATTATCTTGGAATTGCCTCCAACTGTTCACTGCAGCAGCACCCAAAGAGGCCACGGTGGTGCCTTAAGGATGGAGAAAAGGGGGAGGTGGGAGGTGTTTATCTCCAGGAATGGGTCACCTTGGCTTAGCTCATCTTGATGGAGACACAGCTGTTCAGCATTAATTTTATATTTAATGTTTGCGCAGCCACTTGTGATTTAGCTCAGCTTTTTCTTCTTGCTGATGGGTTCCTTGAAGCTCAGGACTGACCTTTAGAATTTTTTATGAGGTTGTCATGTCCCAGGCACCACCCGAGGAGGAGCAGGCCTTTGGAGGGAACGCTGAGATCAGCCCCAGCACTTGACCAAGGACGGTGTCAGCAAAAAGGAATATTTTATGAAAACACTTCTCCTGACCTCTGTTAACAGGAGTTGTATTTTGTGGCAGAATTGCCACAAAAATGACTTTTCCAGCCTGAGAGCCAAGAGACCTCCCCAGTGATGTCTTTGGGATATAAATACACCCCATGAACTCTGAAATGAGTCAGGCTGATGGTCCTCACGGATGCTTTGCATTTCTCCCAGATTTAAGGTGCTCAGGGCATGGATTCACACCTGGAATTTCTTGATTTATGGGAATGGGGGGCAGGGAGGTGTCTCAGGTCTGGATTCATCTTTATCCCAACCGTTGATGTTGTGCCCCTTGGGAGATGGCAGAGGAATCACCAAAGACCACTGGGAGCATCTGAATCTTAAAATCTCTCCTGGGAATTTAAGATGCTCAAAATCTTGTGGAATTTTCACCTGGAAGAGTGGGGAACAGGAGTGTAAAGGAGTTTTTCCCCTTGTATATCCTCAGGGAATAAAGGGTTAAGAGCCAGAAAGGTAAAAGGCAGTGAAAAACATGATGACATTGTTCAGATTGCTTAAAACTCCTCAATTTTTGGTGGTGGTTTTGCCTGGAAGGGGGCGTTTAAAAGGCGACTTTCAGGTTATTTAGGCTTTTGCTCCAATTTCCTCTACGCTGTAAACTTTCAGAGATGTCCATAATTCCGTGGTGAAATCCTTCAAGTGCAGCTGTGGATAAATAATCTGGTTATAAAACAGGAGATGCTCTTGGTACAGTGTTATGGAAAACAGGGAGAGGGCTTGGAAGGAAAAGCCCAGTGAGTTGCAAAATCCTGCTTTTAGCCCTACTAATGCTTGGTTAAATTTATGGTTTAACAAAGTGATGGAATTGCTGTGGATTTACATTGATACAGCAGCACAAATTGCTCCATTATCAGCTCTTCCTTATGGAAGTGGCACTTAAGGAAAACGACACCGGTGCAAGTTGATGGAAATTATGCCTGAACTGACTCAAATTCAGCCCACAGGTAGGAATGATGATTTGGCACTTATTCCTCTTTCAAACTTAAAAGCATCTGCAGGGCCTCATGCAGTGGTCTTTTAAAACTCATCAGCAGGCTATAAAAACAAAACAAACAAAACAAAAAGATGTTTTTGGGGTTATTTTTCCCTGTGTTATCCAGTGGTGGAGCTCATTGCCACAGGGTGTTTGGGAGGGCAAAAATTGAAGTTATTTCAGAGAGAAAATAAGATGCACTTCCAAAAGAACAGCCTCCAGGGACAATAACCACGGTTGATAATGTAAGTTCTTCTGGCCTGGAAAAGCTACACGTTGCTGTTTCTATGGAAATTGGAAAGAAGGAATCCTGTTTCCCACACGTTTTTTCCTAAATATCCACTCAGACAGAGAAGTGACCTTGGGGTCTCTGGACCTTCACTCTGGCCCAGCACAATCACCCTCACCCTCTGCTGCAAGAGGCAGAGAAAGGTTGAGTGAAAAATAAGAGAAAAATAGGGGGAGAAAATAGGAGAGAAATGGAAAAAAATAGGACAAAAAGAGCAATTTTGCTCTGCCTGAGCCAGATCCACATTTAGATAATGCTCCATGTATTTCAGACAAGAAGAGGGAAAGAAAATAATTCTTGGATTTTTTTTTTTATTTTCACATTATCTGCTGGAAACTTGGTGTGTTTGTTAACTCAGAGTTTAGTTTTGCCTGGGTGAGAGGCTGGAATGTCTTGGAGCTGAAATGTTCCCATTTGGGGACTGGAGGTGACTGATGGCTCCTCTTCTCCAAAACTTTCCCTCAAACCCTATTTTTGGTATATCCTTCCAAAGAGTTGGGAGGGGGAGAGGAGGTTGTGTGGGTTTGGGTTTTTTTGTTATTTGCCTTTTTTTTTTTCCCCCGTATTTTTTTGGAGCAGGCACAGTGACAGGAACATTTCCAAATGACATTCCTCCCTCAACCTTCATCCCAGAGCTCCCCCAGCCTTGACAGGGTAGGAGGATCAGAGGCTTGAGCATAACCATCACCCAACTTCATAAAAACAGGAGCTGAGATGGAGATTTATTCTCTGGAAGTCTGATCTCCGAAAATCCAGAGCTCTTGGTGTCAGTCCCTTGTACATCCATCAGCGTCTTGCCGTTGCTGCACCAAACTCCTTAATTTTATATTTAATGATATCCATTAAATTTTATATTTTTATATTTAGTGATAACAGAGAATTCACGTTCTTGGAGGACAAGGGAAGTGGTGGAAATGTCCCCACCCCTGGAATGGGGTGAAATGAGATGAGCTTTAAGTCACCTTCAAATCCATTTTCGGTTTGGAATTCTGGGAAACGGCAAAATTGTGGCTTTTAGGTTTTCCTTGTGGTGCTGCCCTTCAGTGCTGCCCTTGTTGCCCACACAATGGAAAAGGCTCTGAAGCTGCCAAGCAGGATCTGAAAATATGGAATGGTTGGAGTGATTCCTTTCATTATCACTACTAATTAGAATGCCTCCCAATTAGAAACTGAGTGACTCTTCTGCACAAGGTTTACGTTCAAAATTAAGGAATTTCTTCAGGACAATTCCTTCCTCTCTCTGTCCCCAGTCTCCTGTGAGTGGGGAGATGAAAACACCGGGATCCTTGGAATTGTCTCCATTTCTCCATTTCCATGAGCACTGATTTCCCTGAGTAACTCTCATGTTGCCAGCATGGATAACACAACAAACACCTGCTTTCCTGAGCTCCTGCTGTTTCTGACCATGTCTTTCCATTAACCCATCACCCTCTGTTATATTCCATCTCCTCCCGGCATTCCCGTGGAAATGAATTCCCAGGTTTCGGCTTGCTGTTGAAACCAGCAGCAGCTCCTGCACCAGGTACTGCACCCTTCTGCTTTTCCCTGTGCTCCCTCCTCATTCCTGCATTTCCACACAGCTTTTTTAATTCCCTCATAAAGAATGGAAGTGTGAGAAGTTGGGAATTACAGAGTGCAAGGAGGTTGGAGAGCCTTCCATGAGGAATGGAGGGGCAGGATGAGAGGGAACGGCCTTCAGCGGGAGGAGGGAAGGTTTAAATGGGATTTTGGGATGGAATTCCTGGCTGGGAGGGTGGTAAGGGACTGGGATGGAATTCCCAGAGGAGCTGTGGCTGCCCCTGGATCCCTGGCAGTGCCCAAGGCCGGGTTGGGGACAGTGGGAGGTGTCCTTGGGCATGGCAGGGGTGGCACAGGATGGACTGGAAGGTCCCTTCTGACCCAAACCATTCCAGAATTCCAAACCTTGCCTTAGACACAGACTCTGATTTCTCCAGTCTGAGCAATCCCAAAAACCCACATGGGACTAAAACTGTTCCTGGGGATGGTGGCACCTCCGAAATCTTTATCTCCCTCACTCTGCTCTCTGCCCCATTGCTGTCCCACAGGGTGTAACAAAAGGCACCAATCCTTGGGAATATCCATGGTTTAGTTTTGTTCTCTTTTCATCTTTTCCCCTTCAGTTTTTCTCCTCCTGAAATTCATTGACTCCTTGGAAGCAACAGGGGAAGATGCTGCTTCAATTAAGGAACCAAAAGCAGGAAAATCTATAAAAACATTTCATTGCCACTTCGACAACTTTGTGATCTTAGAAATGAAAGAGGAAGGAACCTTAAATGCAAAGTTTGTGCATTTTCTGAAAAGAACAACTGTTTCTCCAAGATTTCGCCAGCACTGACAGGTTTCCAGGAACAATTCCATGAAATGCCATTTTTTCAGAGCAGAGATCCTTGCAGGAGTGCTTTGATGAGCTCCAAGGAGGAGCAGCCTTCGAGTGCTCTCCATTTTTTTACACCAAATCCCATTTGTACCCTCAGGTGCCATCAGCCAGGACCAGGTGACACCTGCAGATGGGGAAAAGTCTCTGTTTGCAGAGAATTCAGCTCATGAAATCTCTGCAGCAAAATCTAGAAATTACAATGCCAAAAATGTGGGGATCTTGAGCTCAAAGAGCAAAATACCTGTGAAAAGAGATCCTTTGTGAGCTGGGGGGATGGAAGGAGGAACTGCTTGGGAATTTCTTTAAATATTCTTTTCATTTTCCTATTTTTCTTTCTTTCCTTTTTTTTTTTTTCATTTATTCTTTCCGTATTTGAATCTTTCTTTTTTGTGGTTCTCACTAAAAAATGCTATCCCTGGCTGACCAATCCCATCCCTGTTGTGAATTCCTTGATTTCAGCAGAGCAGCTCCACATCCTACCTGAGCTGGGATCACCTTCCTCCCATTCCTGAACAAATTATTCCTTGAACTGAATGACCATTCTCCCTGAATTTAAGAATTCCTGCCCGTTGAAGAGCGAGTGAATTTTCCAACAGGTGGGCTTGGACAGGAAGCAGATCCCTGCCAGTGCAGTCAGGTGGATGAAACATCCCTTGCCTGGGATAAAAGCAGCTTGGGAGGTTTGAACATCCTTGGGAGCGTTCTGTTTCCCAGCTCCCGGCGCTGCAATCTGTTCAAAACAAGCTAATTTTAGGGCCTGGCTGGTGGAAAGGAGCCGTTCCCTTCATCTCAATCCCACATTTCACATGTGCAGCGTGTGGAAGTTTGGGATTGACCCGCCAGAGATTTCACAGGATGGAAAATAAATGGGCTGAGAAAATTATTTTGGGGGTTGTTGGGTTTGACGGGAACTGAGTGGACTTCAGTGCTCTGGTTTGGGTTAAAATCAGGAAGCAGAAGGATTGGGATGGGACTGGGAATTCCAGAATTGCACTGGATGTGGGAATAACTGGGTGACTTGAAGGGAATGGGTTTATCATTCCTGAAAGGATCATTTTCCTCGCATGAGCTGGAGCTGGAGCAGATTGAGCTCCCTGGACTGGAGTTCATCTGTCCCTGGGAGTGTTGGGAACATCCACGAGTTCATTGTGGGAAGATGGGAATGTTCCTGGAGGATTTCTGCTGGAAATGTGGGAGATGGAGGGGTTTTTCCAGGAGTGGCCATCACAGGAGGAGACGAGTGTCAGGGAATGAGCCTTGGAATCGATCCTGGAGCTGCCTTGGTGATGCTGAAAGCAGGGCTGGGGTCTCAGATCTGGCTGTCACTGAACAGAAACGATTGAAAGAGGAAACAAAAGCCCCCCAAAATGCACAAATTTTATTTTCTGCCTCCTCTGCATCTCCACCAGGGCCAAAACCGACTCCCATCCCAGTTGCCATGGAAGGGGCTTCCAGTCAAAGCACATTTGGCAGCTGCTCCCTCTCCATTAAATAGCACCAGGCTGGAAATACAAATTTATAGGAAGGGAAAACAGCTCAATTTGCATCCAATTGCAAATTCCACTGATACAGAATGGAAACCTTTTGTGCTGAGAGTCAGAAATCTCCTCTGACAAGCTGATGGAAGAAGCTATGAATAGCAAACCAAGAATTTTAGAATTTGTTGCGATTTGAAGCTGTGTTTTTCCTGAGCAGATGCCTTTGCTGCCTATTTCTGTGTTGCCTTTTTTTCCCCTCTAACTGCTCTACCAGTGAATTTTGCAGATGAATCTGGGAATTGCAGCATGACCTGAGGTGGAGGGTTGGGAAGCTCTTGGGTACTTCCAGTTTTTGCCATGATCACTGGGATATGAAGATGTTTAGCACTTGTAAAAACCTGGTTTAAAAACTCTTCCCCAGCGTGGTGACTCCTGAGGTTCCCTGAAAATTTCCAGGAGCAGGTGAGCCAGCAAAAGTCAAATCAATTGGGTAGAGAACAAACAGGCTGATAAATCCTTTGGAGGTACCACTGCCATTCACAAAATCAAACTCGATATCCCGCAGGCAACAGAAAAACATCAGAAATAACTGAAAATGGAGAATTGACAGCAGAGCAGCGAAGCAAAGATTTTGCTTTAATCCATGGAGCCAATTCTGTGGGAATGCTGTTTATCCTCAATCAGTGGAAGTCCATCAAATAAGTTTTATGAAATATTGTATTCCAGGCTGGTACAAACTGCACGGAGGGACAGCTGAATGCTCTCACTTGTGCTTTGTGCTTATTCCATAATTCTTTCTGGGCTAAAAAAGAATGATTTGTCAATTGTTGAGGATCAAGTCTCCTTCAAAATACCAAAAGGTTGTGGATTTCATGAATTATGAAACGTTTTTATACCTTACTTATAGCCTGGTTTAAAATAAGTCGGGAACTGATTCATCTCAAGGAGGTCCAGTCCCAAGGTTTTTGGGAAGCTCAGCTCAGCTTTCCAAAAGGATCTTACTTGAAAAAGGATCCCCATTTTGAGGGAGAAATGGAGTTTTTCTGTAAAAACTGAGTTTAATTAAAGCATTGCAGATGCTCCAGCATGGCACCCTCTGAAAAGTCTTTGGTTCTTGGGATCTTCAGGAAAGTTCATGGGAAGTGAAATAAACTTTTTGGGGAACATTTAATTAAGGGGCTATTTCTGGTGGGTGCCCCATTTCGGTGCGGGGAGCATCGACCTATCCAAAGTCTGGATCCACGTTACTCCCAAAGTCCTGGAGGGCTGGATCCCCTTCAAAAAGTCTTCTTTTGGGTGTGTGGGCTGGGATTCAGCCTCTTCTCCAGTCCTTAGGCAAAGATGAGTCTTCCTTTGCATATTTCATGCCGTGCTCATCCGTTGCCTGTCAGGATTCTCGGGGAACTTGGCTCCTTCAGCGGGGAGTTTGAGTCATGACTTTTCGCCTTCATTGTGCTGCAGGGGAAGAGCAGATTGGAGGCAGAGGAATTGGATTTATTTGGCTCTTCCAGAGGTGCTGCTGGCTGTGCTGGGCAGTGCCAGGCTCCGCTGGTGGGTCAGGGCTTGATTTTCCAAAGTGATTTTATTACTGAGCACAATTTCTGATCTAAATTGGGGTGAGCAATTTTCATTTCTGAGACCTGACCCTGCTGTCCCCAGCAATGCGAACTGAACTTAAATGACCCTGCAGAGGCAGCAGCAAATTTTAACAAGGGGAATTTGTGTCTTGCAGGTGACCCAGAGGTGTCAGGGGGTTGTCAGGACTTTGTCCTTCCCTGCTCCCAGCTCAAGGGGTGGGATTTGAGGCACCTGGGTGGAGTCCTTACCATTGATCCAAATCCAGGGTCAAAATTTCCACTGATTTGGATTGAACGTGAGGGATGGAAAAGATTTTCTTTGGATTAACCTGCAGCTCCATGGGGCCTCAGCAGCAACGTGGGACAAATGCATTTCTGGAGCCTGCAAAGCTGCTGGGCTGGGGGGATCCCAGAAATTCCCAGGAATTCCTGGGAGCATCCGCAGCACCGAGGTCTCCTCAGGGTCTACTGCTTGTCACCCTCTGTTGTGGTGGTAAATGGAGCTGCTCCAGCCCTCTGGCATTCCAGCCATGCCTTCTTTCTCTTCTTTCTCTTCTTTCTCTTCTTTCTCTTCCTTTCTCTCCCTCTCTCTTCCCTTCTCTCCCTTTCCCTCCCTTTTTCTCTCTCTTTCCCTCCGTTTTTCTCCCCCTTTTTCTCCCCATTTTTCTCCCTTTCCCTCCCTTTTTCTCTCTTTCTCTCTTCCTCTTCCTTTCTCTTCCTTTTTTTCTCCCTTTCTTTCCTTCTCTTCATTTCTCTCCCTTTCTCTCCCTTTCCTTCCCTTTTACTCTCCCTTTGTCTGCCTATCTCTCCCTTCCTTTCTCTCCCTCTCTCTTCCCTTCTCTCCCTTTCTCTCTTTTTCTCTTCCTTTCTCTCCCTCTCTCTCCCTCTCTCTCCCTCTCTCTCTTTGTCTCCCTTTCCCTCCCTTTCCCTCTCTTTTTCTCCCCATTTCCCTCCCTTCTTCTCTCCCTTTTTCTTCCTCTCTCTTCCTTTCCCTCCATTTCTCTCCCTTTCTCTTCCTTTCTCTCTTTCTGTCCCTTTTTCTCTCTCTTTCTCTCCCTTTTTCTCACCCTTTTTCTCTCTCTTTCTCTCCCTTTCTTTCCCTCTCTCTCCCTTTCTCTCCCTTTTCCTCCTTTTCTCTTTCCCTCCCTTTTTCTCTCTCTTTCCTTCACTTTCTCTCCCTTTCTCACCCTTTTTCTCTCCCTTTCCCTCCATTTCTCTCCCTTTCTCTCCATTTCCCTCTTTCTGTCCCTTTTTTTCTCCCTTTCCCTCCATTTCTCTCCCTTTCTCTCCATTTCCTTCCCTTCTTCTCACCCTTTTTCTCACCCTTTCCCCCTCCCTTTCTCTCCCTTTCTCTCCCTTTCTCTCCATGCCCGATTTTCCCCACATTTGAGGCTTCTCCTTTCCCGTGCCGGGGTCGCAGCTGGGGCTGAGCCAGGAGCAGGATTTGGATCATCCACAAACTTAAAGACAAAAAATGAGCCTCTCCTGGCGATTTGCATGAAACTCTTCTTTCCCATCACATTAGAGAAAGAATCATTTCTTCTGTAAAAAATAACAGTGAAGGAATCCCGCTGCTTCCCCCCTAAACCTTTGTTATTCTTTTGTGGGATTGTGATCCTGTGCTGTTCCTAATAGTGGCTGAACCCACAAGGATATAAAACATTTCATCTTAGTTAAAAGCAGCAAAATTCTCTGAGAATTTTCCCCCCTCTGTGTACACATTAAACTGCATCAGATCAAAACTTCCTTTAAATGTTTGGTATCGTGGAGATGTTTTTCCCTTTCATCCCAGCTGAGGCTTTTGTTATTCCAGGCACTGAATAAATCTGTTCCTGCCCTTAGGAACTTAATTGAATTTTTGCTTTTTGTTGTAAATATGCAAACAGGATTTTGCCCACATTAAAAGTGGAAAATGAAGTAGGAACAGATGGAATTTGTCACATTTTAAGCAAAAGTTGGGGCACCTGCTCCAGCACAATGCCAGCCCAGTGTCCTGGAGTGAGGAGAACTGTGGAGGAGAGGAGGTCACGGCAAGGTTTTCTCTTCTGGGGATTTATCAAAGGAGGTTTGAAATGTGGAGTTTTATTTCAGCCTGTGCTGTTTTCTGTACAGACGTCTCCTAAATGGGTCATTGTATTTTATCAGCAAAACACATTGTTGGCATTGTCCAAACACTTCTCAACAATCAATATTATCTTTTCTGAGGGGAAATAATAACATTTTGTGCATGTCTGGAGTCCAAGTGATTTTCGGTGCTTATCTCCACTTTGTTTTCTCTCCTCCTGCAGTAAATTCATTCACTCTTTACTGGGGTACAAATTGATCCATAAACATTTCATTACCAGCGAACGCTGCTCCTTCCATCGAGTATTTTATTTCTCTCATTTTAATTGCATCCAAAGCTGAGAACAGGGCTGGCAGATAATGAAACCAAAGCTGCCATTAGCAGAAATGTGAAACTGTATTTCCATCCTATTTTTGAAGTAGTTTTTCTGCTTATTGTGGCAATCTGCTGCTCCACTTCTCAACCCGACAAATCTTGGGTCATTTTTTCCTGCTGAGCAGCCCAGGTCGGCCGTGGGAGGGGAGGAATTCCAGCCAGAGGGGCCGAGGTTATGGATTTCCCTCTGGCTGCCAAGGAAGGGGGGTTTGATCTCCCACTCTTGGGCATCTGCCCTCACTACAAAGGTTTGCATGAAGAGGAAGGATCGCTGCCACAGCTTCCAAAAATCACCATCCTCTATGGCTTGGGAAGGAGAGGGCAATTTTCCATTCTGGGGTGGGTTTGTTGTGGGAATTCTGAGGCGGAGAAACATTTCCTTATTAATTAAATTAATTAAAAATAAAATTAATTAATAAATTAAATTTTAAAATAAATTAATTAATTATTAAACCGAGCACAGGGAGCATTTCGACAATGGTCTCAGGGTGGGATTTTTGGGGTGTCATGTACAAGGCCAGGAGTTGGACTCCACGATCCTGATGGGTCCCTTCCAGCTCAGCACATTCTGTGATTCTACAAAGTTTTAACTTGACCATCCATCCAGCTCTGAGGGGCTGGAAACCCATCCCGACTTCTCCGGCTGCTCCGTGGAGAAGCCAAGCAGGGTTTGCAGCTTCACGGTCGCGATTTTGGGACCCACCTTCGCTCTGACTGTGCCAGGAGGACACAAAAGAGGTGCCACATCAGTGAAGGAGGGGAGGAATCATGGAATAATGGAATGGCTTGGGTGAAAAAGGACATTAAAGATAATTTCATTCCACCCCTGTCCCATTACACTGCCCCAGGCTGCTCCAGGGGATGGGCAGCCAGGGATGGGCAGCCCCAGGTTCCCTGGCAGGTTGGGGGAAGCTCAGCCTGCCCTGCAGCTCCTCTGCTTTTTGTGGAATTCTGAGAAGGAACCCACGGGGCCCTGAGGGGCTGGACAGGACCTGGACACTGCTGGAGGAGGAGGAATGAGGGGCAGTCCCAGGAGGACGTGGTGGAGCAGAGGGCTGGGAGCAGCTCTGGTGCCAGAATCTGGATGATCCATGAGGAACTGGGGCTGCCAAAGGCTCTGTGGATCCAACCAGAGCTCCGGAGAACAGCCCAGGAGCTGTGGAAGTGCCACAGCCTGGAGACAAAAATGAGAAACTGCCTTAGGGAAGCTTTTTCCGAGGCTGGAGAGGGGTGAGTGCTGCATTCAGCCTGAGCAAATGGTGATAAACAGCCCTGGGAGTAACTCCTGAATTAGGTACGGCGTTATTGTTAAGCACATGTTCGGATCAGCAAATTCCCCCTGTGCTCGGGAGCTAAAGGACAACGGGAATCCTTTTCAGCTGCACTTTCCAGTGCTGGCCATTAAACCCTGCTGCTGCTGTTGTAGGAGCTGGCATTGTCCAGAAGAAATCGGAATTTTCATTATGGAACAGCGATGTCTGTTTTGATTAAGAACAACACTCGCCCCCTGCTATCCTGTTTCATGAATATTTAAGTTAATTAAGCCCAGCAAAGATTTCATTTCGGCTTAATGACTTCTAAATGTGACTCCTTATGTCTGTGGAAATGAGTGAGATGCGACAGGCACGGCTCTTAATACACCTAATTATGGAATTGATGCATTCCAAGGATATGGGGTGGCAGGGTTTTGTCCTTAGGAAAAAGTGACATCCCTGAGCCTGTGGTGTGAGCTGGGTTGGCCTGGCTGGAGACCAAAGGGGCTTTCCCAGCTGAAAAAGGGAGAGAAAATACAGGAAAAGTCTCGTGGGTCAAGACAGGGCTGTTACAAAGGTGCTGGACAAACTTTGGGCAGTGCCACTGCTGTGCTGAGTTGTTTTTGGGCACTAAACATCACCTCGGGGTGTCAGTTCATCCACAGGAAACCTGGACAGGGAAGATATCAGAGATGCTCTAGAGTTTTCTTATATTTCATTAATTTAGAGCAGAGAGTGAATCTGGTTTGTAGCAAATAGGTGGAATTGGATTTGCTTTTTTTTTTGTCAGGTAATTAAACTTCCCGAACTGGCAGTTTTGGGATGAGTTGGAATTATGCATCAGAATTGGTTGGATATGCTTGGAAAATGAGTCTCTTTAGGCTTGGGCATAAGGGGGCCTTATTTTCAAAAAGCTCCTAGACTGAATTATTGGCTGTTTTGGAAAACCTGACTCCTATTTTTTCAGGCATCGCTGCTCCTCGGTCCCAGGTAATTCAGAGCAGCTGATATTACTGGTAATGGTGGTTAAATACAGAGTTTATCCTAATGCTCACGCTGGCATCAAAAGAACCATCTCTAAAATCACCCCTCTCAGGAGTAATTCTGCCATCCCATTAGTGCCTGGGCAACCTTTGTGCTCAGTCCTGAAAATGAGAGGATTATCTGCCCCAGAAAGGTCACACGCAGACAAAAATGGAGTTTGTGGCTGGTGGCAGAGACCCTCGGGAGGTGAAGAGGGGAAAGTGTGGGGAGAAGGAACTTCAGAGCTGTTCCGTGTGTCCCTTGCGGGCTCTTCAGCCACTCCAGACAAATTCCTGCCCTGCTCTTCACAGGAAAAACCTGAGGAAAGGTGTCTCATTTTCTTCATTCCTTGGCTGCTGTTTGAGTGAAAGGCCCAGACATTTTGTATTTAGAAAGATGGGTTTGAAAATAATGGCCTGGAGTGACAAAATCTTTGTTGTTTTGTGAGAAATTGGTGCCTCTGCGGGACAGGCACAAATTCTGGGAATCCCTGGAGCCTGCCCTTTCCTGGAGAAGCACGTTCAGAAGGATGCACCAACACCTGGGACTCCCAAAAAAATCATTCCACGCTGGGGCACCACCCAAACCTGGTGAATGAGGTTGAATCGTTGAACATTCCCAGGTTGTTGCAATATTTGATTTATTTTTCCCCCCATCCTAATCCTTACAAGTGTGGGGGGGAGCAGATTCTGCCTGAAACTGATGGGTCTTGGCTCAATTTAAATCCAGCTAAGAGTGTTAAATGACATCTAAGTAGGTGAGTCAAGTGCTAAGTCTCTTTCAGAACAAGCTGTAGGTGTGTTGTGATTCCAATTTATTTCTTTATAACTCCCCTAATGGGATAAAACGCACGAGAGGGATGGAAATGCTTGGATGACGAACGCCGAGGGGATGGGACGTGGTTTGAAGTGGAGGCTGTGTGGAAATGACAAGCGAAATCAAGCAGATTAAAAGGATGTTCTCACCTGATGGAAGGGGCTCTCCAGGGGACTGCACTGAAGGGAAGCTATCGCGAGGGGGGGCTCAGCCTCTGAATTAGTCTTGATTTGGATTCTCTCTGTTAGTCTTGATTTTTGATTCTCTCCCTGTTCCTACTACCAGTTCTCCTGTGTGCTTTTGGGAACAGGAATTATTTCCTAATCTTTCACCCCTTCTGCCTCCAGTGAAGTGAACTCTGTTCCTGTGGACACCAAGAATTCCCTCCCCACTAAAATCTTGGGAGAGTTCCTCTTTCTGAGGCTGGAGCTTTGCTTTTAGAAGAGAAATACCCATGTCAATATAAGCCAGTGAATTAACAAAGCCTGGTATTAAATGTGACAATGGCTTGGCAGGGTTTGATGGTGGGACTCTGTAGAGGGAAGTGCCAAGAAAGTTCAGGGGGACCAAACAAGGAGCCCCTAAACCCCATCCCAAGGGGAGTTCTGCTGCAGCTGCAGCCAGGTTTAGTCCTGGCTTTGGTCAGAGGTTTGGGCCCAAATAATTGGATGGACACAATCCATCTTTTAGTTCAGCCAAGATTTCAAAGTCAGTCTTTTAATTAACCATTGCTCCCAGCTGTTAATCCCTTCCCAAGAATCTGTTATGGCAAGGAAATATTCAGCCTTTGAGGAGTAACTCTGAATGTTACTCTTGACTTTTGAGGAGTAACTTTGAGAGTTACTCTAAACCATCAAGGAGGAACTTTGAAAGTTACTCTCAACCTTCCAGGAGTAACTCTGAGAGTAACTCTCAGCCTTCCAGGAGTAACTTTGAGAGTTACTCTGGACCTTTCAGGAGTAAATTTGAAAGTTACTCTTGACCCTTGGGGAATAACTTTGAGAGCTACTCTCCTCTTCCAAGAAGTAACTTTGAGAGTTCCTCTCATCCTCCAAGGAATAACTTTGAGAGTTCCTCTGAACCTTTGAGAAATAACTTTGAAAGTTACTCTCGACCTTTCAGAGGTAACTTTGAGAGTTACTCTCAACCCTTGGAGAATAACTTTGAGAGTTACTCTCAACCTTCCAGGAGTAACCTTGAGAGTTACTTTGGACCTTTGAGAAGCAACTTTGAAAGTTACTTTTGATCTTTCAGGAGTAGCTTTGAGCGTTACTCTCAACCCTTGGGGAATAACTTTGGGAGCTACTCTCCTCTTCCAAGGAGTAACTTTAAGAGTTCCTCTCATCCTCCAAGGAGTAACTTTGAGAGTTACTCTGGACCTTTGAGAAATAACTTTGAAAGTAACTCACAAATTCAAGGAGTAACTTTGAAAGTTACTCTCCACCTTTCAGGAGCAACTTTGAGAGCTACTCTCCTCCTCCAAAGAGTAACTTTGAGAGCTCCTCTTGACATTTGAGCAGTAATTTTGGGAGCTCCACGAACCCGGGACTCTGCACTATTTCTGGCATAGCATGGTTGCCTCCCAGCCCTATTTGCAGCCCAGCTGTATTTTGGGCTGGCCCCAGCCCAACCCACCCCACAGCTGCTGAACCACACTCTGCCCTTGGATGTTGAGAGAGATTTATGACTTTGACTCTTTTCTTGTGGTCTCTGGGCCAGATGGAGCCGTCACGACCACCCTTCCCAGCAGGAAAAGGGGCAGCACAGATGGTCCCCAGCAGAACCTGTTCCACTCCCTCAGGCGAAAATATAAAATATCTGCTCCCCAAAAAGCACCACTCTGTAACGAAATGAGGCATTTGAAGCCTAAATATTTGCCTTGGCACCAAGCAGGACCACCTGGCGTTTGTCTTTTGCCATGACAAAGGGTCTGAAGGACCTTTGGGATTTATTGATGTGTATAAAACAATTGGAGACCCAAATATTTTTAGAGCTGGCGGCAAAACACAGATAAACCCCCCAGAACTGTTCTTTGGATGAAACAGATTTGTGCTTCTTTGGGGATGGATGGATTAGGAGCTGAGTCTTGCGAAGCGCTCTCAGTATCAAAATTAGAACTTGATGTTTTGCCCCTAAAAAAAACCCCAACATTTTCAAGAGGCTGACTTTTAACCAACTGCTGCTTCTTCAAAATTCTTTATGGTCTTGAAGCCGAATGTGTAAAATCCTGTCAGGTGTCCCAGTGAATAGATGAAAAACTTCCTTTATTTTTATAGTAAGGCATCTCTTTTTGGCTTAAAAGTACAAGGCAGATGAAAAATGGAAATATTAGAAGCCTTTGTATGGAGAAGTGTCTAATGAGGCAGCTTTATCTGCAGCAACGAGGAGATTTGTCTGTGAATGGGGGTTGAAAAAGCCTTAAATATGTCGTTAGTGCTAATCTGGGGTGTTTGATCTGGCCAAGGATCTTAATCTTCAGATATTTCACAAGCACTGAGACAGATTGATGCCTCAGTTTGTCGCGCCTTAACTTTGGCTCTTCTGCTGCTGCAGTGCTGATCCCCAAGTTCAATGAGCTCATTGAAGTTGTGTTCCAGAAATTCAACAGAAAACGGCTCCAAACTCCTTAAGACTCTGAGTTAATCCTAGAGGAGCACCTTGGATTGTAACAAAACAAAGGAGGACTCTAAGAATCTTTTTCATACTTCAAATTCGCTTTATTGCAGTGGGGGAACATCACGTCTGAGAGCTATAGATTTGCTCTTGGGGTTGTTTTGTTGTGGTTTTAATTGCATTTTGTAAAATGTGTCCTGTAAGGGGGGGGGAAAGGTGAGTGAAGGAGATGGGAAGGTGAGGGACTGAGGTGGGGAAAGGTGAGGGAATGAGGTGGGGAAAGGTGAGGGAATGAGGTGGGAAAAGGTGAGGGAATGAGGTGGGAAAGGTGAATGAAGGAGATGGGAAAAGGTGAGGGGATGAGGTGGGGGGAAAGTGAGGGAATGAGGTAGGAAAGGTGAGTGAATGAGGTAGGGAAATATGACTGAAGGAGATTTTTAGCACTTTTCAGTGAGGTTTAGGCAGTGGGGGTGACATGTTTGCTCGTTTGACAAAAGCAGGGACTGTCGGAGTTGTATTTAATGGCTTTTAAAGTGGTTGTATCACAGCCTGCTCCGAGCCTGAGGTGTTTGCTCCATCCAGGAGAAAACGCACGTTCCCTGCAGCAAGGCCCTGTGCAAACTCATCAGCTTTGCTATTTAGATTATTGCCTTGTGCCGGGAATCCTTCACAAGGAGCCGTGTACTCTCAGCAGCCCTTGTTCTCTTCGTTAGCGCTGTCAAAGCAGAGTGGATGGGCATAATTACCCAGGAGTTCTGGGCTGCTGAAGTGGATAATGAAAAGTGCCACTGACACAGTCTTTGCATGCCATTAAAAAAAATTAAGGTAATGATTCAACAGGCAGAGTTTCACCTGGGCAACTGGTGGAGCTCTTTGTTCCTCAGCCATCCCAAAAAATGTGTCACTCTGCCTTAGCTCAGACTCTGCTCCAACATCCCCTTTTCACCAGCAGAAATATCCTGTGCTCTTAATTTGCTGCTTTATCTCAGCAGCTGAATAACGAAGGTTCCTCTTGGCATCAATTCTTCGAGGTCTTTAAAGTAAGAAGATTGGTTTGGAAAGTCTTGTTGGGTTCTTTGGGTGCAGCGGGGTGGTTTGTACCAAAATTCCAGGTGGGTTTTAAGCCCTTTGGATGCCCAGTCTTTGTATGACTTTGGCTCAAGTTGTGTCATAAATCCCAGAACTGCTGAGGTTGGAAAAGACCTTTAAGATCATTGAGTCCAACAGGCACCACCACATTCACCAAGTCCTCAAGTGCCACAGCCATGTCTGAACAATTCCAGGGATGGGGACTCCAAACCTCCCTGGCCAGCCCACTCCAATCCTTTACAACCCTTTCCATGGAGAAATTCCTGTTAATTTCCACCCTGACCCAGCCTGAGGCCGTTCCCTCTCCTCCTGTCCCTGTTCCCTGGGAGCAGAACCCGACCTCCCTGAGCCCCCTCCTGTCAGGGACTTGTGCAGAGCCACAAGGTCCCCCCTGAGCCTCCTTTGCTCCAGGCTCAGCCCCTTCCCAGCTCCCCCAGGAATTCTCCAGCCCCTTCCCAGCTCCCTCAGGATTCTCCAGCCCCTTCCCAGCTCCCTCAGGATTTCTCCAGCCCCTTCCCAGCTCCCTCAGGATTTCTCCAGCCCCTTCCCAGCTCCCTCAGGAATTCTCCAGCCCCTTCCCAGCTCCCTCAGGAATTCTCCAGCCCCTTCCCAGCTCCCCCAGGAATTCTCCAGCCCCTTCCCCAGCTCTGTTTCCATCTCTGGACATGCTCCAGCCCCTCCTCATCTTTCACAACCCTTAAACAATATCCTGGAGTTTACTGACTGTCACCTGCTGGTGCCCAGGGTGTTTTAAAGCCAATCCCATTCATCTCAGGCTAAAGGCCATTTCTCAGCCACTCCATAAAGTTCTTAACAGCCTGGCCCCGCTGCACTTCCCAGGAAGATACGACACACTGGATACCTGCTTTCAATTTCGCCTGTTAAGCCCCTTCATTTTCCCCGGGTTATTTTCAGCATCCTGCTACTCCCTGCTTTATGTAGGAAAACCATTTATTTTTTAATGGAGCTCAACATTTCCAGCTCAGGCAGCAGCCGGTGGATAACTTCCACTTGTGGAACATTAAAAATCAGAAGGAGGAGACTTTGGAAGTGCTTTGGTGTGGAGTTAATGACACCTCTGCTGTTGACTTCTGTGGGGATGAATGCAATAAAAAAATCACAAAGAGCAGCAAGGCGACATCAAGGATTGCCTCAGGATTGCCTTTGGATAGTGGAAAATCTTCCCTCATATTCATCAGCTTAATTTACATCAAGAACTCAATTTATAGACTAGGTGAGACTTTTTTTTCCCTACGCCTTTAAAAACTTCCCAAAATTCTTCATTAAATCCTACAAGGAGGTTCAAAACACTTAAAAATGCATGATTAATTTCTCTGCTGTTCTGTAGGGCTTTTACTGAATTGTTCAGCCTTGACTGGGATGTCCTGGGAGAATTGTGACAGAATTACTCAGAAAATTTCATATTCAGGGAGATTTTGTGCTGCAGATCTTCTTTGCTCTGAAACACAGCTCCGAGAATGAAGATAAGGTGGGGAGATTGTACAGGGAGGGCTGCTCTGCAAACATCTCTTCCCTGCTAATGTGATTAAATACTGTTGGTAATAGCTGATGAAGATCCATTGCAATCTAGGAAAGCCTGAAAATTACGAAGGGTGTGGATTAATAGGACAAAAACTTGGCAATCCAGGATCCTTGTAAAAGACCCATTGATTCAACAACTCCAGCTCCGCGCTGTTAAAGTCAGTCCACTTCATAAACTGACGCAGCGGTGGCGTGAAAAACCTCACTGGGGGTGGCAGAACAAGCTGGAATTTAATAAAATATCTCATTTTTGGCACTCTGGGAAGCTTCCCTGCACTGTTGCTCCCCGGTGTTTGCCTGGGGACTCCTGGCTGGCAGGAAGGGCCGGCGCTGAGCAGCTCTCCCAGCAGAGGGGAAGGGATGAGCGGCTCCGGCAGGCGCTGCCAGCAGGATGCGCCAAGTTTGGGCAGCCGGTTTGCTTTGGGAACAGGAACAGCTTTCTCCCTCTCTAATGAGAAAGCCATACATAATATTATGCACAATGACAAGGGCCAAGTCCACCCCTGCAGTCAGGGCTGATAAGATGAAAGGCTGCAGCAGGGAAGAGCTGTTGTACATGGAGTTCACGTCCGGAGCCAAGCGCAGCGTCTGTAAAAGACGACGCCTCGTTCATGCAAAACAGTTTGAGGTTCTGCTTTTGAATTTTCATGTGGAAAACACCCCGGTCAGGCTTGAATTCCCCCAGGAGGCCTGGAACTCGGGGCTGGGATGGGGTGGCCGTTACAGGGGAGCAGAAAAATTGCAGAGGGAGAAGAATTCTGCTCCCACCTCCTCCGGAGCTGTGGTCTCCCCCCTTTGTGTGCCACTCATATGACGGAAATTGGGGATTTGATAAACACCCCCAGGCCTTCAGCAGCACCCAGGGATTTATTGGCCTCCTGTGCCACTCTGGCTGCAAATCCTGTGCTGGAACATCTGGAGCTGACGTGCCAGGCTCTGCTCAGTGCAGCTGCTTTAGTCCTTATCAGGGAATTCTGCACGAGCCGCACTCGAACTCTTGTTGTAGCAAAAGTAACTTTTATCTGCGAGTGCAGATCGGGATGTGAGGGTATTATCAGCACTAGAAAACGTCTTTAACTGCCTCTCGCAGCAAAGTTTCACATAAGCCTCTTTCTCTCAGCATGAGAAGTGAGTAAAATCCACAAGGAAGCTGGAGGCATTTTTTCCTGCAGCTTCAAGTCTCGGGCCGTGCTTGGAGCGAGGGCTGAATTTCAGAGTGAATTTCTTGGCCACTTGAAAGGCCCAGCCTGCTCCCACTGTTCCCTTTGTGCTCGGGAGAGGAACAGGAGCAGAAATAGGTTGGGGAGTAAATGAGAGTGGTGGTGGAGACGTGGAGCTGCCTTGATGTATTCGCTGCGGACGTTGAAAAGATGTTCCCTGTGTAAAACATGGCACAGGACGAGCTGGGAGCACAGCGAGCGTGAGCTGCTCTGACATCTGCTTCAAACCATGATGTCAAAGCAGCTCCACCAAGCCTGAGAGCTCCTGAAGTGGAAAGTTCCTGTTGGGTTTGGTGATTTGGAGCAACGCTCGCAGGGAGACGGGGACGGTACCAGCCCTTAGGCTTTACCTGAACACGCCTGTGCTTTCCTTCTGCTTATTGAATTTTGGGGTTGTTTCTTGACAGCCTCAGCATCTGCAGTAATTGGCTTCCTCGGCTCAGATCAAACAGTTTAGAGAAAGGGCTCTTAAACAGAAGATTTTTGCATAAAGCAGCGTGGAAAGCGCTGGCTTTAAAGAGCCTTTCTGTTCTTTGTGCTAAAAGTTTGTAGCAGATTGTGCACCCTGGCAAAGGAGCAGCTCGAACGCTCGGCGTGAGCTTTTCTCTGCAAACTTCATTCATTTGGGGTTTTGTTGGAGGGTTTCACTGCACGAGGCTTTAGAAAAGGTTATCTTGGTTTCTGTATGGGAAATTCTGGCTTGGATTGGAGCGCTGGGCCCAAAGAGAGGGGGACAGGTTTGTGAACAGGCCCAAATTTCCAAAGGGCTGGAGATCATCCTGTGCCACAGAGGGGCTGCGGGTGCTCAGTATCTCTGCAAACCAGGCTGCTGCCACTGGGATTTCCACCTGCAAACTCAGGTGCCAAATCTGTAACAGACTTTTTGTTTTGGTTTGGTTTTTTTTTTGTGAATTCCCTGTCCTTTGCTCGTGGCTCCTTGGCTCCGTCCCCTGGATCCTGGACTCGAGTTTTTCCCCTGCTCCAGTGGAGCAAACAGCTCAGTGGATGCTCCAGGAGTGTCTTCTCCAAGTGCTGTAGCTCAGGGGGATGTCACTTGAATGGCTCTTAAAATTAGGTCTGTCTGGGAGAGAACCATTTAAATTCCACAGTTAAAACTCCTGGTGATTGAGAACAAACGAAACTGCTCTGAAGGCTTCAGGAACTCGCTAATGGCTGGAAAGAAGAGGGTCAGGGTCTAGTTTGGAATAGTTTAAAATCCTTCCTTCCCCATTACTCACTCTTTAAGTGACACCTTGATAGTTGCAGGAGGGTAGTTAAACATGAATTGTTAATACCACCAGCTTTTGCAGGAAGGGCTCCTTTTGCTCCCAAATGAAGCTGATTTATTTTTGTGCTGGTTCCCACCAGTTGTCGAGGCCATTAAATATCCTTAATTGCCTGGAAATGGATTCACATAATAGAGTCCTGGTAATTCAGAGATCTGGGAGCTGGGGCTTTGGTGTTCCAGTCAGCTCTCCCTCGGGAATGACGAGCCTGAAATCACCCAGTGCCTCTTGTTCCATGGCTTTTGATGGATCAGCAGGAGAGGTTCTGCAGTCTGGCTGTCGTCACCCTCAGAGGAGCAGCTGGAGAGCTCACCAGCTGCATTTCTGTGTGCTGGGGAAAAAAAAACCCCACTTTGGGACATCCAGGATCCCAGCAGCAAAGTCCTGCACCTGCTGGAAACCTGGAATTGAGGTGCTTTGGAGATTTGGGCTGAGAGACCTCAGCTGGGGTGCCTGTGAGGGGGGCACTGCCCTGAAAATGTCAGCAGTGGCTCTAAATTGTGATGTTCCAGCTGTGTTTTACATCCTTTATGAGTTTTCAGTTTCCTGAGCCCATGGAAAAGCGGTTCCAAGACTGAGGTCGTTCTGCAAAGCTGGTTAGTAAATCTGCTTGCTCTGTGTTCCCTCACTGCCCCATTTTTCCACCCATGGTATAAACCCAGCACCAATATTTGCTGCCTGCTTGAGCTGGATTTTCATGTCTGTACACCAGAATCTCACCCTCCTGCTCCAGTTCTGGGATTGGGAACTTGCAGAGGGAAACCCCTTTGTGTTAATAGAAAACAAATCGAACACACTCAAAAGTTACCGTTTTCCTTATAGAACCAATTTGTATCACGATGAGGTTTTTCTTTAAAATTTACATTGCTCACTGGTGGTCCCTGGAGGGTTTTGGGAGCTGCTGTGGAAGTGTAAAACCTCTGGATACTCCCTGAGCTGGCTGGGGGTGCTGCAGCCCCTCTGCAGACACATCCCTGAGTTCCCCACCTTCTGCCAGGTTCCCAAATCCCCATTTCCCACCTGGAAGTGGTTCCTGGCCCTGTCAGGCTCAGGAGAGGCTGGTTTGGGGCACAGCCAGGGGTGTGGAACAGGCCAGACCGGAGCTGTGTTGGGAGAGGAAGGGGAGATGAGCCCAGGATAAATCTTTTTCCCAATGATTCCCTGCAAGCTGTGAGTGCTGATCCCAGAGGAGCAATCCCAGCTCCCATCTGCCAGGGATCTGCCCCTCTGGAAGTGCAGCAAGCCCAGTGCTCTGGGTGGGAATAAATTCTCCCTGAGAAGCCAAAATCCTCTGCAAAACCTCAGCTCAGGCCTGGAAATTCCCACACAAAACACGGCCCAGACACCTCCAGAATAAACTGTGCTGTCCAACACCCACAGGTCTGGGAATGTCCTCCTTTTCCTTTAAAAATGGATCCAGGTTCCTTTTCCCCATCTGTTGTTACTCAGCTCTGATCCAGGAACTGGAGACACCAAACCCCAGAAAACCTGGGATAAAATGGGATGGGAAGGACATAGAATTACACCCAACCATCCCAACTCTGCTTTTTCCCTTTGCATTTGGGGCCAATCCAGGAAAAGTGAAAGCAGTGGGAACAGGGCAGTTTGGGAACATTTTTGGTGGCAGAGACAGCTCCTCACTCATCACGGGAGCTCCTGGGCAAGGGGCAGCCCAGGCTCGTGTTCCCTTCTGGGAATCCTGGGTTTTATTCCAGGAGCCTCCGGAGCTGCTGGGATCTCTGTTTCCACCCTGCTGGTGGAAAAGGGACTGGGATGGACTGGAATGGACTGGGATGGACTGGGATAGACTGGGATGGGTTGGGATGGACTGGGATGGACTGGGATAGGACTGGGATAGACTGGGATGGACTGGGGTGGGTCTGAGATGGACTGGGATGGGCTGGGATGAGACTGGAATAGACTGGGATAGACTGGGTTGGACTGGGGTGGACTGGGATGGACTGGGATGGATGGGAATAGACTGGGATGGACTGGGATGGGCTGGGATGGACTGAGATGGACTGGGATGGACTGGGATGGACTGGGGTGAACTGGGATGGACAGGAATAGACTGGGTTGGACTGGGATGGACTGGGATGGGCTGGAATGGACTGGGATGGACTGGGATGGATGGGAATAGACTGGGATGGGCTGGGATGGGCTGGGATGGACTGGGATGGACTGGGATGGGCTGGAATGGACTGGGATAGACTGGGATAGACTGGGATGGACTGGGCTGCTGGGTGGGAGGTCAGGTCTTGGTAAGGAGGTGCCCATCTTTAAATATCGTCCCCTCCTTTTCTAACAGAGAACACTGAGAATGTTTTATTTTATTGGATCTGAACACAGCAGCCATCCAAGAGGCTGGAGCTGCCAGTCAAACTCTTCCACCAGACTTTTCTCCTTCCTTTTTTGGGCTTCACATGAACTCTTGGAAGTTCTGAGGCATTTGAGGTGATGTCTCTGGTGGATCCTCCCTTAGAGGAGATCATTTTGTGTCGTTTGGTCCCCTGCTGGGACAGTTCAGACAGATCTCTGTGCACTGAGTGATATCCAGCAAGAATTTGGTACCCAAAATGAGTATTTTAAATCTGAAACCAGATGTAAAACTCCATGTGAATTATTGAAAGTGAAAACATTCATCTTTTGGGATTTGCAGAAGTCTTTACCACTTCTTTTTTTCACAGTTGTTTATTCTCAAATTCATGCCAAGCCTCATCCTTGTAAATAAAATGACAATTTTGGCCACACCACCCCCTTGCCCTGGGTGTGAGCATGGGGCTGGTGACCTCCAGTAATGTGGATTTGTGCTGCTGAGCTGGGTCAGGAATATTGGGAATTGGACAGGAGAGCTCTGGAGCACTTCCCAATGTGTCCTGTGGTCCAGTTAATGCTGCTGTAAATCCCATTTATTGCAAGAACCAAGAACAGGCCTCTGCTGGATAACCAGGGAATATTTGGGGTTGGGAAAGACCTCCAGGATCCTCTGTTCCAAGTGGTCTCCCAGCATGTTTGGTTGGGAAAATGTGCTCAGGAATTCCCTGCTGGGAGGATCCCCAGAGCCTTGGGAAGGGGAAAGCTGTGGCATGACCAGGCCAGAACAGTGAACTCATTAACTCATTAACTCATTAATTCATTAACTCACACTCCACTCAAATTAAGATTTTTGGGATTCCTGGGTGTGCAGGGATGGCCTGGAGAGATGAGCTCTGACCTCAGGCTCAGGAACAGCCCCACAAACAGGAGGAGCTGGGATTCTCCCAGGGAGGAGTTCATGGAGACCAGACTGAATCTCCACAATGTCCCCAATTTTTGGAGCTATGGGACACTGGGCCTTGTCCCCTCTGGGAATCCCCTGGGAAGGGCACAGGCTCAGCTGAGGAAAACCCACAGCTCAGGCCTGTGATTATCTCACACTCAGAATAATTTTTAGACAGTTTTTAATCACAAATGGGGGTTTGGCACTGCTTATTTGGTCTCATGCCTTGCACCTCTTGGTGTCAGATGTTGTGGGACTGTGGGCACCTTCCCTGCTCCAAACCCTGCCCGACCCAACCTTGGACAATTCCAGGGATCCAGGGGCAGCCACAGCTCCTCTGGGAATTCCATCCCAGCCCCTCCCCACCCTCACAGGGAAGAATTCCTTCCCAAAATCTCATCCAACCCTGCCCTTTCTCATTTTTAAACCCTTTCTGTATGACACCAGTGCATTTTGTCTGTTGGGATTGTGCCAGGCTGGTTCCAAAGCGTCAGGGAAAAGGAAAACCTTGGTTCTGCTGCTTGACTTCTGTTCCTGATGGCTGATGTGGGCTCTTGGCAGAGAGAATTGATTAAATTTCCATTTAAATCTGGATGTGCAGGAGAGGCCCCAGTCATGAGGAAAAGCTTCTGAGTTAGTTAGATTTTGGGATTTGATCAAAGTCAAGATTAAAACTGAGGGGTGTGGATGGTCGTGTTAAAATTCTGACAGCTGTTTTTGGGAGAAATCTCCTTAAAGTGATAAAACTGCTCCTAAGAGCTGCTGAATTTAGAAGACCTTCCCATTATCTGCATGAAATGTGGGATTTTCAGATTGGCTTCTTGTTTCCAGGACAATGTGAGGCACATTCCTGGGTTATTTGTCCAGTCTCAGGGATTCAGGAATGGGTTTAGAGCTGCCAGTGGGATTTGACAAATTCTACTCCTGTATTGTGGTAACTATAAATATATTTATAGTATATTTTAATCTGACATGTGTGGTGGAGCTTGGCAGCTTAAGCAGCGTTTTTATCTTGATTTATCCATTTGCTGTATGTTAGATATATTGAGAGACATAAAATAAATACCCATATTAAAAAATAGTGGTATATATTAGATATTGATAGATATAAAATACAGATTAAAACATGTATTGCTATATAAAAATCCACACTGATATATAAAAAAAGATATTGATCTGTGTATTGAGATATATAATATATAATATATAGATATATATTGAGATATTTAGATAGATGTATATATATAAAAATAGATATGTATTTGGTATTTGTTAGATAAATTTAACATGAAAAGTTAGATATATTTATAGAAAGTTTTAGAAACTCAGGCTGGAATTAGAGTTTGAGTCCTCAGCTGATTTCTCCTCTGCCCCCCAAATTTCCTGAGCTATTCCTTTATTTATGAGGTTAATAAATTCCTTATTTTTTTCCCTCTGTCAGCTGTGCCACTTTACTCCTTGCTTTTCCTTTTTTTTTTTTTAATTAACACTTTACCCAAAAATCTTTGAGCAGTCAGCTGTCCTTAAAAATCAAAATATAACTAAACTAATAACTCCTCATCACCATCCTCCTCTCCCTGCCATGACTCCAGCCCCTTTCCCACCTGGAGCAGCCCCGACAGAGGAGCAGCAGCTCTGCCGTGTTTGCAGCAGGATCAAACCCGGGGATGCTGCTGGGACAAAGTGTGGAAAAATCAGCTGCTGCAGCCTCCCTGCCCGGCTGGCAGCTGCTCCACCCTGTGTGGGTAGAGCCCTGCTGGGAGCGTTGGTGTTTCAGGGCATTTCTCTAAAATTGTGCCCAAAACCCTGACATTCCGTGGTCGGTGCTGAATTCCAGGTTGGACTCCAGGAGCTGTTCTGAAGCAGCAGCAGCCCAGCGTGGATTTGTGCTTCACCCAAAATATCCCTGGGAATGCTCAGCTTAGAACAATCAGACAGCAGGAACAGACCTGATTGTTTATTTTCTCAGCCCTTGCAGCGCAGAGAAGCTGTTTGGGGTTATTTTAAGCTTTTCTTTGTGCACGGGGCAGCCCTGCTGAGCATCTCTGATGCTGGAAACACAGAGCAGATTCCAGGGCTGGGGACACTTTGTCACCTTGGAAAGAAATGCCTTTCCCTCGGGGGGATTGTGCAATGTGCATCTATAGAATAATATTCTAATTTGAAAATAATTGGAAGGAGATACTCTTGACATTGGAAGTCGGAGAGAATAAAAAGGAGTTCGGGTTAATGTGACAGAGCACTTTTAATGCCTGCGAGCGGGTGGAAACAATAAAGAACTTCAGGGACTTTAATATTGTTTGTCAAGTAATTTATCACAGTTGTTTTCATAAATCTCAGAGATAATCAGCATCCGTGGCAAATGGAACTGGATTAAACATGAGCTGTTGGATTGTTCTGTTCAGCTGGGTCTTGTAGCACAACGTGTCAGGTTTTTCCTGGGCACGAAGCAGGGACACGACTGCAGAGCAGCCTCTCAAACACTGAAGAGGGGATTGGGAAGATTGAATTCCATCCGAGAATTCCAGGACAACAGGTCTGTGCTGCCTCTGCTCCCTCCTAGGCAGCTAAATTCAGGGATGAGCCCCTGCCTGGGTGGGGAATGAGGCCAATGAGCTTCTCCAGGCTTGTGGATGGAGGTGATCCCAATTCAGGGGGTCCTTGCAGACCAATTCCTGCCTTTCCACAGGAATTCCATTGTTTTAGAGACAATTCCATCATAACAGAGACCTCTGGTTCTCCACAACTCCCAGGGCAGCCAGGGGGGTCGGGCTCTGCTCCCAGGGAACAGGGACAGGAGGAGAGGGAACGGCCTCAGGCTGGGCCAGGGGAGGCTCAGGGGGGGAATCAGCAGGAATTGCCCCATGGAAAGGGGGCTCAGGCCTTGGAACTGCCCAGGGAGGTTTGGAGTGCCCATCCCTGGAGGTGCCCAAGGAAGGGCTGGAGGTGGCACTCAGAGCTCTGGGCTGGGGACAAGGTGGGGATCGATGATCCCAGAGATCCTTTCCAACCTCAGAGATTCTGGGATTCATCACAACTCAGAAAATCCCTGATTTGGCTTGACAGCATCTTTTTGCCCGGGAATTGTTGTCCTTTTCACTCATTTGAGAAGGATTTAGGGAACTGCACTTTGGATTTGAAGATTTTGGAGCTAAACCTTCTATGGTTTGTCAACACCATCCCTGGGAGACCCCATCCCTGGGGAATTTAACTGCCATGGGAATGTGGCACTTGGGGACACGGCTTTGGGTGGCCTTGGCAGTGCTGGGGGATGTTGGACTCGATCTCAGAGGGCTTTTCCAACCTCAACAACTCCATGACACAACAGGTATTTGGGATATGAACAACAGAAGTGCCACCTCCTGGTTCCTGGGTGGCTCCCAGGTGGGATTTGTGACACCACAACCCCTTCCAGAGCGTGGGACTCAGCCTGAACACCTGGATTAAGCACAAACACTCCTGAGGGAGTTAAAAGTGGCAGGAATGGCTTTGAATCAGCACTGAGGGACAAAATTCCCTCCCTGGAATTGGATTTGGAGGAAGCAGCCGAGCTTGGCCGGAGCTGGAGATCTGTCTCTATTAGAGAGCTCAGCTCAGGGTGCCTTTGGCTCCTGCAGCAGCTGTATTTTATCACTTTAAAACGCTGGGTAATGCTGCATCAATAAATCCTGAATTAAGGAAATCTGCAAAGGAGCAACAGCCTTATCTTAATTAAGCAAAATCTATGGCTCCTGCCACAGCCAGGACCAGCAGCCAGTCAGCCTTGGAACAGGCACTTTTTCCTGCTCTTTGATACTCCTTTTGGGGCTTTTTAGTGTAGGAATTGGGTTTGGGGACAGAAAAGCACGTGGCTAGAAGTACAAGTGGCTGTGGCAGAAGGGGAGAGATAAAGGTACTTGATAAAGAGTTTTTCATGTGGTGTCTCCACTTTTAACCCCTTTGAAGTAAAAATTATCCCTCAAGATCCTGCCATGTGCCTTCCATTTTCCTCCCAGACCCCAGGGCTGGCAGCCTGAAGCTAAAGCAGATCAACTCCTGGGCTGGGCTGTCAAGTTTCCCAAAGAACTTTGAGTGACTTGGGTGAAATGGATCTGTTTTCCTACAGATCCTTTTTTATTTGAGACTCAGTTTTGTTTTCCTGACCCAAAAAATTGCACAGTTCAGTGATATGGTGTGAAGCTGAAGTGTAAAGGAGGGATAAAAACTTGCCTGGAAAGGAGGGATAAAAACCTCATGTGCTCTGGCCTTTGCTGTATCCCTTGGGATACCCAGACTGCTTCTAAAACACCGGGATCATCCTGCCTGAGCTCAGTGTTTGCTAAGCTGATCACAGAATTATGGAACCATGGAATGGGTTGGGATGAAAAGGACTTTAAATCCTACCCAGTGCCACCCCTGCAGGGACACCTCTCACTGTCCCAGGCTGCTCCAAACCCCGTCCAACCCGGCCTTGGGCACTGATGTTACTCTGCATCTCCAAAATGTGAAGAGATGCATTTTCAGAGAATTTATCCTTTATTTTTCCCTTTTCCTATTGTCTCTGTTGCACTGCCGTGCATCCAGAGCTGGGTTTATTTGGAGAGGAGTGGCCTCTATCCATGGATAATCAGGAAATTCTGTTTTTTCCAGCCAAAGGGCAGTGAATAATCTCAGACCATCCCTCACCATCCCCATATGGGATCAGAACTCTCCAGAGAGAGGCTGCGTGGCCCAGGAGCTCTGTATTCCCTCACTCCATGCCTGGATTTGCAGCAGCTGCTTTGCCTGGCCCTGCTTTCTCTTTAAGTTCTTGATTTATTTGGGAAGGTTGGGTTGAGGTGGGGAAGTGACCACGCTGCTAAATCAGTTGCAGGGCTGGATTTCAGCTCCAAGGCCGCTCAGATCCCATGGATTTCTTCCTTGCTGGGAGCCAACAGGAATGTGGCAGCTGCTTCTTGTTCCGCCCGGTGGATTTAACTTACTCGAGGTGAATTCCTGTCCTTCTCCCAGGTCAGCTGCTCCTGTGTCCCTGGACACACTCCAGGCCCATGGATAAGGAGTTAAAGTCAGCAGGAGCACTGAGGGGCTCTGGTGGACTCAGACTCGGGACAAAAGGAGCCTCCTCTGTGCCTGTGAGGTGGGAAAAGCCCTTTCCTGCTCCAGGTGTGCCTGACCTGCAGGAATGTTGGGAATACGATCCTTTGGTTCTGTTTCCAGACCGTTCTGCAACCCAGAAGAACCAGGATGCGTCACCACAAAGCTTGGTCACTTCTCTGCGCAGGCTCTGCTCCAGCTCCTCCCATGGGAATTGCTGCCCAGTGACTCAGGAGAGGCACCAGGGAGCAGGGAAGGGTCACTGGCTGCTCCAGGGAAGATTCTGAGGTTAGAGTGGTCACTGGAGATGAATGGAAGGGGTGTCAGGGAATGCAGAACACGAGGCCTGAGGAGCTGGAAACCCTGAGCTGGTGGAAGAAAATGGAAGAGAGACAGGAGATGTTTTACTTCCAAGTTTTACTCAAGGTTTTTTTTGAAAAATATTATTAGTAAAAGTATTTTTGTGATGTGTGTAACAAAGAATTTTAGAGGAGATCAGGGATGCCTGAGCCAGAGCAGGGAGAAGGGTCTGTCCCCAGGGAAAAGTGAGATCAACTCCTGCCTTTATCAGGCTCCGTTTGCTGCAGAGCTGCTCACACCCACAGCAGCCAATTCCCAGTAGAGCTCGTACTCGGAATCAGCTGGTCCTGGTGCGAGTAGGATCAGGATTCACACAAAAATTTGTTGTGAATGAAGGGGAGTTACCTGAATGCAGAACACGAGGCCTGAGGAGCTGGAAACCCCGAGCTGGTGGAAGGAAATGGAAGGGAATCAGGACACGTTTGACTTTCAAGTTTAAGTAGAGGAGTTTTTAAAATATTACCAGGAAAAGTATTTTTGTGATGTGTGTAATAATGAACTTTAGACCTGCTCAGGAAGCCTCATATCCACAGCAGCCAGTTCCCAGCAGAGCCCATACTGGGAGTCAGTTGATGCAGGCTCGAGTAGGCTCAGGATGAGGCTCCCTGATCTTAACAAAACCGTGGGGTTTGGTGGTGGAACAGAGCTCCCTCCTCCTCCTCCCCACTCCCCCAGACAATCAGCCTCGATTACTCATTGCTGCTTCCCGCAATCAGCAGAGTACAGATGGTATCACATTGTTTGGAGGCCACCACAGATAAGCTGTGATGAAAATTCTTTGTTACCGGTGATTTCCAGCTTGGTTCTTTTCCTTTTAAATGTTTATTCAGTCAAGAAGAAAGGAACCGTGGGGCTTTTTCATTTTAATTTACAAACCTCGCTGGCTCTCTGCTGTTGCCATTTAAAAGGGAGTTATGGCCAGAAAAATGATGCGATGAAAAATAAATGACCTGGGGAGTGCCATAAATTTCACCTGCTCCCTCCAAGACTCCCCGATCGAATCTGCTCCGCTCACAGACCCAAAAGATTGCCAGCACTGTGAAATCCATTGGAAAGTGTTCTTCCACACTTTCTCTGGAGCTGTGCAGGGTCTGGGCTCCTGCAGGCAGGGCCAGCAGGGCTGTTTTGGCAGTGGCACCTGGGCATTGATGGACCAGAGCCTTTCCATCCTTTTTCCAGCAGCAACAGCATCAGACATCTCAAAAAAGGGCACAAGAGGCTTCTCAAAAAGGGTCTGAGTAGTGCCTTTTGATGGATGTTTTCTTGAATAGCCAGAAGTGGTTTTTTCCTGGTTTTCCATCTTCATTGTGTTTCGTTCCCAGCAGCCCAGGCTTAATTTTACCCAAAAAAAAGGTGAATTGAAAGCTGCCCATGATCCTGTCCCACGGTTTATGTACTCCTGAGAACAGAAACCAGTTTAGTAAACAGAACCAGTGCCCTGCGAGCCCAAGTGGCTCTGAAAAAGCTGCCAAAGTGAGCAGGAGCTGGAAATGCAGCTGGGACAGCCCAAGGCCTGTTGTGAATGCTGAAACAGAGCTGGAATCGTCTGTTCCCTGTCCTTTCCTTTCTTCTTAACCAACCCTACCAGCCCTGTTCCCTTCTCCTAAAGCTGCTGAAACGGGGCTGGAATTGTCTGTTCCCTGTCCTTCCCTTCTCCTAGAGCTGCTCAAACGGGCTGGAATTGTCTGTTCCTGTCCTTCCCTTCTCTTAGAGCTGCTGAAATGGAGCTGAAATCATCTGTTCCCAGTCTTCCTTTCTCCTAAAGCTGCTGAAACAGAGCTGGAATTGTCTGTTCCCTGTCCTTTCCTTTCTCCTGCCCAGCCCTACCAGGCCTGTTCCCAGTCCTTCCCTTATAGAGCTGTTGAAATGGAGCTGGAATTATCTGTCCCCATTCCTTCCTTTCTCCTCCCCAACTATCCCAGCCCTGTATGCCATTCTTTCCCTTCTCCTAGAGCTGCTGAAACAGAGCTGGAATTGTCTGTTCCCAGTCCTTTCCTTTCTTCTAACCAACCCTACCAGCCTTGTTCCCAGTTCTTTCCCTTCTCCTAAAACTGCTGAAATGGGGCTGGAGCTGGAATTGTCTGTTCCCAGTCCTTTCCTTTCTGCTTAACCAACACTACCAGCCCTGTTCCCTGTCCTTCCCTTCTCCTAGAGCTGCTGAGATGGAGCTGGAGTTGTCTGTCCCCAGTCCTTCCTTTCTCCTAGAGCCACTGAAATGGAGCTGGAATCATCTGTTTCCTATCCTTTCCTTTCTCCTAAGCAGCCCTACCAGCCCTATTCCCAGTCCTTCCCTTATAGAGCTGCTGAAACAGAGATGGAATTATCTTTTCCCTATCCTTCCAACCCTCCCAGCCCTGTATTCAATCCTTTCCCTTCTCCTAAAGCTGCTGAAACAGAGCTGGAATTATCTTTTCCCCATCCTTCCCTTCTCCTGCCCAACTCTCCCAGCCCAGCCCTGTGGGGACGTGTCCCTGTGAGTCCTTTCCCTGCTGTCCCTGGGTGCAGCTCCTGTTCCCAATCCTGCGGGCACTGCCCGCTGTCCACTCTGGAGCAGCCGGACAGAGCCACGTCTGCCACGGCCAGAGCTGCCCTTCCCCTGCTTCTGGGTCACATCACAGAGGGACACAGAGCCCATGCAGGAGGTTTGACCTCTTTTGGAGTGGATTTGACCATTTTTTATTGCTCGGATTGGGCTTTTTGATGGCAGAGTTAAAGGGAAGAGGCAGCTGTGGTGAAGCAGAATTTGTGGAAAGGAGTGGGGGTGAGGGAGCTGTGGGTATAAATATCAATGACCTGAATTATCCTGGAATCCTGGAAAGGTTTGGGTTGGGAGGGACTTCAAAGCTCATCCAGTGCCACCCCTGCCATGCCCAGAGACACCTCCCACTGTCTCAGGTGCTCCAGCCTGGCCTTGGGCACTGCCAGGGATCCAGGGGCAGCCACAGCAAATCTGGGAATTCCATCCCAGCCTCTCCCCACCCTCATTCTATCCCAATATCCAATTTCTCCCTGCCCTCTGGCAGTGGAAGCCATTCCCTGTGTCCTGTCCCTCCAGCCCTTGTCCCCAGTCCCTCTCCAGCTCTCCTGGGCCCCTTTAGGCCCTGCAAGGGGCTCTGAGCTCTTTCTGGAGCTTCTCCTCTCCAGGTGAGCATTCCCAGCTCTCCCAGCCTGGTTCCAGAGGTTCTCCAGTCCTCAGAGCAGCTCCGTGGGCTCCTCTGGCCTTGTTCCAACAGATGTTTAGAGCCCAAAATTAACATTCCAGTGGTACATTTTTCCCAGCTAAGAGGGACATGGCTGGGAAGCCCCCAGGAACTGGGCACTGCTGCTTTCACTGAGCTGAGCCGTCACTGCTTCACCTCATTTTACACACAATTACCTCCCTCATGCTGCCCCTTCTTCCCCCTCAAACACCTCCACATTTGGGGTGGATTAACCCCTTGTTCTTTATTCCAGAAAGAACCTCGTGGTGGTTCCCAGCAGGAAAGTCCGGAGCGAGCAGGAGAGGGGCGATCCCAGACAGACCCAGGGACACAGAACCCACCCAAGAGACAGGAGAAACCAAATTATTTCCCCAGGGCAGACCTGGAAGGGTCTCCCAAACTGTCAGAGCTCCACTGGAAAGCACCAGAACAGCTCCACCTTCCTCCCTTTTATTTTCCATTCTATTTTGTGAGGACAACCTGGATCCCCCAGCCGGGCTGCTCCTCCTCCCCACACCAAACCAATCCTGACCATCAGGTCAGAGCACCCAAAATGTTTCGGGAGGAGTTTCTTTTGTGCCTTTCCTGAGCCTGTCTGCTCACATTCCAGCGAGGAACAGGAACATTCCTGCTCCGCTCATGCGTTAAGGATGGATCGCTCTATTTTGTTCCCAAATAACAGAGGAAAGGGAAGCAGCTGTGACAACTTAAGCATTGAAGAATCATAAATCATCCTCCCTTTCCCCTGTCCCCCCACGTATCATGAAAAATAAATGTGGAGCCCTTTCAGGGATGTTTTTTACATTTTCATTCTTTGGAGCCAGGAGGGGCTTAAAAGTGTGGGGCTTTGGACATCCACACGTGGCTTTGGAATTGGGGGTTTTAATAAATAATAATTAATAATAAATAATAATTAAAATGGCAAGAGGGTGGCACTGGAGAAGCTTTAGAAATGAAATCGTGTGGAACACAATCCTGGTGCTCCACAGAAATGTCCACTAGAATCCCCTCAGTTTCTGATGGGAGTGGTGATAATATGATTTCAGCTGATAAACATATTGGGATTTACCAGAACTGCTGTTATTTAATATTTTTGGGGCAAAAAATAACTTTGTTTTGTTTTACTGATTCTGCTTGTGCTCTGGGTGAATTAATATTGAAGCCACATCACCTGAAAACCCCTGCATTCCAAATTTCTCTGGATTTCTGCCTGTTTTCCTTCATCCTGTCAATCATGGGATGACCCTAAGGGATATCCTTGGCCACAGGAATTTTGTTAACATTGATTTCAGAGCTTGCCCCGGCGTCAGCCTCTCCTCGGGACTCAGCTCCCATTACTCTGCATGGCTGCTTTTCCTGGGCAAGCCCATTTACTTTTATTTGCTCTTTCTTTTCCTCTGGGAAAACCCATTTCTGGCGTGTCCCAGGAAAACCTCTTGGAGTCTCTCAGACACAAGACACTCAGCTCAGAGAACACCTTGTCTGAGCCTCGGCAGGATTTCAGCCTTTGCCCCGCTCAAATTTCAAGATATTCAAGCAATAAATGTTATTTCTTTTCTTTTGGCCCCTTTAGGGACTCTCAGGGAACACAATTTCCTCGCTGGATCCATCCTACTTCCCCAAACCTTGGAATTCACCCCTGTATCATTTGCCTTATCACTGCAGAACACGAGGGAAACACCTTCTGCACTTTGCTTTGAAGAGAATTTTTAACCTTCCCTCTTTAAGGTTAATCAGGCCCATTAGCAGAAGTTAATTAAAGCAATTAGGTCGGTGAGCAGACTCTTCTTGGCCTTTGCTGGAGGTGGGAGCGCGAGGCCCTCAGTAAATACCCGAGATTGATGGCAGCCTTGTGCCATTGTTTATCCCCTTGTTTTCGGGAGAGGTGATGGGAGATTGATGCTCTCTGGGACGGTTTTATCATAAATATTGAAAATCGCCCCAGCCCGTCCTTTGCTGCCTGACTTGGTGCATTAAACTTTTATCCTCCCCGTTCCAGCCTCTCTCGGAGAGAGCCGCTGCCCTGAAGGAGCCGCTGGTGAAAACAGCAGGATTTGTTTCTCCCCCGGGGGAATTCCATTGTGCCGGGGCCGGGGAAGATGTTTAAGGATCTTCTGTGCCATTGCTTCTGTTTAGCCGTGCTCCTTGTCCTGAGCCGTTCCGACATCCCCTCCTTCTGAGCTGTTATGTTTTGGCTACCAGCTATTTTCTCATCCCTCAGCCCCTGACACCACTGACAGCCACACTGGATACACTTCAGCTCCAATCTCGTCTCACATCAGGGGGAAAAGTAGTTTTTTTTTCTTTCTTTTATGCTTTTTTTTTTTTCCGTTTGACAATACAGCTGCGATTTCCCACCTGCTGTCCCCACAGGAATTCTCCCCTCTCCACCTCTTCCCTCGCACCTTCCCTCTCATGGCTTTTCTCCTGCTGAGACCTGGAAATTTCTCCCAGCTCTGGGATGTTTTCAGGCTGAAAGAGAGTAGATTTAGAGGGATATCGGGATGAAATCCGTCCCTGGGAGGTTGGGGAGGGCCTGGGATGGAATTCCCTGGAAGTGCCCAAGGCCAGCTTGGAGCACCTGGAAGGTTCCCTGTCCACTCCCAAATTATTCCACAATTCCCTCTCCCTTCCTCATTAACTCCTGGGCTCTGCCTGGCACTGGTGGTGGGATTATCCCAGAGTTTATTTTCCTCTGAGGGGAAAATTTCCATCCTCAGCTCCCTCCCAGTGCCCCCAGTCTGGGTTTACTGGGCTGGGCGGGTCAGGACACCAGCACAGCACTGGGGAATCCCATTGCCACCTGCATTGTAGCACAGCTTTATTTTATAGATAAATATAAATATCCTGGCATCTAAATTTATCTCTCCTTATAAATAAATATATACCTCCTTATATATAAATATATACTTCCTTCTATATAAATATATACCTCCTTATATATAAAGATATACCTCCATATATATAAATAAATATATGTATCTATATCCTTATATAAAAATATGTATCTCCTGATAGAAAAATATTTATCTCCTCATATAAAAATATTTATCTTCATATCTATCTCCTGATATAAAAATATTTCTCTCCTGACATATAAATATTTATCTCCTTTATATATAAATATATACCTCCTGTTATGTAAATATATACCTCCTTTATATAAATATAAATATCCTTATATATAAATATAAATATTCTTTTATATAAATATAAATATCCTTATATATAAGTGCTGCTTTAACACCACACTGTCTAAGAGTGCAGCTTGTGGCCCCTTGAATATATTTATTTTGACAGTTTTTTCCTATTTTTCCATCATTTCCCTTTAATCCTCAATAAATACCAGGGGGTTTTATGGAATTTGTCTGTGTCTCTCTTCCAGCAGAGTCTGTCCCAGACACTCACTTTGGTGTTTTCAGACAATCATTCCTTGATTCCCTAAAAAATTCTGCTTTTTTATTGCCTGAACAGAGAATTTCTCCCCATTTGTTCGTCCCACCTACAAAAGCATCACTTTTGGGTGAGAGGGGATTTCAAAATCGCTGAAAATTTTGCTGGAAGACGTGGAAAACACTGGGGTTAAAGCTCTGGAGATTCCTGGTGTGGGAGTCCCTGAAAGTGAAGTGGGAAAAGAGGCCAGAGAGCAAAAAAAAGGCAACAAACTTGGAATAACCTTTTCCTAAAGGAGAACAAGGAAATGCACAAATACAAAATTTTAAAAATATCCTATAAATACACTATAAGGACAACAAATATCCTACAAAAATCCTACAAATATAATAAATATCCTATGAAAATCCAGTCACAAATATCCTACAAATATCCAGTGAAAAATATCCTACAAATACACTGCAGGTATAACAAATATTCTACAAAAATCATAGAGATCATAAATATATCATACAGATATACTGCAAGGTTAATAAATATCCTACAAATATCCCATAAGGATAAGAAACAACCCACAAATATCCTAAAAAAATCCAGTAACAAACATTCAGTAACAAATAAACCTGCAATTCTACTACAGGGCTAACAAAAATCCTACAAATATCCATTAACAAATGTCCTACAAATATGCTGAAAGGTTAGCAAATATCCTGCAAATATCCAGTGAAAAATCCTAAAAATATATTACAATGTTAACATTTATCCTACAAAAACCCAGTTAAAAAATATCCTACAAGTATAACAAATACCCTACAAAAGGGCCAAAAAAAGTCCTACAAAAATCTAGTAAAAATATCCTACAAATATAACAAATCTCCTACAAAAGGGCTAAAAAAACAACCTACAAGAAGCCAGTAAAAAATATCCTACAAATACTCCACAAGGATAAAAAATTACAGATATCCTAAAGATACATTACAGGGATAACAAATATCCTGCAAATATCCAGTTAAAAAAAAAATCCTACAAATACACTACAAGGATAAAAAAATAACAAATATCCTACAAATACACTCCGGGGTTCACAAATGTCCTACAAAAACCTAGGATAAAAATTATCCTACAAATATCCTAGAAGGATAACAAATAACCTACAAATACAGCACAGGGTTAGCAAATATCCCATAAATATCATGTGACAAATTTCCTACAAATTTAACAAGTATCCTACAAATACCCTACAAGGATAACAAATATCCTGCAAAAAAACCCAGGAACCCTCGTAGGATAAATGTTCTTGTTAAGTAAATTATTAAAATTATCTTTGGTATAAATCATTAATTTCTTCTGTGCAGCTCCTACAAGATTTTTAATTTATATTTAAAGTCTTACACAAGTCAAGCCTAAGCTGCTTTTTTTCTGCCTTTTTTTCTTTTTTAGACAAGGCTTTTGAATGTGGAAATTTCCAAAATCATCCAAACTCCTGGAAGTTTTCAGTTTTGACTGGATTTTCGAACTGATTTGCTCCCATTCTGAGGAAATTATGGAATTTAGGGTTACAGGGATATTTTTTACTGGATATTTGTAGAATGAGAGGGAGGGAAAAATAATTATTAAAGTCAATGGCAATTATCCTACAAGGATCTCCAACAAGGATATTTGGGATTTTTCCCTCCCTCTCGCCCATTTTTGGCTGCCTGGAAGGTTCAGCCGTGCCCTGATGGTTGGGGCAGCAGGACAGGGATGGAGAGCTGGGCTTTGTCTAAATCCCAAACAAATCCCAGTCTGGATGGATCTGCCTTGTGTCCTGGTTGGAGCATCCATTGGGTAGAAAATCCCCAGGGATGAAAGGTTGGAAATGCCAAAATTTTTCCTCAGTGGAAATCCTCAATTCCCAATAAATCTCTTGTTTGCTCCCATTAATCCCCACCCTGAAGCCCCTCCTGCCCTGCTACTGCCCCAGGACTTTTGTCCTGGAATCTCTTTGTCCTGGAATCTCTTTATCCTGGAATCTCTTTGTCCTGGAATCTCTTTATCCTGGAATCTCTTTATCCTGGAGAGATTCTGTGCCAGGGATGGACAAATCTCAGTTCCACACAGCAAAACTCTCACAGATTTTCCTTACAAAGCTGGGCCAGCCCGGATCTTGGGAATGGGATGTGGAAGGGTCTCAAAAGAGGAGCAGTTGGGAATTTGATGGGTAGAAAAGTTGCTCCCCAGTTTTGAAATGCTGGCACTTCCTGCAGGTTTTCCCTTTGCTGCAGCTCAGGTTTTTAAAAGCCCAGCGTTAACGAGGAATTCTCTTGTTTGTTTATTTGTTTATATCAGACAAAGCAGAGCTCACAGTACCCTGGAATGCAAAGCCAGGGGTGCCATTCCCACTTTTAATTGCAGGAAAACCAAAAAATAAATGGAGGGCTTGAAGACCTCGCTCAAGGTCATGTGGAGGAGAGAGAGATAAATTGAAATATTTGAGTCATCTCAGAATCCTGGAATGGTTTAGGTGGGGAAGGGGCTTAAATCCCACTCAGTGCCACCCCTGCCATGCCCAGGGACACCTCCCACTGTCCCAGCTGCTCCAGCCTGGCCTTGGGCACTGCCAGGGATCCAGGGGCAGCCACAGCAAATCTGGGAATTCCATCCTAGCCTCTCCCCACCCTCACAGCCAGGAATTCCTTCCCAAAATCCCACCCAAGCCCAAACTCTTCCAGTTTGAGCCATTCTCAGTGATCCTATCACTCCATTCCCCTGTAAAAATCCAGGCTGGACCCTTCCAGTGAATCCTATTTTATCTCCAGAGGAAATTCAATTTGATAAAAGATGTAGAGCCGAGATGGTCCCATCAGAACCTCAGCAGCCATAAAAGAGGTGAAACTTCCCCCAAAACTCTCGGAGCGTTCAGTGCAAGTACCAGGAGCCAAATCCAGGAGGGATAATAATGGAGTCAAGGATAAAGGGACAAAGTGAATCAATCCAACCATTATGCAGGGATAATATTTCTTACTGTCCAAAGAGAATATTAAACTACTGCTTAGGAAGAAGAAGAAGAAGAAAAAAAAAAGGAATAAGCAGAAAAAGTTATTAAGGAATGATAATGGAGGGAAGGGAATATTATGTTGATTCTCCCAACAGTTATGAATGAATAAAGATACACTGCCTGTGATAAAAAAATCGCATTTCCCTGGAGAGAATGGGAAAAAAACCCAGCCACTGCCAAACCCTGATCGTTCCTTCAAATGCTGAGCACCGAAATAACCCCACCTTTTCAAGTTCGCTGCTGATAAGTCCTAATCGGACCCTTTGAGTCATGAAAACATTCTGAGATTTCGATCTGCTTGGAGAGGAGCAATAAATCACCGGGATGGGGCAGACGGCTCCTCCGGCAGCAGTCCCGGAATCACTCGTTTGACACTTAAAAATAAAAGTGAGAACGACAAACCTGCCGTGTGTGCGGCACTTATAATACATCAAATATTTATAATGCCTCCGATGTTGCTGTGTTCCAACAGCCACAGAACGGCGGGAGCAGCTCCCTGGCAAAGGCTCAGGACTCGGAAAATCAAACGGCCTCTCAGCGCTGGAGGAGTCGATTGGCTGCATCAAAGAATGAATTTTTAAAAAATGAATTAAAATCGGGGATTCTTTCAAGTTCCCACTCCCCTCAAGGCACGGTTTGCATCTCCCTGCAGCTCAGGGAGAGCAGGGCCAGGGAGCATCGAACCTGGGGAGGTTTATGGTGGAAAAGACTGAAAATGAGGTGCCATGGAATTATGGGGAGTGGGATCCATGGAATTCTGGGCACTGGGAGTGGGAACTATGGAATTCTAGGCAGTGGGAGCCATGGAATTCTGGGCAGGGGAGCCATGGAATTCTGGGCAGTGGGAACTACAGAATTCTGGGCAGTGGGAGTGGGAGCCATGGAATTCTGGTCAGTGGGAGAGGAGCCATGGAATTCTTGGCAGTGGGAACCATGGAATTCTGGGCAATGGGAGCCATGGAATTCTGGGCTCCCTGGATTTGCATGCTCTGGTGGGTTTCTGCAGGGATTAAGAGCCAGGGAAGAATGGCTGGAGGGACGGCATGGATGTTGGGAAGCTCCTCACTGGGACAATTTTTGTGTCTCTGATCCCATTTTGGGTGTATCTGATAAATTGCTTGCTCCCTCTGATCCTCCAGTATTCCAGTGTCGTTCATTTTCTGGTTCCTGAGCTAATTTCCCCTCAATTTTCTGATTTTCATGTCGGTTTTGGATCAGCACAGCCTGGTTTACTGTGGGCGGAAATGAGGGAACAAAGGGAAGGGAGAGCTGGGAAAGGTTTTGTTCTCAGGCTGCTGGAAGGATCAGGATGATTTTCAGAGAATGTGCACTTTTAACTCTCAGCCTGATTTGTCAGCTCCTCTTCCACCCATCCACCAGATCCACATCCATCCTCCAGCCCAGTTAAACCAGTAAAACCAACCTGCATTTCCCAGTTAAAACTGGGAAATTATTACCTGAACAATTTCCTCCCTGGGTAATTTTGCCTGCTTTTTTTTTTCTTTTTCTTTTTTTAAATAAAAATTTAGGCTGTTATTTCCATTAAAAATATATAAAGCTGATGTTTATTTTGTCCATAAAAAAAGGAAATTTGGTATTTAAAGAAAGAAAAAGGTGTTCACTGCAGGTAGAACGAGGTGGCTTTGGCTGAGTTTGAATTGCTTTAATTTATATTTTTTTAATTGAGTGGGTTCTGTGGATAGACGTGCAGGGGAAAAAGTAAGTGATTAAAAGGGAATGGCTTAAAAATTTTTAAAAGAGAATGGCTTAAAATTCACATTCAACACTCCAGAGCTGCCTGTTTGGCCCAGCCTACTGTGATTTTTGTTCTGAATTCCCCAAGGCTCAGAGGCGAAGTTTGCTGGGGTTGGTTTGTATTTGTATCCAAGTTTCCTGGGAATCCCTGCATGGATCAGGACTGTTGGGGTGGGTGTTTAATTAGGGTTGGTGTTTAATTAGGGTTCACCATCACAGGCAGAAAGGCACCTCGGAGCTCTGAGGATTCGCACAGGGCAGGAATTAGGCTGGGAATGACCTTTCCCCCTCCACCTGGAGAGGGATTAAACCACAGCAGATGCTCAGAGGAGAAGATGGGATCTCACCCAGCCTCAGCTGAGCATCTGGAACGTTTCCTCCCTGCAACCTGTTGGGAAGCACAAATTTAGGGAGCGATTCCTGCTGCTCCCTTCTGCTGTTTGCCGCGGGCTTTTCCAGCCCTTCTGCTGGCAGTGTCCGGCTGGCTGGGCCTGACAGGGAGAGGCAGAGCTGGGATTTTGGCTCCATCAGCGGGATCAGAGTGCTCTGGGGTGACACTGATGGATGCTGGAATGGCAGCTCTGCACCACGATGTTCCTGGGCCAGTGCACAGCAGAATGAGCTGAGCACCAGCCAAGCTCTGAGCTCTCCATTCCTCACAGCAGCGACTGCCAGTGACCACACATTTCACTTTTTAGGGCACTGTTTGCCATGAAAATCCTGCTTTGGGGGTCTTTTGGTGGAGAAGTTTGGGGCAGTTTCCAGGCCCGAGCTCCCAGGGTTGGATCTGGGTGCTGGATGTCTAAATTGGGATTTCAGCCTTGCAGTTATCTGGCACATGCAGAGGGTTGTTCTTGCTTTCAGGAATTAAGTAATCCTAAAGGTTAAGCCTGCGGGGTGTTCTCAGCCCTGCAAGAATTAATACGGTGACATTTAACTGCTATTAAAAAATAAAAAAATAATAAAAATCACTTTTTTTTTGCCTTCCCACACCCCCTCCCCTCCTTTTTTTCCTTGGAAAAGCGCGTGAGGCGTTTGTTTTGTAGCAGTGGCTGTTTAAAATAAACCCACAGCTCCCACCACTGTCCCTGTCACTGCCTGGGCTAATGCAGATGGATTGGGGCTGTCCCTGCTCCCCCAGCCCCTCCTGGCACATCCTGACTTTTTTATGGCCAATCCATCACTCTCCGTGGGGAACCCTGTCCTGGGAAACTTGGGATGGAACCCTCAGCAGGTGCCAGTGGGAATGTCCAATTTTTTCCCACAATTTGGAGTTTTTCACTAATCTGAGGATTTTTTTCCACCAGTTGAGCTCCTTTGTGCATTCTGCTGGACCCTGGGTTCTCCACTGGGTCAGCTCAGTGGAGGAAAAGTGGATGTGGAGCCATGGATTTGTTGTGTTTCCTGCACTCCATGGTCAGGTTGGGAGTGTCCCCACATTGGTATCATTTTATTCCTTCAGTCAGAGCTGGTTCTTCTCTCCCTGTTAATCTGTTGGACAAAAATTACATTTGACATATTTGAATTCTTAAAAATATCTTTATTGCATTTATTTAGCAATTTAATGCAAGAAATGAGAGAATAATCCTGGGTTGGTGTCCAGTGAAATCTTTTCCCCTTGGCTCACTGGGCTTTGGGTCATGATTTTTCTATTTCTCCTTTCTTTCATCCCTTTTTTGCACTCCTTTCTCTCCACTAAAGCCAGGTCCACCTCTATTAATATCAGTTATCCTTGCTGTAAAAATCAGCCGGTTCATCAGAATAAATCACCCATCTCTAAAATGATGATCATAAAAAAGGGCTGAGTTAACACAAATTTTCCTGCCTTTTAAGGGAATGGCCATCACAGGACAGCATAAAAACAGATCAATAAATTTTTGTTCCCCGTGTTTTCCCCTGAAGATTAATATTTTTAACTTAAACACTGAGAACACACAGGCAAGTTATGATCCATTTTTGCAGTTTTGCCCAGCCAACAATTTTTCTGGTATCAAAAGCTGATTGATTTTCCATTTAAATTAATCTCCAAGAGTATCAGTTTATGAAGTGAAGTGGATATAAACAAGCTCTGGGTACATAAGGGAGGAATCTGGGGGCATGATGGAGTTGCTTTGTTTTGTGAAACTCCAGGTCAAAGATAAAGGGAAAACATCTGGGAAAGATCCAGACCAAAACAATTTTATCAGGATTAGTAACCCAGATAACCAAGAGGATGAAGATTTGGGGGGTACCAGAGTGTTTGCAGTGTTGGTCCCCCCCGTTTTTGGCAAATGTCTCCACTGCTTTTGTACCCTTTATTATTTTATTTTAAATTGTCACTGGTTTCTCCAACTCATTGCTGGAGTGCAGCTCCTCCCGGCTCTGATCCATTCTGTTGTTTATTCCCATTTCCCAAAACATCAGGGGTGTAAAATGAGGGAGCTTTAGCCCAAATCTTCTGAGCCATTTGCTTCAGATGTCACCGTGGCCTGGTGGCAGTGGCAGGATGGAGTGGCCCTAAAAGAGCCCTTTTTTTACTGGATGGAGAGGCCCTATAAAGCCCTTTTTTGACTGGAGTGGCCCTAAAAAAGACCTTTTTGTGCCAGCAGAGCTCAACTGGACATGGACAGGGACCTGCAGCCCCTTCCATGGCTCAGAATTCCATGCTTTGGTCTCATCCACTCTGCTGGATCCAGCTCCTCACCTGGAAATAGGGATTGGCTCAAGTTGTGAGCCCAGAGAATCCACAAGAGCTGGGCCAGACCCTGTGTGGCTGCTGGGCTTGGGAATGTGTCCCTTGTCCACCAGGAATGCCAGAGGAAGCAGCCCCAAGTGTGCAAATTCTCACATTAGGATGGATTTTTGGGAAAATCTCTTCATCCAAAGGGCTTTCCAGCCCTTCACAGTGGTGGAGACCCCATTCCTGGGGTGATTTAACAGCTGTGGGGATGTGGCACTTGGGGACATGATCAGTGGTGGCCTGGCAGTGCTTGGGGCGTGGTGGCCAGATGATCTTAAAGGTTTTTTTCCCAACACAAACAATTCCATTATTTTTTTTCTGATTTCTGATACACCTTTGGACAAGAATCTGCTCTGCCCTCAGCGACCAAAATTGACAATTCAGGTTCTGAAGACAAAAATCTCCACCTGATGGTCCAGGTGAGGCCAACAGTTGTGCAAACTGGGCTTCTCCTGTTCCTCTTCTCCAAAAAATATTCCAGGAATGACTCGTGGCTACACCATCAGCTGGATGGGAACGTTCTACTCCGTTTGTCACAGCTGATGGATGTGTGGGTTTTTAAGCAGTTTTTTTTAGCTGGAAGTTTTTTCCATGGAAGTTTTGTTCCATCCCACAAACGGGCAGAAAATAAAGCACTGAAGTGTCCCTGCCCATCGCCCACACCCTGTTATCTGCCCTTGTTTTCCAAGGCACATTAATAACAATGCAGGAAGGAATTTTTAAAAATTTCATATTTTGTGCATTCAGGTGAATTTACTTTTCAGGTGCCTTAAAGTAATGGGAGGATTTGGGGGCTGGGGGAGTTGTTTTCTTGGGAACGTGTGGAATCAAAGGCAAACTGGAACACTTGTCTTGAGCAGAGGCAAAAAATGGAATGTTCTGTTCCAGGTATTTTTGATGGTCAAGGACCTTCAGCCACCTCCCTCCCTCCACACCAGGATTTCTTTAATTCCAGGTTATTCCTAATACACTAAAAAATGGCAGCTCTGACAAATCCACTTTTATGGGAGGCTTGTGCTTAACAGATCTTTTTTTTCATGTATTATTTTCCCCTTCTAAAAGCAGAGCATTATTTAAAGTGTCAGCCCACGAAACTCCCATAAATAATGAGCTGGGAAGCAGGGAAGGCCACGGGCTTCAGCTGCCATGAGAATTCCAGCATTTACTGAACTCCCAAAGTCCTAAAGCAGCTCTTTCCCCAAAACATTTGCAACCAAACTGCTCCCTGCAGCACTCGTGGATTCAATGACAGAAATTGTTAGGAGTGCTGTAATATAATTTGTAAATGATGTTGATTTACTCATTCCAAAGGCTTTTGAAGGAAATAGATTGTGTTCATTTTCTCCAACAAGCTGCACATTCAGAACAACCATTGGAACACTCCATTTAAATATATATGCAATTAAACTAATGATGTTTTAGAACATCCTAAATAACAACACAGCGTAAGGACAGCTGTCCACAGCCTCTGTTTGTGTTTACATTTCTGCTGCACAGTTTGCTGGTTTAATTTTTTATAAATATTGGTGAAAATTATCCTTTTTACTGTGTCTCCAAGAGCAGCAGCTGCCCCCAGCTCAGAACTGGCCATGAGAGAAGGAAAGGATGGAAATAAAAGAAAATAAAAAGCTGTTCAGGTGTAAAACTGTGCTAAATCCTGATGCTTTCAGATGGTGCAGAGATACCCCAGGGGAAACAAGGATTAGGGCCTGAAATATCCAGTGCAATTATGGAAATTAATGTTACAAAAAGGGCCTTTAATTGGGAATTCTCAGCAAGATCTGAACAATGCCAGGTCGTTGATCTGGGTGGGAATCAGTTCTATCAAAAACTTCTCAAAGGCTAAGGAAAAGAAACTGCCAGGACTTTTGTGAGGTGTTTCCTGATGATCATCTTCATGGCATCATGGAGTCATGGAACCATGGAACCATGGAGTCATGGAGTCATAGAATCATGGAGTCATAGAATCATGAAGTCATGGAGTCATGGAACCATGGAACCATATAATCATGGAACCATGGAACCATGGAACCATATAATCACAGAACCATGGAATCATGGAACCATGGAATCATGGAGTCATGAAATCATGGAATCATTGAGTCATGGAATCATGGAACCATGGGATCATGGAGTCATGGAATCATGGAACCATGGAACCATGGAACCATGGAATTATGGAACCATGGAACCATGGAATCATGAAATCATGGAACCATGGAGTCATGGTACCATGGAATCATGAAATCATGGAGTCATGGAACCATGGAACCATGAAATCATGGAACCATGGCATCATGGAGTCCTGGAAACATGGCATCATGGAACCATGG
>JAHLSL010000082.1:186071-197370 GCA_025920805.1 Petroica traversi | reverse complement strand
ACCATGGCATCATGGAGTCCTGGAAACATGGCATCATGGAACCATGGAATCATGAAATCATGGAGTCATGGAGTCATGGAACCATGGAATCATGAAATCATGAAGTCATGGACTCATGGAATCATAGAATCATGGAATCATGGAATCATGAAATGGTTTGGAAGGACCTTAAAGCCCATCTAATGTCACCCCCTGCCATGGCCACTCCCACTCTCCCAGGGTGCTCCAAGCCTTGTCCAAACTGGCCTTGAGCACTCCCAGGGATGGGATCCTTATTTCCCACCAAGCATTTCTCAGGATGGGATTTTCCCACACCGTCCTTTTCCTTCCCCGCATCAAATTCCTGATTAATTTTGTCTCCTCAGCAAATAAATCTCCAAGTAAAACTCAATTCCAGGTAATGATTACTGGTTTGAACTCACATCAACTCCCAACATCTCCATCACCTCTTCATTTCAATAACTGCTGTCCCTGTTTGCCACCAGCCCTTCCAAGGTGCTTCCACTCCATGCAGGAATCACCAACGTTCAGCACATTAGGAGAGGTGAGCCCTCATTAACTGCGAGTATTAAATGAAACAGCTGAGTTGGTAACCAAACCAACAATCTCCCTGGGATTGGGGACTTTGCCTTCTCCTTCATGGATTAATTATATGCTTCATTATACTGAAATGAGGGGTTTGATATCTAGACTGGTTTTGTTCTTGAGTTTTTCTACTCTACAGCTGCTTTAATGCCCTTTATCTTTCTGCGAACGAGTGGCAAATTGCCGATTTCTTAACCTGAAGGACGAATTTAGAGAAAAGGTCTGTCTTCTCTGGACCTGGGCCAGTCCATCCTGAGGCAGCAGACCAAAGGCCTCTCGTCTCTGCTGGAGCAGAGCCAGCCTGGCCCACCACCCACAGCTGCCATGCTGAGCTGAGGGCCAGCCCAGGCCTCCCATGCCCGGCCAGCCACACTACGGTTTCAGGTTCTCCTTCCCTCCATGCCACTCCGGCCAGCAGCCAGGCCACATGGTCTCACTGGCCTTCACCAGCTCTCCTCCCCTCCATGCCAATCCAGCAGCAGCCAGGCCGCGTGGTCTCACTGGCCTTCACCAGGCCCTGGAGGAGGGACTGGCAGGGGAGAACGACCTCTTCTTGCCAAAAGGATGAAGACCAGAAAGAGAGACTCTCAAGGGTCTTCAGTTTACATAGGGTTTTTTTTTCCTCGAAGGCAGATCAAGACAAGATCAAGACAAACAGAGTGATGGTGTAGCCACGAGTCATTCCTGGAATATTTTTTGGAGAAGAGGAACAGGAGAAGCCCAGTTTGTACAACTGTTGGCCTCACCTGAACCATCAGGTGGAGATTTTTGTCTTCAGAACAGGAATTGTCACTTTTGGACACTGAGGGCAGAGCAGATTCTTGCTCAAAGGTGCACTGAATTCTATCAGAAATTCATTGGCATACCCATCAGTACTCAAAACTAGCTGGTCCCTGGTTCTGTCTCTCAGGAGGAAGCTGTATCACTTCCTGCCACATAGGAAAACTGACCAAAACTGACCTTTCCTGGGCAAACCCAGGACAGAAGCTCAAGGAATTCTTGGACATCAGAGCTGGAGTCTCCTGCTTGGTGTGGAATAAGCAGAGAGGATTTTCAGGCTAAAACACCCGGAATAAATTAATTAGCTGACTAAAGTAACACTAACGAGCTGTGCAAGTACCTTGATAAACTCAGCTCTGCTCCAGCACTGAAGGAAAATTTGGGTTTTGATGAGGGTGGTGACACTTCAAATGACACTTCAAAGACAGGGATGAGGTCCAAGCACTTGGAAATGAGGGATGTGTTTATCTGCAGCAGCTGCCGAACTGGGGGAACGGGAAAATTCAATTTGTCCCATAATTATCTTTTGTACAAACAGGCAGTGGCCCTCCAGCCAGGCAGCTCCTAAAAAAGCCTCTAATTATTGCATATAATAACTCCCAACATTAATCTTGGCTGTTGCTTGTACAAAAATTATAAATTACTGCACCAAATCCTATTACTGCAAATATTAAAAGTTACTCAGCATTTATTGGAACTTTGATTTTTTTTTTGCCTTGTAACTTTGCGTTAATTTTCTCCATATTTCACAACTCCAGTGATTGCTGCAACAGAGGGTTGAGAGTTTCAGAAATTCATTGCTCTGAGATTGGACTCATATGGAAAAAGGAAGCATCATGAAGCCAGGAATATTGGGAATATTTCCTGGATTTGGCCAGCTCCAGGATTTCATTCTTGCCAATGGGGTGTTCCTCAAAAGATGTTTCGTTTAGAAATCAGCTGAATATTGAAGTTGTGTTTTTGAGCCTCCAAACCCCAGTCTCCCCTTCCTGCAGGAATTCTGGCTGGGGAAATTAATTCTGGGGAATTATGAAGAATTTACATCTGATAATGCTTTTGGGAGCTTTGCTGGAGCTGGACTGGAAAGGAGGAAAAATTTTCATAGGATTCAAAGGGATCCACAAATATCATCAAAATCCAACTCAAATTTTCACAGTTATACTGGCCTGACATCCATGGGTGGATTTTTTTTGCTTTTGCTGCTTTGCTGAAAAGCAGGAGAAAAGTTTGGGAATGCAGTCACTTAAGTCATGAAGAATTTAAAGTGTAAGACAATGTTCTTTTTTAGGCTGTGCTGCTACAGAAACAGAGTTTGGAAATTTTTCTCCAAGGTATTTATAGAATTCTCTCTGTTCTCCCCTAAATAATCTCAGACTCTTTTTCTTTTTTTCCTGTCTAATTCTCAAGTTTTGAAGATTTCTTGGGGTGTATTTTTGACATTTGATTTTTCTGGGAGGAGCAAAGATTCTTTTGAATATTTTTCCACCCTAATTTGGAGGATGAAGCCAAGACATGAAGGCCTCAAGCAGCTGAATTGGGGTTGAGCTTTAGGATACAACTGTTTTGGAGCTGAAAATGATGTATCCCCTAATAATCACCCTCTTCTGCACTCCCCCTGCCCCTTGCATTGTCTGTGGTTGTTTTTCCGTCTGAATTTTGTGGTGTTTGATGCCGTTTTTCCAGCTGGGAACATGGAGGGAGTGCTGTGTGTCCAGAGGCTTTTCCAGGCACAGCTCAGGCTCTGCCAGCTTCCCTCAGCTGCTGCTCTGCCTTCAGGGAGGCTTTTCCTCCGCAGAACCATCCTGCAAAAGTAAAGGATTTGGGAATCTCCCTGACCAGAGGAATTTTGAAGCAGGAAGTGGAGTTATCCCAGCAGAGTGGACTTCAGCAAGAACTGATTTCCATCCTGTGCAGCCAGCTCAGAGTCCAGCCCAGGTTTGCTTTTTAAAAGGCTGATGATGGTTCCATTTAGAGATTTTCTTTTTCCCCTGGATTGTCAATCATTAATTTATCACTCTGTCAATCATTAATTTATCACTCTGTCAATGCATAAGGAATTCCTTTCAGAATTGAGCTAACAGTGGCTGATTTTTCCAGTTCTCAGGGATCTGGCTGATCCTTATCTCCAAGTGGAATCATTCAGCTACTTCAAAGCACCACATTTCGTCCTCTGCTTAATAAAAATCCACTTCTTTAGGCAGAGGTTTTTTTGCCCCTCTGATTGGTTTTAGGGTAAATAAATGGGGTCTGTTCCTCCCAATGTCAGATTTTGGTCCTGCATAGTGGATGGAACTGCTGAATTCCCTGTGCTCAGCCCAGTTATCTGAAATAACAACCCTGCCTGGGGATTTCTGGAGTCCAGAGCTCAGTGTGAGGCCCCAAGTCCTACAGAAATCATTAATTAAGTAGTCACTGAAATAATTAATGAAATCATCTTTGAACCTGTTAATGTGTGTAACTGCAGGAGAGTAATTTTGACAGCAGAAGGGAATCCTTAATATCCCTGAAAAGCAGAAACCCAGAGCTCTCTCAGAAAGATCTTCTGCTGATGATTTGTTTATCATTCATTTTGCTGCATCACAGAGTTCTGTGCTCTGTATTCAACCCCGAAAAACTGAGAGGTGAATTAATTCTCTTTGCATTCTGTGCTTACAAAGGACGAGGGTGGTCCATGGTGTCCCAAAGGCTGAAGAAGCTCCAGGGATTCTCAGGGATGAGGAAGCTCCAGGGTGTCCCAAAGGACAAGGTTGGTCCAGGGTGTCCCAAAGGATCTGGATGGTCCAGGGGATCTCAAAAGATCAGGATGGTCCAGGGTATCCCAAAGACTGAGGAAGCTCCAGGGTGTCCCAAAAGATGAGGAAGCTCCAGGGTATTTTAGGGATGAGGAATCTCCAGGGTGTTCCAAAGGATGAGGAAGCTCCAGGGATTCTCAGGGATGAGGAAGCTCCAGGATGTCCCAAAGGACTAGGCTGTTCCAGGGTGTCCCAAAGGATCAGGATGGTCCAGGGTGTTCCAAAGCCTGAGAAAGCTCCAGGGTGTCCCAAAGCCTGAGAAAGCTCCAGGGTGTCCCAAAGACTGAGGAAGCTCCAAGGTGTCTCAAAGGATAAGGAAACTCCAGGGTTTCTCATTCCTGTGGCAGAGCTGCATTTTCCCTTCCCTGGAGCTGCTCTCCCTCCATGAGGACAAAAAGCCTCCACGCTGCCCTGGGAGTGTTTAACTCCATTTCTGCTTTCCCAGGAATGACTCCATAAAGAGCAGCAACGAGGGAGGGTCAGAAATTTATACTTTATTTGGAGCTATAACTCTTTCTCTGCAATCCCAAATAATTCTTTCCCTACGATTCCACATAACTCTTTCCCTGCAATCCCATATAACTTTATTGGTTTGGGTCAGTCCCTTCCCTGGCTGTGGAAGCTGGATGCATCCACACGCTCTTCATTTGGTTTTGCAGCCGTGGCTCACAAAAAGAATCAACTTTATCACCTTCTGTCCAGAATTCCAGACCAGGATAAATCCCTTCTGTCTCGTTCTGCATTTGTGACCACACCAGGAGGCTCTGGGTGCCCATGAGGGGACTCTGCCTCTCTTGGTTTGAGGACACCAAAAGGGAAATCAGGGATGTTTTATGGGTTTGGTTTTGCCAGGGCACAGATTGAGAATGTTGCAGGGTCCTGTGGGATTGGGGGATGTCCTGTTCTAGTCTTGCAGCATCCTTTGAAAGGAGGGCATCTTGCCCTTCCCCAATTCTTTTTTCCTTAATTGTTACAGAATCATGGAATGGTTTGAGTTGGAAGGGGCCTGAAGAATTATCAGCCAATTCAAAGGGATCCACAAATATCATCAAAATCCAACTCAAATTTTCACAGTTATATTGGTCTGACATCCACGGGTGGAATATTTCAAGGCTTCCGTTCCAAATCTGATGGATCAAGGCTTAAATGAGGATTTATCACTTTTATTACTGTCAGATCTCGGAGGTGCTTTGAACACCAGAATTTTCGGGGATTCTGATGTGCAGGAGGACTCCATTATTTCTTGGGGACCCTACAGGACCATCTTTGCAAGCCTGAAAATTCATGGAATGGTTTGGGTTGGAAGAGACCTTAAATCTCACCCAGTGCCAAATGCTCCCGGTTTTCCCTTTTCTCACTCCGGTGGTGCCTCAGTTTCCCCAGGGAATCACAGTCATGGTGCAGGGGCAGATTTGGTGCCTCCCAGAACACCACGGAGGAGCAAAACCAGGATTAAGCCCTGATATTCTGGTGCCAAACCAGAATGAAACCCAAGATATTCTGGTGTCAGACCAGGATTTGATGTAAAACTGGGATTAAACCCCAATTCTCTGGAGCAAAACCAGGATTAAACCCCGATGCTTCAGTGCCAAACCAGGATCAAACCCCCAAAGCTCGGGTGTCTCAGGGTCACCGAGCCCACAGTGCCTCCAGCTGCCAAACTCCCACCTTCCCCCTTTTTTTTAGGATATCTTCTTATTCTTATGTCCCTGCCATGCCCAGGGACACCTCCCACTGTCCCAGGTGACCCAAGCCCTGCCCAGCCTGACCTTGGACACTTCCAGGGATCCAGGAGCAGCCACAGCTTCCCGGACAATCTGTGACAGGGCCTCACCTCCCTCACTGGGAGGAATTTCCTCCCAATATTCCGTCCAAATCTCCCCTCTTTTAGTTTAAAACTGTTTGTTCCCCTTGTCCCAAGTCTCTCTCCAGCTCTCTGTGAGCTTCTTTAGGCCCTGGAAGGGGCTCTAAGTTCTCCCTGGAGCCTTCTCTTCTCCAGGCTGGACAATCCCAGCTCCCTCAGCCTTTCCCCACAGCAGAGCTGCTCCATCCCTCGGGTTTCCCTCCTGGCCCTCATCCTCCTTCGTGTGGAAAAGCAGCCAGCCCATTTTGGGAAGGCCTCACCAGCAGCTCCAACAATTAACCCGAGGCCTGGATCTGAGCCTTCCTGCTCCTACCCTTGGGCCGTGCACAAACAGCCCGAGGCAAAGCCTTTTCCTTCCCTGGGTCTGGCAGAACTGGGACACCTGGCAGGAGAAATCAGTGATGGATGTGGCGCCTTTCCAGGAGAGGGGATGGAGCTGGGAAAGGTTTGAGTCCTTTGGGAGATTTCCTCCTGGTTTATTTAATGTCAGCTCGTTCTACACAGAGCAGTGGCTCAGGGATTAACAGTCCTACAGGTATGGAGATACCTCATTATCCTCAGGGGCTGTTAATGTGTTAATCCAATTAATGCTTGATGGAAGGAAGGGAAGCGGCTCGGAGGGTGTTGTGCTCTTACAGGAGAACAGGGCCTTGGGTGTTTGTTATGACAGAAAAGGGAGGAATATCTGAAATCTGGGGATTTTTCATCCATTCTCCCTGCAGGAATGTGCTCTGGAGTGATGGAAACAAAGCAGGATCATGGCAGTGAGCTTTCTTCCAGGCTGTCCCTGAGGAGCCATGCAATCACAAAAGGATTTGGGATCGAAGGGGACCTTAAATCCCACCCAGTGCCACCCCTGCCATGGCAGGGACACCTCCCACTGTCCCAGCTGCTCCAGCCTGGCCTTGGACACTGCCAGGGATCCAGGGGCAGCCACAGCAAATCTGGGAATTCCATCCCGGCCCCTCCCCACCCACATAGGGAACAATTCCTTCCTAGTATCCCATCCCACCCTTCCCTCTGGCAGTTTGAAGCCATTAAGATGCAGCAGCCGGTGCCAGGTGTGGCCACCTCTGAATTCCCCAGTTTCTGGTACCCACCAGGTATGTCCTGGGAGAGACCCCCCTGGTTCCCAGGTACTGTTTGTTAGGAATTCTCCCATTTCAGGGACAAAGGAGGGTCCAGAGAGCATTGCCAGGCCCACAGCTCTGCTCCCACTGTAAGAACTGCACCTTTAAGGCACTTTATGAGTGCAGGAAACCATCCCAGGGAGTGATCTGGAGCTGTGTCTGGAATGGTTTGGGAATATTCAGCAATCCTGACCAGTTTGATGCCAGGTTTTACAGGATTCTCCTTTCTAATCAAGCTCATTAAGTGCAGAATCCTTCTGCTGCTGCCTCAGGAGCTCCAAGCCCTCAGCAGGCCCTGCTTTGTGCAGTAGCAAATTTCAGTGCAGTTCCCAGCACTGAAGCCAACCGACAATGGTGCCTTTGATTCTGATATTCCTGGAGGGAAAAGGAAAGAAAAGGAGCCCTTCAAGAAACACACTGGCCTCTTTCTCCCCCAGTCCCCTGCCCTCTCATCTCCAAAGGAATTTCTTGATTGTTCTTTCCAACACCGTTACAAACTTAGCTTCAAGAGAAGGGAAAAGAGCACTTTCTTTTGGCTTTTTCTCGCTCTGCTCCCCTGAGTGCTCCTGTTTTGAGTCCTTCAGCCTGATCCCTGTTCAGCAGGGCTCCTTTGCTGACCACAAAGGCGGCAAAGAAAGGCTTTGAGCAGAAGTTACTGGCGAACTTTTATTTTTTCCCGTCCTCTCAGAAAATTTCCTAATGGTGTGGGAACATCGGGAGTTCAAGGTCTCTCTCCTGCAGCTTCCACTGTTTCTCAAGGCCTTGAAATGGTGTTTGAAATCCCACAGACGTTCCCACACAGCCCTGGGAGTAATTCCGAGCCATTTGCTGCCAAAGGTGAGCCTGCTCAGGGAAGGCAGTGCAAGGAAAGGGTGTGGGGCAGGTGGAACAGGTCTCTGACTGTTTCTCTGGTAACTTAAGGAGCCTCACAGGTCACCTGGGCTGTTGTTTTCCACAAAATGTGCCTGTTTATCACCACACCAGGTTTATTTGTGGGGCAGCTCAGGCAGAGTGAGTTCACCAGCTGTAACCTGGAGTTGTTGCAGGGGAAAAATTGAGTCAATCCTATTGATTTCTCAAGAGAATATATATTTTTTTGTCTTTTTTTTCCCCTCCCATCTCCACTTCTTTTCAGTTCCCTATCCCATAATTTCTTCCCTCTCTTCTTTTTCCCTTTTACAAAGAAGCAGCAGCCAAAATATCAGGCACAGCACCTTGGTTTGTTCAAAAAATCAAACAAAAAGAGAGTCCTGGCACCTCGGTCCTTTCAACAGCTCCAGATTAGGTGTCAGTGCCTAAAGAGTGTAAATAAATAAACCCGTGTGGAGTGTGTCTGTTTATTCCAGCTGGGAATCTCACCTGAGTTTATAAATTCCCAAGTTTAGGGCTCAGGACGATCCAGGGTTGGACATTCTGGGGCTGAGCTCAGAGGTAGAGCTCAGCTCAGCTCAGCCCGGCGCACTCACTTGTGTTTTTGTGTGATTTCTGTGTTTACAGGAGGAAGGATTGCGTGCAGCAGGGAACAACAAAACAGCTCAGGAGCAGCTGAGGTCCCCGGCAGAGAGGAGCCTCCAGGAGGACTCTGTGACTTAGCACAGCAAACAAACACGAGTGGCACTGAAAATCTGGCTCTGCTTGGCTGGGAGGGCACACCTTGTCTCCTGTACGAGTCCATCAGCCAGACAGGGAGTGAATGCCTGTTCCTGTGTTACCCAGCAGACTGACCCTATAAAGAGAATTATCCTCAATTCCCCTCCTCCTGCCTCAATTTCTTCTGTCCCTGGGATTGTCCAAGGCCAGCCTGGATGGGGCTGGGAGCAGCCTGGGATGGTGGGAGGTGTCCCTGACAATGGTGATGCCTTAAGATTTTAGCTTTTATATTTTTCAGATGCTGTACTGCATTAGTGCATAACTCTGAACTCCACACAGAACGTTTCTTAAATCTCTTCACGTTTTGCTCAGACAAAACAATCCTTCCAAACCTGAGAACCAAGGGCATCCTCAGCCTCAGGCCCCAAAAAGTATAAACAAAAGTGGATTGGGAGGGAGAAACTGGGGAATGGGACTCCATTACCTGAAGCTGTAATTAGAGGATTAACCCCTGATATGTAAATGAACTTATACCTGTCTGAAAAACTCGTGACCATTGTCCATTTTGGGTGCAGCCCCTTGGGGAGGCTTCATCTGCCCTAAATGTACCTGAAGGCCCTTCATGAAATAATATCTGCTTTAATTCTTTTAACTTTTGCCTCAGTTTCTGGGTGAGCCCTGAAAAGGCATGAATGGAACTGGATGGACTTTAAGGTCTCCCCCAACCCAAACCTTCCTGGGACTCTGATTTTAGATCTTTCACTGTCTTTCACTGATCTAAAATGTTGGCTTTTTCTCTGACTTCTGGGAGGTGCTGAGGAGTGAGAAAAGAGCAATGACTCTGTGTTGGGACCAGTGTTTAGGATTTGAACGTGGAGCTGGCAGGAAGTGTCACCTGAGGCCTGGGCAGTGAATCCAGCTGCCTCCTCAGAGCACAGCTCACCTCCAAGTCAACTTGGTTTCTCAGAGGCCTCCTCTGGTGGGTTTTAAACTCCCCTCAAAGGAGGCAGATGGAGCAAAGTCAACGCAGAGCTTCTTCTAAAGCTCAGCTCTAAACGGTAAAAAGTATTTGTGATTTGGGCTGTGTTACCTGCATGTCCTGAAGGTTTATGAAACTCTATCCTAATTTGGATGGGAAGGACCTTAAATCCCATCCAGTGCCACCCCTGCCATGGGCAGGGACACCTCCCACTGTCCCAGGCTGCTCCAAACCTCATCCAGCCTGGCCTTGGGCACTTTTCCTCATTTTAACCCAATAGCAATAGCATTTGGGTTCCTCATTTTAACCTAATAGCAATAAAATGGGATATTTCCCACTTTCTTTTGGCTTTGCAGAGGTGTCGCTGTGACAACAATCTGCCCCAGCTATTACAGAATATCAGATGATGGGAAATGTTCTTTCCATTCCCATTCTCTCTTCTTTATTTGCTTTCTAGCCTTGCCCTGAGTTTTCTGTCCTGCTCGGGGATGTTCTGCTCTCACCCCCTGTTCCTGCTGCTGGATTGGGGTCAGGAGGTGGCCCCAGGAGTGATGGACTGCAAAGGTGCAGCAGCAGATAAACCCTCCTCAAAACCACTGGTGAGAATGGAGCCAAGGATATATATTTAGAAATCCATTTAGGTCTCCCCATCTTGCTTAAAATGGAATTGATAATAATAATAATACCTGGCTGGGCCGTGCACTTAATGAAAAGCAGCGAATGGGAAAGTTAACAAATGTAAAAGTTGAATTTTTTATGGGAGCTTTGCTTTTCCGGTAAGCTTTTAAAGCCCTATTCTCATTGGAAGCAATCTACTGATACATTTAACAAATGTCAAGATGAAATGCTTCAGCAGAGATCAAAAGGAGCGAGGTTTTATTGTGCTTCTCTTGCAGCACTGATAGCCTGGATTGAACTTTCATGCTAAGGATCAATAGCTTTATTTGATCAAATATGGGGAGCTATCAAAGCCATCGGGCTCTACCTAAAGGACACTTGAGATTGAGCTGCTTCCCTCGAGAGCACTCGGGCTCATCACTGCAGGCCTTGATATTTGCTCGTGTCCCTGCTTGTTTGGAAATTGGGTTTTAATTAATTTTAAAAAAACCTGCACTTGAGTTGTTGTCTGTTCCTGAGTACTCTCCACACTCGGTGAGGATCAAAGGCACCACGTGCTACCACGAGGCCAGTGCTGCTCCTGGCTTTGAAATTGGGTGGCTTTGGATGACTTCAAATCCCAAAGGAATTCCCTGACAGTGATGCAGTGGGGCTGGGAAGCTCAAAGGACCACTGGAGGGGAAGACACAACAACCCCTCATGCCAGGGAGAAGGAGAAGGGGCAGAGACGCCTCTCCCAAGCTGGAAACTCAACAATTTGCTCCCAAAACTCAACAATTTGCTCCCAAAACTCAACAATTTGCTCCAAAAACTCAACAATTTGCTCCCAAAACTCCACAATTTGCCCCCAAACCTCCCCCTAGTCTTCCCCTCCATCCAAGCCACTCCCACCAATAATGATTAAGATCTTTTCCTGGTGAACTTGGAATAAACATTTGTGTTCATCAGCAGAAAATTCAGT
>JAHLSL010000082.1:156541-186061 GCA_025920805.1 Petroica traversi | reverse complement strand
TGAACTTGGAATAAACATTTGTGTTCATCAGCAGAAAATTCAGTGGTTTTAGAAGACTCAAATCCCAAGGAATTCCCTAAAAATTGGGAATGAATTGCCTAAAGATGGTTCAGTGAGGCTGGGAAGCTCAAAGGACCATTGGATCGGAAGACACAACAGCCCCTCATGCCAGGGAGAAGGAGAAGGGGCAGAGACACCTCTCCCGAGCTGGAAACTCAACAATTTGCTCCCAAAACTCAACAATTTTCTCCAAAAATTCAACAATTTGTTCCCATTACTCAACAATTTGCTTCCAAAATTCAACCATTTGCTCCCAAAACTCCACAATTTGGCGCCAAAACTCCCCCGAGCGTTCCCCTCCCTCCAAGCCACCCCCACCATCAGTGATTAAGAGCTTTTGGCTGGTGAACTTGGAACAAACAGTTGTGTTTATCGGCTGAGCTGCTGAAAGAGGAAAGCGGTGGGAGCAGGTGGAGGTGGCGGGGGGGAGAGGGGAAGAATTGGAAGGACACGGGGAGGAGAAGCAAGAAAACACCAGAACGGAGCTTCCCCCCACACTCGAGAGCAGCTTGGCTAAAGGAGCATTTCGGCTCCAAGAAAAGGAATGGCAGAGGCTGCAGGAAGTGGCGAGGGCTGGGATGTGGTGGCAGGTCCTGGTGGGTGGAGAGGGGGCTCAGCAAAGCCCTCGGAGCATCTGTTCTCCTCTGACAACAGGCCCTGAGCTTAAAGGATGATTCTTGTGACCAAAAAAAAGTGTTTTAACTTCTCCTGAGCCGGCTGAGCTGCTGGGGAGCTCACCTGTGCTCAGGTGAGGGTTTGTAGGGGGATAAAGCTCCTGTGCAGCAATTTGGGTAGTGCTGGTGATACAAACCTGTCCTGCCAGCAGAGGTGAAACCCCAGAGCCTCTCGAGTGGGGTTTACCCCTGAACCCCAGCTCAGAGAGGTGTCAACACCTCTGAAAGTGACATTACGGGCAGAAATGTGGCTTTTCTCCTTCCTCCTGCCCCGTCTGTGTTGATTTCTCAGCTTGATTTCAGCACAACAGGGTCTGGAAACAGCCTGGAAAGGAAAACTCTGCTGTGCTGGTGGTGCCAGGGGCCCAAGAGGCTGAAGATTTGAGGGAATATTTCAAAAGGGCATTAAATCAACCTGCAGTGAACCTGGTTTTATTTCCCTCATTGCAGCAGAGCTTGCTCGGTTTTGTCCCAAACAAATCAACAACCAAAGGAATGGCTTGGGATGCCGGAATAATTCAGGTGGGAAAAGAGCTCTGAGACCATCCCTGCCAGCCTCAGGCCAGGATGGGGGGGGATTTGGGGAAGGAATTCCTGGCTGAGAGGGTGGGGAGGGGCTGGGATGGAATTCCCAGATTTGCTGTGGCTGCCCCTGGATCCCTGGCAGTGCCCAAGGCCAGGTTGGAGCACCTGGGACAGTGGGAGGTGTCCCTGCCATGGCAGGGGTGGCACTGGATGGAATTTAAGGTCCCTCCCAACCCAAACCGTTCCATGATTCCATAAATTTCCACTGTTTTGAGTTCATACCTGCCCTGTGCAGGGGTCTGAGCCTGCTCAGTGGGATCTGGAATTTGGGGACACTCAGGTGACAGTGGCAGTGACTGGACACTGGGAGCAACCCTTGTCTTGGCACTCTAAGTGTCCCCTCAAATCTTCAGCCTCAAGCACAACAATTTACCGAGTACAGCCCAAATGCAAAGGATTGTTCTGGGTCAGCCTCCCTGAGGGCAGGAATGGTCATTTCCTTAACCAGATTTACTAATTATGGGGGTAATTAGAGCCACTGAGCAATGGCTGCTGCCTTTCTCCAGGCTCTTTGGATTTTGGGGCAGAGGTGGTTCCTGCTGCTGATAAATTTTAGCCTTTTCCCTCCTTTCAGCTGCAGTGGAATCTGTATCCCTGCCTTTGCAAACACATCCTGGTATTCCCTAATTAAACCCCCGAGAGAGCAAATGATTCCGCAGGTGATCGTTTAAATACCCCCTAAAATTAGCAATTGTTGAGGAGAATCCTCATTTTATCTGGAAAGAGGAAACATGATCACAGTGAATGGAAAACAGAGCACATGGAGCGGAATTCACTGTCTGAAGTGTCAGCACATGCTCCAGGTCCCGTTTAGAGCCTCAAAATGGGAGCTAAATTGCTCAGAGGAGTAATCTTGGATATCTTTATGGGGATAAATTTCATGTCCCAGCAAGGCCCATCCTGACTGAAATAAATTGCTGGAGGGAGCTGCTGTGCCTGGAAGGAAACGTTCAGGAAGGGGGATGAGTGATGCTGCAGAGGTTTCTCTCCTGGAGGATTCAGTTCCATTCATTCCCTCCCAAGCACTGCAGGAGAAACGCTCCTGGTTTCCATATTCCAGCCCAGAAGAGCTGAGCAGTCAGAGCTGTGCTGGGAAGTGATGGAAAACCTGGATCTGGGCATGTGTCACTGCCTGCATGGCATTCCAGGACACTGGAAATTAAACACCTCAGCTCAGTGGTCTCCCCTGGCCCTTAAAAGTCTCCTTCCCTCCGTTTGCTCTTTGTCATCCTGACATTTTGTCTTTTATCTCTTGGAGATGCCGTGAAAAAATAAATTGTTTGTGGAAATCACCAAAACAGAGAGCTGAGAGCCATGAAAAAATAAATAAAGCCTGTGGAGGAGCTTTAATTGGATCTGGGGGGAAGACCTGGGGGAATGTGCTGGAAATGAGGGGCAGGAGCTCTCAGAGAACAATCCAGGACCTGACAAAGGGGTGGATGGTGTTGGGGAAGTGAGGACAACCTGCCCTGGGCATCATGGGTGTGGTCCCAGTGAGGGGAAGGATGGGATGAGAGAGGGAAATAACCAGGAAAGGTGGAATTTCTCTGTTTTGGAGCTCAGGGTGTCCCGAAACTGTGGCTGCCCCATCCCTGGTGGTCTCCAAGGCCAGGCTGGGCAGGGCTTGGAGCACCCTGGGATAGTGGGTGGATGGAATGAGATGTTCTGTAAGGTCCCTTCCCACCCAATTCCATGATTCCATGGCACAGCCAGGCTCTGTTTCCCAGATTTCAGTTCTTTGTCCCCAAAGCTGACTTTTCATCAGCAAAATCGCCCCTTTGAGGATGCGTTTTACCTCAACACCACTGCTGATGGTGGGGCCTGTTCTTTCCTCCTTCCCAGGCTCACTGTTGATTCTTGAAAGGATTTTTATGCAATTTGAGTTACTGGGATTCATCAATCAAACCTGAAGGGAATTAGGGATGGGAACTCTACTGATTCCAAAACAAATCCCCGAGCTGGGGGGGTGAAATCCCAGACCCCTGAGCTGGGGGCTGAAATCCCAGATTCCATGTGCATATCCCTGTTGTTGGTGGGTTGTTTTTAAGGGATTTTCAAAATTGTTGATTTTAAATTCCTGTATTTCTGCCTTTGTAGGTATTTTGTCTCTTGTCTGTTGGATTCAGAACACAAAAATGTCATTTCCAAAATTTCCTTCCTTTGGAGGAACTGAATATCCTAAATCTTCTCGAGTCTCCGAAACCTTGGCAATGTTTTTTCTCCCACTCAGCTGAGCGGGAGGGCTGATTCCAGAATGTTTAATCAAAAGAAAATGGCATTTCAAGCTTTGCTGATGCAACACTGCACGGAGCTGTCACTTCCCTGCTCCCTGCGAGCAACCTGGGATAAAACCCCCAGAATCCAGGAGCTGCAAACGGAAAATTCTCCTGGCTCCAACCCACCTGCCTTTGTTGCATGAGCAGGAGGAGCGTTTCTGGAGGAGGCAGAGTGACAGCTTGGCATCCCTGCCCAGGCACGTGGCTCCTGCTTTATCTTCCCATGGATTCTGTGGAGTCTGGGGGTGTCAAAACAAAGGAAAATAATCCCGAGCAGCTCGGCTGTGAGGAGGCTGATGGGGGCTGGCAGTTGTTCCAGGCTGAGCTGCTCGGGGTGGATCCGCCTGTCCTGGAGCCCATATCCCACAGTCCATGGGATTTCCAGCTGTGGGATCAAAGGAGGATCCCGTCAGTTCCGATTTGCTGCAGCTTCCCTGGAATTTTCCAGGGCTGAATCTTCCTCCATCCCTCTCCAGGTGCTCAGCTTTGCAACACCCTGAATCCAACCTGTTGCTTTTTCGTAAATGCAGCCAAAAATATTAATTTTAAATGTCAGAGAAAGTGTCTAAAACACCCCAGGAAAACTAGAAATGGAAATTATCAAAATTTCAAACCCACCCAGCTGATTTTGATCCTTGTTTGGCTTTGTTTGCCTGTTTCTGCCATTTAAGAGGAATAAAAAGCCAAGCTCGAGGCTGACAATTTCCGTTCCTTTTAATTAGGTTTAAATCCTGCAGGATTGAAGTCAATAGCTGGGAATTGTCTCCATGCCTGCAGTAAATCATTGGAAATTCGATTACTGGAAGAGACAGTCCCAAAATGCAGGTTGCTGCTTGCTCTGACTCTGTAGGTGTTTAATGAGGTAAATGCAGGTGGACGGCAAAGGACAGGAGGGGATGTGGGCATTGATGTGGGATCAGAATTCCTGGGATTCATCCAGGTGTGAGCCCTGGTTCTGCTTTTGGGTGGAATCCCTGGAAGTGGGGAAGCAGGGTTAGCTTGGAGTCACTTTGGCCCATTAAACTTCTGTCAGGGATTCTTTCTTTTTGTTCCCTGTTGTGTTCCAGATGGACAAAGTTTAGGTGGGATATTGGAAAGAAATTCTGATGTGTTTATCATTAGGATAAGGCTGGAGCCCTCTGGGGCCAGGCTGGGAGAGCTGGGAATGCTCACCTGGAGAAGGGAAGGCTCCAGGGAGAGCTCAGAGCCCCTTGCAGGGCCTAAAGGGGCTCCAGGAGAGCTGGAGAGGGACTGGGGACAAGGGATGGAGGGACAGGATGAAAGGAAACAATTTTTAACTAAAAAATGGGATATTTAGATGGGATATTGGTAAGAAATTCCTGGCTGTGAGGAGGTGAGGCCTTGGCACAGGTTTCCCAGGGAAGCCGTGGCTGCCCCATCCCCGATGTCCCACTCCAGGGTGTGAAACGAGGATCTTGTCCCTCATTCCTGATCCGAGAGCAATTCCAGGAGGGCAGGAGGGAAAGGCAAAGTGGAGCAGCTCAGCAATGCCAGGCCTGGCTTTGTTGGCAATTTCCTTCCTTGTTTCACCACATAAATAATCCAATGTGAACGTCAGGTTTCCCACGGGATCCAGGCCTGCCTCACCTGTTCCAAATTTCCTGTATTGGAGCTGTCAGTCCTTCTAACTCTATCAAGGCCAGAACAACCACGGGATCCAGGGATGAAAGAGGAGGCTTGTAAAGGCAAAGCGAGCAGCGTGTTAGGCCCGTTTAATTTAAATGTGCTGGATCCAATCCAAAGCTCAGCTCCGCTGTGTCCGTGCAGTTCCGATCTTTATTAGTGCTCCTGAGAGAGGGAAGGGCTTTTAAAGCAGGCCTGGCTGGAGACGAGGGGAATTTGAATGAGCTCAGAGCTTTGGAATAGTTTGTATTCCCAGGTGAGGAGGGAAGGAGGTGTGGTGACAGTGCTTGGGAGTGGCGGCTCATCTGGGGAGATTCTTGTGCCTCAAGAGTCAGGAAAAGGTGATTCCTGGTGGGGCAGGGAGGAGGGACTGGTGAAGGGAATTTGGGATTTGCCCTCCCGGTGCTCTGAGAAGGGCAGCTCGCTCAGCTCAGCTCAGCTCAGTTCAGCTCAGCTCAACTCAGCTCAGCTCAGCTCAGTTCAGCCCAGCTCAACTCAGCTCAGCTCAGCTCCGCTCAGCTCAGCTCAGCTCAGCTCTGTCCCACTGCAGGGTTTGTCCTGCAGGGTTGATGGAGCTGCTGAGCTCCAGGTGGATGTGGATCCTGCCTGCTCTGCCAGGCACTTCCAGACACTGAAAAATATCCCTGGATTCTCCCTCGGGGGAAAGAATCTTTTATTTATTGTGCAGAGCTGGCAGATGGCAGGGAAAGGGGAACTGTGGGACAAAGCGGTCACAGGGTTCACCCCAGGGACAGGGGGTCCCTGCACAGCACCTCCCTGGCTGGGGTTAAAGGCTGGGATTATAAAAAATGGGATTGCAAAAACTGCTCCAAGGGCTGGAGAACCTCTGCTCTGGAAACAGGGTGCGAGAGCTGGAATTGTCCAGCATGGAAAAGAAAAGGACCCAGGGATGGGAGAACTTAGAGATCCTTGCAGGGCCTGAAGGGGCTCCAGGAGAGCTGGAGAGGGACTGGGGACAAGGGATGGAGGGACAGGACACAGGGAATGGCTTCCCACTGGGAAAGTAGAGATCTGAATGGGATTTTGGGAAGGAATTCCTGGCTGTGAGGGTGGGGAGGGGCTGGGATGGAATTCCCAGATTTGCTGTGGCTGCCCCTGGATCCCTGGCAGTGCCCAAGGCCAGGCTGGAGCAGCTGGGGCAGTGGGAGGTGTCCCTGTCATGGCACTGGATGGGCTTAAAGGTCCCTTTCCCACACAAACCATTCCGTGGTTCTCTGGTTTTATTGGATCTGCCATTCCAGGCTATTGGCCTGTGATTGGAATTCCCATGTGATGGATTTAATAAAAGCCACCAGAGCTCATTGTGCAATTTGATAAAACCTCAGAGATTAGGAAGATGCAGCCCAGAATAATCCATGGGACTGGGAGAGAATTCCTGCTCCAGCCCCACCAATGTGAGTGGGATTTCACTGCAACTCTTATTCCTTAGGCAGAAAAAAAAGGAGGCAAAACCTTGGAATGTAATTAAATCTTTTGGATCTTGATAGATTCAATTACTGAGGGAAAAACAGGAGATTTGGGTAGCACAATATTCCCTCCCTGGAATCTTGGGGGGGGTTTCCCAGGTGCTTTTTCCATTTGTTTTGTTTCCTTTTTCGTTTAAGGGGCTCTTTTTTTTTTTCTCTGAACAAGTTTTCCATCAGCCGAGGAAGGATCTGTTTCAGTGCCATGGGGAAAAGCTGCATTAGCAGGAATGGAGAAACATTATTTGGATGGAAATTTCTGTTTGGATTCGGAGCTGGATGCTGAACAAGGCAGAGCATTTGTTCTCCCTGTCTCCGCAATCCCCATGGAAAACCTCAGGGAGCTCCACAGCTCTTTCCTCTGCTGCTTTTCCTTGTCTCTACTTCTGGGGAAAAGAGTCTGAGTGGGAGATTAAACCACTTGGAGAAGCTTCCAGAGGCAATCCCACCATTCCCAGTTAGTTGTTCTCAATTTGGGGGCAAAATCACCCAGAATTAGATAAAACTCCCTCCATAATTCCCATTTCAGAGTTAAGGAATTGCCACTTTGGGGTTAACTTCCAGCAGGGGTTTGGTTTCTCTCCCTGTGCCCCTCCCAAAGTGCATTTTCAGAGCTCTTCATGGCAGGAAAATTGTGGATGGAGCCACCCCCATCATGGGATATTCCAGCAATTCATTCCCCACAAGATTTTTGCCCCAAAAAGGAGAAGGCTCATGGGCAGCTGGGAAAACCTGGAGTGTCTCCCCATAAGGAAAAATCTCTCTGCCGAGGAAAATTTTCCTCCAGGGTGTGTTTTTGGGGCTGTGGGAAATGGAAGCAGAAAAGTTCATTTATTTGACAGGAAAACTCCAAATTCACCCTTCCCCAGCTTGGCATGATTAAAAAAAAATGGAATTTGAGGTCTTGGAGGTTATTTTAATTCAGGGCAAAAACTGGGTTTGAGGTCAGCTACCCTTTGGATCCAGTATTTGTGCAGAATATTCCTGAACTGCTCTTTCCCGGGATCCAGCAGGGATGAAGCAGCAGGGGTTGGGTTCTTTGTTCCCTTCCCCAGATCATTTTTAGCTGGATTTTACCTGGATTCTGCCTCTCCTGCTCTCCCCAAAGGCAGCAGCCTCATGGATTGGCACTGCCAAGACCAATCCTTTTCTTTCCAGGCACAGGGAATGAATTCCAGCTCTCCCAATCCCTGATTTTCTGCCTGGGGTGCTGCTCCCTGTTGTTTGCATGGACTAAAACAGAATTTGGGGCTGGAATTCCAGGTTTTGCCATCAGGGCGCATTTTTCCAGGCCTTGCCAGCCTTGGAGCCCATCAGGAGTCAGGGAGGTGCAGTCACACCTGGGAAATCTGAGTTTCCATGTCAGTGAGGGATGGGAATGAATCTGGAAAAAAAGAGATAAATCCTCGCTGGGAAGGGTTGGATCTCAGGGAGACACCTGCTCGTCAGCCCTGGATTGGAGCCAGGAGATGCAAAATCCCCTCCCTGACATCCCCATTCCTCAGGGGTCCTTTTGGGGGCCACTTGCACCAAGAAATGGAATTTTTGGGTGCCTCATTTGGGGGTTAAATTGTGGAGCTACCACCCTGGAGAGGTTTGGTCCCTGTCAAGTGATTTTTTTGGGAATTCTTGGTGGGGTTCTGAGTGCAGGCAAGGGCATCCCGGGCTGTGGAACCACAGAAGAGGCTGGGAAAGATTTCTGTGATGAAGTCCAAGCGTGTTTGTGAAGATAGCTGGGATTTTAATGGGATTTTCCTGGTTAAACTCCTGGTTTAAATAATGATGGAATCCTGTAATTGTTTGGATTGGGAAGGACCTTAAATCCCATCCCTCTCACTCTCCCAGGGTGCTACAAAACCCATCCAAGCCTTGGACACTTCCAGGAGATTCTCTGGGCACCCAATAATGAAGAGTCTGAGCAATCCCAATAATAAAAACCTCAGCCAAGAAGAAAAGAGAGGATTTTTTTCCGAGAGTTCATTAAATCCATGGAAATCCAGAGCTTTCTGCTCCTTCCAGCGCATCCTATTAAGGGTTATAATTATCACAGAATCAGTTAAAGAAAAACCTTCTGACCCAAATGAGTTCTTTAAGGGTATAAAACACACAAAGCTCAGACCTGAACCCCGGGCAAGTTGCACTGGGATTATTTTTCTCATCCTTGCGAATGTTTAAAGTTTAAAAAGTGGAGTTTAGCCCTGATTAGGAAAAGAAATCGGGAATTTCAGTGCTTTCAGCTCCCAACAATGGGCGCAAATGGTGTTTCCCTGTTCCATCTCCCACGGAATGAACCGCGCACAAAGAGCCCCCAGGTATCATTATTATCACTAATTACACACTTTGTGTTTAATGAAAGGCTCCTGTCTCCTGTCAGAGGCTTTCATGAAATGTTAATTTTTGCTCCTCATCAACTTGAAACATAAAAGCGGCAGCTCCCGAACAAATCAGTGAACTTTGTGTTTGCCCTGCACTGTTTTGGAAGTTTTCCAAATCTTCCTAGGCCCATCCATCTTTTTTTTTATTTTATTTTGGAGGCTGGGGGAGAGCAGCAGCTCAGCAGAATTCCCACAAATCCATCGTGTTTGGAGCAGCATGGAACCAATGAAATCCTCACCCTGGGTTTAGTTCAGCCCCACAAATGCGTTTTCCTGGGACAGATTTTCCTCCCAGCAGCCTGGGAAGGTGACTCAGATGAGCTCTGGAATTCTCTCCTGCTAAATAAAGATGATGAAACGCTCTGCCCCTCAACCTTGCCCCTCTCCAGCCTTTCTGAACCTGGCTCTGAGCTCCTGTGGGCCCCAAAATCTTCTGAGATCTTGGGAAATTTAAATCAATGCAGGGAATGGTTTGGGTTGGGAGGGACCTTAAAGCCCATCCAGTTCCAACCCCAACACCTTCCACCATCTCAGGTTGCTCCAAACTCATCCAGCCTGGCCTTGGGCACTGCCAGGGATCCAGGGGTAGACACAGCTCCTCTGGGAATTCCATTCCAGCCCCTCCCTACCCTCACAGGGAGCAATTCCTTCCCAATCTATTCTAAACCTGCCCAAAAATGGCTTTGTTTTTATTATTTGTTGGCAAATTAGGATGTAAAGTATGGGGAAATAGGATTCTGCTATAGAAACCAGGCCTGTCCCTCAGTGTTAAAAAATTCTGGTTTTCCAGGGAAAGCTGATAAACACCCACCAGCCTCAGGCCCCAGGGAGTGTTCCAGGCTGGACATTGGGAGGCTCGTGGCTCCTCTGGCTTTTTATTTGCCCCATGAAATTTCGGAAGGAGCTGGAACCAAACAGAGTTTGGGGACATCTTTGTGCTTCAGGGCTGTGGAATTTTTATGTGGATTCAGGAAAGCTGAGGTGGGAAGGGACCGACCTTTGTTATCAATTCCTCAGCATTTCTTTGGTTTGCTACGTTTTCCCTTGGAAGTGGATGTTGAGGAACACATTTGGGGCAGGTGGAGCTGTGAGGGGCTGGAATCCGGGATAAGAGGCCACGAAACTCCAAACCTTTGGATAACAAAGGGGCTGTGGCACAGCCAGGTGAGGGATGCTGAGGGACACGGCAGGAGCCGAGCATTTGGGGGAAAAGCAAAACTTTTGGGCTGGAAGGGGATAAAAATCCAGGAATTCTTTGCTGAGGAACCTTGGAGTCACCAGCTCGGGCTGTTCCCGTGTGGCTGCACGAGGAATAATTTGATTTATGGAGCTGGACATCCAAAACTATGCCATGGGAAACCTGGGGTGGAACTGGGAAAATCGGAAAGAATTTCAGTGTCTGCAGTCGGGGGGGTGGGAATGTGACAGCCAGAGAATCCCGGGAATGTCCGACTGGGAAGGTTCCTTAATAACAAGATTGGTACCAGATCATGGAATCCTGGAGTGGTTTGGAAGGTTTTTTAATAGAGAGATCATGGAACCATGGAACCATGATCATGGAATCATGGAACCATGGAACCATGGAACCATAGAATCACAGAATCAAGGAATCGTGAATTCATGGAATCATGGAATCATGGAACATTAGAATCACAGAATCACGGAATCGTGAAATCATGGAATCATGGAATGGTCTGAGTTGTAAGGCACCTTGAAGCTCATCCAGTTCCCACCCCTGCCATGGACAGGGACACCTTCCACTATCCCAGGTCTTACATGAGCTGTTTTGAGGGAACACCCTCTGCTAAAAATCATTATTGGAGCTTTTTTTGCCTGTTTTAAGGCTGGTTTTGCCTATTTTAAGCCTATTTTAAGGCTGAGTGTTGCACAGAGATCTTGGTGTAAATGAAATCCAGCCTCATTATCCATTATCCTCCTGATCTTTTGCCTTCCCTTTTCCATGGGTTCAAATAATTGAACAAACCAGACTGTGGGGTGGGCTTTGAGCTCCGGCCTCGTCCTCACTGGTTCCTCTCTGCTGCTTCAATCACTCCAACGTTTATAAATTTGGAGCATGGATAGAGCATTTTCACTTTGAATTCCCACATTTCTGGAGCTCACACGGATTCAGGAATGTCTCTGGGCACGGCACAGACCCTGTTTTCAATAATGCTCCTGTGACCAGAAAAACCAGAGCAGCCCTTCTGCCCCAGAAAGCAATTTAAGATTTAATTAATACTTGAGGGCCACACTGCTCCAGTGAAACAAGCAGGAAGGTCTCCTCATTTCAGGTCCTACGTGTCCTACATTTGCTGCTAATTAAAGCAGAAATTTGATATTAAAAAAATAATTTAAAGAAGAAAATAAAGGAAAGAATCCAGACTTAAACCGATGACTAAACAGCCCTTGTATTCCTCGGGTGTCTTTTATAGTTGGTGTTAAATGTAAATTGGTGGAGCCTTGGAAATGAAAATAGGGAATGAGAACTCGGATATATTTTCTTCCCTCCTAAAAATACCTCTGTGTATGGGGAAGGTTTGCTCTGGGATGATTAAGTGGTTCATCAGTGCAATAATAGTTGTGGAAATTCAAGGAAAATGGTGCTGGAATGAAAGGAATCTCTGGGTATTTGTGTGGCTTCTGTGTGGAAGCAGAACCCGATACCAATTTTCTTTTTCCCCTTTTAAGTTGATTTGATTTTTAGAACTCATTTAGAAATCAAGCCTGGCTGTGTTCCCCTGATGTGCTGCCTTTGCTCAGAGGTTTCTCTGCTCCCACTGGATTGATTTCCCTGGGTCTGATTTGATTCCAGGAAAGGGGTTTTAGCTTTTTGGAATTCCCATCCTCCATCCCTCCAGGAAGATGGATCACACAATTCCAGAAGGGTCAAGTGTCCAAGAGTCTTCAGCTCTAAGGTTTTAAAAGGTTCAGAGAACAAATTTCCAATGGATTTTGTAAAATTACTCCTCCAAGCTTCCCCCTGTGCCACCTATGGCCCCATTTCCAGTCGTTCCACTTTGCTTGGGCCGAGTGTGATTTTTTTATTTGTGGTTTTAATTTGGCCATTTCGGTGCCTCGCAGGGAATTGACTTTTTTAATGATGCTTTGCTCAAAATGTGCAAGACCTGCTCTGTTCCTAATTGTCCCAACTCAACGAGCTGCTCCTTTCATCCTGACCCAGTTTCCCATTCCCAACCCAGGGCTGAAAAATCAGGAGAACCACCACCCCCTTCTCCTCCTCCTCCTCTTCCTCCTCCCTTTGGCTCTGGGGGCCGTACCTGCCCAGCATTTTCTCCCTGCCATAAATCAGGATGGGATCCTGCTCTAAAGATTTCTTCAAAAACAATCCAAGACCTGAGGTATTTATGGGATCATGGCTGTGTTTCCCTGCGATGAGAGGGAGTTCATTCCTTCCCATTTTTCCCGTGGGAAATGAGCGTGGGCTCTCCCTTCAGCACCGTGTGCCCCGTGATGGATGGGACAAAGCAGGCCAGGAGTTCAGGTCTGATGATTTATTTTTGTGGGCAGGACAAGGGTTTATTCCATGATTTCAGGGAGTATTTAGGTTGGAAAGGAATATTTAGATTGGAAAAGACCTCCAAGGCCACCGAGCCCAGCCATTAACCCAGCTGGGTCACAGCAGACAAGGCACTGTACACAACCTGGCAATTACTACATTAATACAACTTTGTCAAGGGCTTCGAGGCCACAAATGAAATGGAAATGTTATTAAGGAGCCTGGCCCCACTTCTTGGTGGCACTAAACCCTGCACTCACCTATTTTTCCTCCAGGTTTTTTGGTGTGGTGCCAGCGAGGCTGTGAACAACCCACTGCCCTCTCCAGGACCATTTAGCCATCGATCCCAGGGCTTGTCTGTGTGATTGATCCCGGATTCCTGCCATGGAGGGAACTTCGGGAGGAGGGGAGTGATTTTGTGGTCTCTCTCTGTACGTGGGGGCTGCTTAGATTTTATAAAACCAAATTTTTGGCGGCCTTTCCCTGCATACAGACCTGTCTGTGCTTTAGAAGGGAACTGCTGGAGCTTTTTAAGGGTAAATCAACTTCCCATTCAGAAAAAAAAGGTTTAGTGCCTCCAAGAGGTGGAGCCAGGCTCCTTAATAACATTTCCATTTCATTTGTGGCCTCGAAGCCCTTGACAAAGTGACATTAATGTAATAATTGTCAGGTTGTGTACAGTGCCTTGTCTGCTGTGACCCAGCTGGGTTAATGGCTGGGCTCGGTGGCCTTGGAGGTCATTTCCAACCTAAATATTCCTTTCCAACCTAAATATTCCTTTCCAACCTAAATATTCTCTGAAATCATGGAATAAACCCTTGTCCTGCCCACAAAACCAGGGCTTTGTCACTCTGGTAGTCACCTCATGCAGCAGGGGCAGGGAGGGGCCTGGGCTGGGCCCGTGGGGGATTTTAGGGTGTAAAAGCAGAATGAAAACGGTTCAGAGTAACCCTAAAATTAAAATGATTCAGAAGGACCATGGAATGAAGGTGATTAAGTGACCCTAAAATGCAAACATGGAGCAGCAGCAAAAACTGAGCTTCTGTTTTCAGAGGCCTCAAAGCAAGGGCTGGACTTTGGGGGGATTTGGGGGTGGTCCAGGCAAACCTGCTGTGGGTCACAGGTGCCATGAATACATTCAAGTACTGGGACAGGGGAGAATATTTGGGAGAGGAACTTCTTTTCTTCTTCTTCCTTCACACTTCCCATCTCCTGAATTAATTCACCCACTATCAGAGCAAATTCCTTGAGCTGGGAAGAGTTAAAGAGCCTGGAGCTGGGGAGAGCTGTCTGAATTTGCCTCTTTCTCTTCCAGTGTGACCCTTTGCACTTCTTAAACCTCAAAATTGGGCCATGGACCACTGCAGAGTCATGAATACAGCCCTGACTGCCGTGAGGAATCAGAGACTTTTAATTTTTTCTGGCTTTTTAATGCTTATCCTGCTGCTAAGAAAGAGCAGAGAGAAGCACAGAGAGCTGAGACTCTTCTGAGGACTCGTGGGCTTTGTTTTGGGGACTCCATGGAGTGTCCACAGCACAGGTCTCGCTGTAGCAGCACCATGGAGGAGCAAAACTTATTCCAGGATGGCCAAAAACAATTTCTGATTGTTTGAAATGTTGTGGGGAGGGAAAAGAAGTTGTAGGAATGAAGAACAAGTGCTTGGTGTGTTTTCTATGCTGAGAACATGTCCCAGGCAGCCCCTTCTCTTCATTACCCTTGGATAAATCGATCACTCCCTCATAAAAGTTATTTTTCTCTTTGTTTAATCTTTCTTTTTCTTCCTTGCAGCCTCCCCTGCTCACAGAAAGTTAAAGAATCCAGATTTACAAAGGCACCTGTGACTCTGGGCTGGTTTCAAAGTCACAGAATCCTGGAGTGGTTTGGGTTAGGAGGGACCTTAAATCCCACCCAGTGCCACCCCTGCCATGCCCAGGGACACCTCCCACTGTCCCAGCTGCTCCAGCCTGGCCTTGGGCACTGCCAGGGATCCAGGGGCAGCCACAGCAAATCTGGGAATTCCATCCCAGCCCCTCATCACTCTCATTCCTTCCAAAATCCCATCTAAATCTCCCCTTTTCCACTGGGAAGCCATTCCCTGTGTCCTGTCCCTCCATCCCTTGTCCCCAGTCCCTCTCCAGCTCTCCTGGAGCCCCTTTCGGCTCAGGAATGGGCTCTGAGCTCTCCCAGAGCCTTTCCTTCTCCAGGCTGGACAATCCCAGCTCTCCCAGCCTGGTCCCAGAGGGTCTCCAGCCCTTGAAGCCTCTCCATGGCCTCTGGGCTGGCTCCAGCAGCTCCACATCTCTTGCTGTTGCTTTTTGCCCCACACAACAGTGAAAACAAAACCTGTGAGAATCAGTCCTTAATACTGCAAAATAACCTTTTCCTTAACTTTGAATTACAATTCTCCCTGGTTATTGTTTGGGTTGGCTTTTTTTTTCTTCCCCTGGGAGACCCTTTTGTTGTTTCTCTACCCCAAGAAGGATTTGTTGGGAAGGGAAGGCTAAAGGCAGTGTTGAAATCAGCCAGGCCAAGGCACTGCTGAAGTTTTTGTCTTGAAATCCGTGGAAATAAATGCAATCCTGTCGGGATAATTAGTGTGATGAGGAAAAGCGACTTCTCTAGCAGGGAACATAATTGCATTGTCATGGCCCATGGTTTGACCTTCTCTAAGCCCTCCCTCCACACGCCTAATGAGGATTGTTCTGCATCCTGTCGACAGCTGGGAACAAAGTGGCTCCTGGAAACCAAGCAAAATATTTCATCACAGAATGCTTATTATTTATAAAAATTCCCTATTAAAGAAATTCCCCCTGCTGCATTAATTGGTGAGAGTTTGACAGGGTCCCGGGCCCCCCCCCCCCCCCGGTTCTTGTGGAGCCTGAGGTTTGTCTTCTGGAACATCCCAAAGCCACTGAGATCCTAAAAATCATTTTGAGAGGGCCCTCAACCTTCATGGTTTTCAAATTCCAAAGAATTCAGGGCCTGAACCATTGGCATTTCCACCTTATTTTTCTTGCCTTCCAATATAAGGGTTTGTTAATGGATTTTGAATAATGTTTTCCTTCATTTTTTGAATAACATCGCTCACTCAAGGGGTGAATTTTGGTGCCATCTTCCTCAAATTCCTGAGAGAATCCTCTCATTTGAGTTTTTATTTCTTACTTAGGGACAGTCCTTTATCCAGGCCACAGTTTAAAAATCAGCTTTTGCATCCTGGGAAACAGGGGCTGGAAAACTTTCCCTCCCCAGCATCTGCCTTGCTCAGCCTGCAAATGTCCCTGGGAGCTCCCGGGTGTGTTTTAGGAAGAAATCAAGCCTTGATTTAGGACTCCAAGTGACAGGACTTCAGTGTTTCCCTCCCTCCACGGCTGATTGCTTCCCAAAATTGTGCCTCTTTTGGGGTAAATTTATTTTAAATGCTCTTCCCTGGCTGTTGTTTTACTTAATTTGGGGGTTTGGGGCTCTGCCAGCAGACATTCCACACCCTCAGGAGCAGCAGCTCTTTAAGTGCCTCCCCAGTTGTAAGAATTTCTCTAATTTGTGAGGATTTGGGGAGAAATTAAGCTCTAGTCACAGGTTTGGGTGATTTGCACAGGGGAGGAGTAATTCATGCTCAATTTTGACAACTTCTTTCCTATTTCCCACCTGTTCCTGGCATTACAAACTCCTTGTTGACTCCTTTCCACAGACTTGGCAAATCCAACTAATTATTTTGTTGACTGCAAAGGGAAGGCAACTCGGTTTCTTCCATGGATCCCAGTGCTCCATCCCAAATGGAATATCTCAGTAGGATCACAGAACGAGTGTCTCCAGCTAAAACAAGCCAAAAAATTGTGGTTTTCCACTTCTTCTCCTTTGCAGCAAACCTGTTCTGACTGCAAAAGGCACCGCAGGTGTTGAAAACTCCTCTCTTGTTTTTAGCATCAGGTGGCCTGGAAAAGTCATGAATTTTTCAGTGTTTCTGGCTGTTGTGGTGGAGCTGGAGTGGGAATTTCAGTGTTCCCGCCTCTCATCAAAAGTGAAAGTTGGTGATTGAAATTCGAACAGATCCCGCAGTTCCCCCTCTGCAATCCCAGGGATAAATTATTGAGGCTGTTTTCAGGAGTGAGGGGGTGGGTTAATGACCATTTAGAGCGATGGAAAATGATTTTGATTCCATTTCTTCAGGGGATGTCAAAGGACAGGTGGCTCTAGACTGGAATATTCTGTGTAATGAGGCCCTGGGGGATAAATCCCACCTGTCCCAGGGAATGGGAACACACCCAGGACATCCCTGGCAGGAAAGGGGCTGACCCTGATTTATTGGATATGTTGTGGCGATACCACATTGATCATCTGGGAATTACTGGGAAACAGCAGGAAAACTCTTTGTTCCCACTCAGGGAGCACCAGCAGCCTTTAAAAGCTGTCTCTGCAGCACTCAGGCTGCTGTGGATCAGGATATTGATGGGATTCAGCAACAACATTCCTGTAAAATGTGCTGCAACCTGGACACAGCGGGAGGCGCTCGACCCTCTGCCTCACCAAAGGCTTCAAAGCACATCCAGCACTTCCAGGGAAGCTCCCACACTCAAAAAACAAACTTTAAAAATTATCCAATTGTTTGGGTTTACCTGGGGGTTGTTTTTTATCAAAAATACAGATAAATTCAGAGGTCTGTGGGTTGGATCCCATTATTAAAACAATTTAGGATCCAACATGAGGCTGAAAATCAGAGATGCACTTCTGATGAAAGAAGAAAAAAAAAGAAAGAAACAGAGGTAAAAAATATGCCTGGGAATTTTACTTTTGAGCTCTGTCAGGAAAAACATTTGGTGGCAGCACCTGACACTCTCGGAGTTGGGCTCAGTGCTCCTGTGGGTCCCTTCCAGCTGAGGATATTCCATGATTTTGTGTTCTGTGACAGCTCCAAGAGGGTGTTTGGCTCTCACCTCCCTGCAAAGGCACAAGTGTTGATTTTTGTGTTTAATTCTTTGCCTTCTAAAGGAATAAAGTGTCTCTCGCAGCTCTCCTTTGGCAAAGGCTGTGGACATGGAGCTGTTTCTCCACTGCTGAGATGCTCCTGGTACCCTGGGGGCCATTTGGGGATTGTCTGATAACGCAGGGACCTGGGTTTATGGCATTTTGATCACACGGAGAGGAGCCAGGTTTTTAGAACAAAATTCCCCTGTTAAGAGAGGTTTGTTTGGTTGTTTTTTTAATGGAACAACTCCAAAAATAAACCTGTCTTTCTTCCTCCTCCAGCTGCAGGTTTTGTGTTTGTGTTTTACTCCAGATAAAAGGTGTGACACCAATAGTAAATCTTTGCCTTTGTCGAAGGATTTCCACAATTGAAAGCAAAATGGGCTTTTATTCCTCAGGGATTCACAATTTCTGTGCATCAGGTGGAGAGAAAAGGGGTGACAATCCCCCCAGCAACAAAAGAATTAAGGAGCTCCATTTATTCAGTTAATCAAAATAGAGCCAAAGGAAACCGGATTGCAGCCTGTCCCCACAGGAGGAGTGACGTGATTATAAAGGGCTTTTATCCCGAGTTATAATGAAACAGCAATTCCTGAGAGCTGGGAGTTATCTAGGGGGAAAAAAACCTTGAAATTGGGTGTGGACTCTTTAAAGTGACTCTAAAATCCCCTTCCCTGGAAGTTAAAAAAAAAAAGTGTGGATGTGACACTTGGGAACAAGGGTTAGTGTGACCCTGGGGTGGTGTTGGACTTGATCTGGGAGGTCTTTTCCAACCTTAACAACCCCGTGATCCTGTGAAGTGAGTGAGAACTTGGAGAAATTCCTACAGTTGTGGTTTATCCATTGTTGGGAAGACACAACAAAACCCCTCTCTGAGGCTGGAGAAAATTCACTGCTTATTTGGCAAATAACTTCACATGGAGCAGGAGGAACCATGAGCTGCACGTCCTGTTCTGAGTGACCTCATGCCTGCCCCGCCCTTCCCTGCCTCAGTTTCCCTGCTTTCCTGGGAAGGAGAGGCCCTTCCCTCTGTTTTAGGGCGGTTTTGCTCCGTGGATGCCCAACAGGAGCAGTGGGATTGCCATCCCCAGGATCCCTGCCCATGCCTGTTCTCCCAGCTGTGCCCATGAGGGTTTAACAATGGAATTCTGCTGCCCCATCCCCTCCTGGACACACCAGGGTCCCTCATTAACACCTGTCCTAAACTCTGCCAGTTTGGAATTCTGCTGCCCCATCCCCTGTTGGACACACCAGAGCCCCTCATTAACACCAACCCTGAGCTCTGCTAAAATTGTAATTCTGCTGCCCCATCCCCTCCTGGACAGACCAGGACCACCCCACTAACACCATTCCCAAACTCTGCCAGTTTGGAATTCTGCTGCCCCATCCCTGGACACACCAGAGCCCCTCATTAACACCAGTCCCAAGCCCCAGCACTGCCGAGTTCCTCTCCTTGCACTGCCACCCTGACCCACTTTCCTTTCTTAGATCAAAGCTGCCCGCGAGCAGCAGCGGTTCCATTCTCCTCTCCACTCCCACACATTCTCCTGCCCAAACACTTCATTCCTCCCGATGAACTCTGTGCCCGTCACTGTGGTCACACGTTACTGATCCACTTTAAACAGCGTTTTTAAAGCCTTCCCGTTGGGATTTCAGGAGAATGGAAGCGGTAATGAGGGAAGGGAAAGCGTCCAGTGGGAATTAATGGATGCAGCCACACAGCCCTGGGCCTTTCTGTGGGATCTGGGATGTTCATTCCCATAAAGGGGCTGTTTTTTCCTTTAAAGATCCCATTCTGCTTGGATTAACTCGGGCAGCGGCCACTGGAGAAATTTGGAAATCCAGGAGCTCTCTAAGGATGGAATTACCTTCTCTTTGGTGTCTGTCACCCCTCTGGGGACATTCCTGGGGCAGATGTCCTGGTGAGAGGGTGGCAGGGCTGTCCCCAGCTCCTCCTCCTCCCCTCAGGTGTCCTGATCCACCTCGGCCTTGCCCAGCTCAGCTTCGGCTGCCTCCACAAACGGAATTCAGCTCCATTCCCAGAAAATGTGGTGCTTTGCCTAATTAGCTCATTAATGACATAGAATCACCAAATGAGTTGGGTTGGAAGGGCCTCAAATCCCATCAAGTGCCACCTCCCATCAAGTGCCACCCCTGCCGTGGACAGGGACACCTCTCACTGTCCCAGGTGCTCCAGTCCCATCCAACCTGGCCTTGGGCACTGCCAGCGTTGGAAGGGAGAATTTGGTGCTTGTTCTGTGCTGGTTTTAGTGGGTTTTTTAAATGTTTTAGGCTCTGGCAGGGTTGAACCCTCTGAGTAAAACCTTTGAGGGACATTGTGGCACTTTTTGTGTGAAACATGGACTCACGAGGCCTCTCTGGGACCTCAGGCCTGCACTTCAAATATTGAAGATAAAACCTTGGAGTGGAGGTCGAGCCTTTGATTTGGATCACATCAAGCTCATCTCTGAGCCGGCCATGGGGAATTAAGGGCCCCGATTTTCTGGAAAATCACCTTAATTTTCCTTTGGGACAGCAGAGAGGCCTTTGCCTCTCTTTTATCTCTGCTGTGAGGCTGCTGGGAAGTAGTTTGGGAGGACTTAGTTATGGAAAGAGCCAGACTCTCCCTCCCTCCAGCATGAAGCACCAATTCCTGTTTGTTCGGATCCCATTTGATTGGGGGGTCACTGCTGATGCCAATTCCTGAGCAATTAAATTCATGGCAATTAAATTCATTCATGACTAAATATTTATTTCTGTTGTGCCCACAAAGCCCAAATCTGGAAGCACCCACAGGGTTTAAGCTCCTTCCCAACCCAAACCATCCTGTGATTCTGTGATAAAAAAACCAAAAAAAACCAAACAGAAATTGGGGTTTGTGATGCCAGAAGCTGCTGTGGGATGTGGGATGTCCTTCCCTGTAGATCAGCCATAGGATTTGTGGCAGTTTCTACTTAGTATTCAATTTTTTGTAACACTCATCCTTTAATCCAGATGTTCTTTATTGCAACTAATTTTTGTGAATTGGTTGAGCTCTTGATTTCCCTGATACCTCAGTGTGATATTGAAAGAAACTCTTTTTGTCCTAATAAGTTATTAAGGGATGTTCAGGGATTTTCATTCTCCAGGGTTTATTTCATCACAATTTCCCTCTGTTACTTGGTATTTTCCCCCTTTCTAAGATAAACACCGGTGATCTTTTCAATATCTGCAGCATTAAAAAAAAAAAAAAGGTTTTAAATCATCCCATAAAATGTAATAGGAAATGCTGGCTGTGCCGTAGAATTCTGCTGCTCTGACCCTATAGAAAGGTTATCATTTTCTATCACAAATACACAATTTAATGCACTTCTTATGAAATCCTATTGGGATTTACTCCTATTAAATTCCATAGGATTGGAGATGGCCCCAAGGATTATTCTGATAACAGCAAGAGACTCTTTTGGGGGGGAATGGATCTCAGGCTGTTTTCCTGCCTCTTTTTTTGCAGTTACCTGGGAAAACTTTATCACCCCTCTCTAATTTCTCAGCTGTCTTTTCCGGCCTGAAAAACGGCGCTGAGATCCCTCTCTTGCAGAATTTCCGATTATGAGGCTGTCAGGAGTGTAAATATTTCATGGGTGATGATTTGCCTTGCCGATAAATTAGCACTTCCTGAAGTCCCCTGGAACTTTTGGGGCCGGGTTGATGAAATGTTGTCAGTTCTCGGCCCAGCTCATTGCTTCTGCATCCTCTACTCCGCTTTACCAACATGGATCTGAAAGGATTTTCCTGTGTTTTGTGTCTCTGAGTGGTGGATCCCTTCCATGAAGCGGGGAAGGAAATTCCATGTGTTGGTGCTCGAAATTTTTCCTCGTGGCTTCCCAGCTGTGGTGCCAGCACTGGTGAGCACCTTCTCCTTGGGTAGCAAAGGTCTTGGTGAGCTCTTCTTGAGGTCCAGAGTTCCCCAAATGAACTTCTGTGGAAATCATAAATCCAAAAAGTTCAGTGGAAATCATAAAATCCCAGAATGGTTTGTGTGGGAGGGGCCCTAAAGGTCATTTTTTTCCCATCCCCTGCCATGGGCAGGGACACCTCCCGCTGTCCCAGGTGCTCCAGCCTGGCCTTGGGCACTTCCAGGGATCCAGGGGCAGCCACAGCAAATCTGGGAATTCCACCCAGCCCCTCATCACCCTCACAGCCAGGAATTCCTTCCCAAAATCCCATTTAAATCTCCACTTTCCCAGTGGGAACCCATTCCCTGTGTCCTGTCCCTCCATCCCTTGTCCCCAGTCCCTCTCCAGCTTTCCTGGGGCCCCTTCAGGCTCTGGAAGGGGCTCTGAGCTCTCTCTGGATCCGTCCCTTCTCCAGGTGAGCATTCCCAGCTCTCCCAGCCCGGCTCCAGGGCAGGGAGACCCCAACCCTTGGAACATCCTCAATCCATTTCCCTCAGCACAGCAACCACAGCCCAGAGCTTGAGGCCATTCCCAAACTGAAACGGGGCCATGAAAACTCAGGGATGAAAGGGCTCAGAAAGAGCTGGAGCATTCCTTCAGGAAGGGAATAACTCCATGGCAATTCCTTCCGTCGCTCCATGGGACCAGGATTTGTTCCCAGAAGGAGGAAGGGGAGCACAATAATGGTTTGGGTTGGAAGGGACATTGGAGAAAACACCTTGTGCCACCCCCTTGCTCCAGGTCCCATCCAGTGTGGGGCAATTCCATCCAGTGTGGGGCAGATCTATGCAGTGTGGGGCAATATTGCCCAGTGTGGGGCAGATCCATGCAGTGTGGGGCAATTCCATGCAGTGTGGGGCAATTCCATGCAGTGTGGGGCAATTTCATCCAATGTGGGGCAATTCCAACCAATATGGGACAATTCTTTCCAGTGTGGGGCAATTCCTCCAGTGTGGGGCAATTTCATCCAATGTGGGACAATTCCACCCAGTGTGGGGCAATTCCTCCAGTGTGGGGCAATTCCATCCAGTGTGGGGCAATTCCAACCAATGTGGGACAATTCCACCCAGTGTGGGGCAATTCCACCCAGTGGGGCAATTCCATCCAGTGTGGGGCAATTCCGTCCAGTGTGGGGCAATTCTGTCCAGTGTGGGGCAATTCCATCCAATGTGGGGCAATTCTGTCCAGTGTGGGGCAATTCCATCCAGTGTGGGGCAATTCTGTCCAGTGTGGGACAGATCCCTGCAATGTGGGGCAATTCCATCCAATGTGGGACAGATCCCTGCAATGTGGGGCATTTCCATCCAACGTGAGGCAATTCCAGCACATTTCCTAAGATGGAATCTCTACCTGATGCTCCAGACCGTGGCACCGTCACCCGGGGGATTTTGCTGCACGGACCTGCAGGGTGTGAAAGAGAGGAGCTGGATCTGGAGGTGTGAACCTGGAAGGGAGGAGGCAGAGCTGGATCCAAGTCCTGTCCTTCCCAGGTGATGCAGTGATAAGGGCAGTGATAAGGGCAGTGATAACACCTGGTGATAACACTGGGTGATAAAATGCAGCTCTGCCGGCTCGGAAGGCTCCTCTGAGGTTTGGGATTTTCTCATTCCCTCCCTCCCTCACTCCTGGAGGTCACTCCCAGTTGGGGATGTCTCTCATGTGGGTTTCTCCTGGGAGTCCTTCCTGTTCCACAAAGACCAGATTTATTCCAGTTCCATGGAAATGCCAGATTTCCCCAAAATCCACTGTCTGAGGGTGCTCTTTGCTCCCTCATTCCCAGTGAATCCTCTGTGTTGCTGGGTAGGCGCAGTTTTGGCTGGATGTGCAGTGTGAGAAGAGCAATATTCCCTGCTCCCTGAGTGCTCCTGCCTGGCACACGGAAAAGGTGAGCACATCCAGCCCTTGCTTGTCTTTGATTCCCTGGATAGGCTGAAATACGTCTGAACTCCTCACATTCTTATTAAGAGCAAAGATGTTGAGCCACAGGACATAATTAGAAAAATTCAGAGTGTGTCAGGAGAGAAGAAATCATTGTTTCTTCCCGAATGTCCTTAAAAAAAAAATCTGATTTCATGCAGTGCTCTCATCCAAGCCCTGTGCTGGCTCATTTTGGCACTTTGGGAATGAGTCACTGGCTCCGATTGTCTCGTCTAGGAATTCTCATCTACCAGGATCCTTCTAAGAAACTGCAAGGAAAACAAAAAAAAAAAAAAAAAGAAGCAAAATTAATTTTCAGCCCTCCCTTCTTCAGTCCCCTGTACCTGACTCAGATGAGATCAGGGATTTTGTTTCCCGGGACAGAGCCTGGGAATTTTTCCCTATATTAAAAATAACCCAGCACAGCCTCCCACAGCTTATCAGGATCTTTCATAAAGGCCTGATTTTAATCTTGCAAGAGATAATCTCGCTTCTTCATTAGGAACTAAGGGAATATTTTGGGTTGATGCCCAAAGGCTGAGCATTTCCCATGGAAGAAAACAAACCTGGGTGGTCTGAAGCAGAAAATGTGTTGGTTCATCGTTTTAGTGGCTCATCTGCATTGGTAGCAATTAAGATTTTTATTTTTCAGATAGAGACAGAAAAAGAGATAAAATTGGGGGGGTTTCCCTTTAAATCTAAGCACGGAGTCCATAGGTTCTACCCTGAATTAATGGAAAATGGATCCTGCAACGTTCAGGAAAAACAATCTGTGTTTTCAGAAGGATAAGAGGAAGCAGCTCCACAAGAGCAGGTGGATATGACCTTGTTTTCATCCCTGGACAGAGCTGCCCTGTGAGTCCCTGGAAGGTGACCCAGAGAATGTCCCTTGTGGGACAGGTGGCCTTCAAGGCCCCGTGGTGGCTCCTCTCACCTGAACCCAAAGCTTAGCCCAAGCCTCAGGCTCAGGAATTTGTTTAATTCCATCCCCTGGATCCAGATGGTCCCAGCTCCCTCCCAAGCCAGCCAGCCTGGCCCTTCCTCCCAGCCAGTTGGGGTTCTTTGATTCCCCTTTTCCCCCCCAGTAACCAAATTGTGTTGGACATTTCCCACTGAACTCGCAGAGAGCCTCGAAAAATCCAGCACTTTATCCCCAGGAGCCCTTCAGGAGTTGCTTTTTTTAATGGATTAACTATGACAGGGACTGCACTCCCACAGTTTTTAAAATATACAATAAGTATATTACATACTTTTAAAGCTATAAATAAGATTTATACACAACCCATGGGGATTTTCCATTAAAACTTCATAAATCACATTGTACATTATCCTCTTTAATCCTCAGCCTTGCCGTGGTAGTCACCAGAAAATATATTTAACCCTGTATAAAATTGATGATAAGCACGGAGAAAGAATGTTAACGAGAGCTTTTATGGGCCCTGTATTTTCTTAGCATGATCCATTCTTTTCCCTGGCAATTATTTGTAATAGGAGCAGTTATCTCCTGCCCTTTATTAACTGAAAACTCAGGTGCTCTGCCTAGAACGGAGCCAGCACAGCCCAGGATGAGCTTTTCCTGCTTATCTTCCCTTTAGCTGGGAGGGTTCCCATTGTTTGGTGCTTGGAGAAGGCAATTTTCACATTCCACGTCTCCTCCACACTCTTCCTGCTGATTCAGCTCCTCCTGCGAGTGAATGGCATCTGCAGAAGAACGTTGATTTAATTCTGTTATCATGGAATTAAATCCCTGTCCAACGTGATGAACCTTCCAACCCTGGGCTGTGGGAAGCCCAGGGAAGGGAACCACTTTTAAAAGTCCTGGTTTTAAAAGTACTGGTTTTAAAAGTCCTGGGTTTAAAAGACCTTCAGAGCTTGGTGCTGCTTTGCTGTCGTGTCTCAAGCTCTGCCTGGTCCGTGTCCTTCCCAGCCCTTTCCCAGCAGCTCGTTTTCTCCAGAAGTATATTTTCATTTTGTCTTCTGCAAAGACCCCTAAAAATCCACTCATTCTCCTTCTTTTTCTCCTTCTTACTGTGGCTGCCCCTGGATCCCTGGCAGTGCCCAAGGCCAAGCTGGAACACCCTGGGACAGTGGGAGGTGTCCCTGCCCATGGCAGGGGTGGCACTGGGTGGGATTTAAGGTCTCTTCCCACCCAAACCATTCCAGGATTCTATGATTCTAAAAAGTCTCATTTTAGATGCAGTAAATAACAAAGATTGGATGAGGAATTTGAAAATGCTGGGGAGCAGAAATGTCAGGAGTGATTTTCTCACTGTCCTTGGTGCCATCCAAGCCACTGCCCTCCTCCTCCTAAGCACTGGGAGAAAAATTATCCAGATCAGTGGAATCCAAATAATGTGAAAGTTTTTTTGCAGTCTACAGAAGGATCAAACCCCCAGGTCCTTCACAGTGAGAGAGGGCAGGGTTAGATGGGATTTTGGGAAGGAAGTGTTCCCTGGGAGGGTGGGAGGGGCCGGGATGGAATTCCCAGATTTGCTGTGGCTGCCCCTGGATCCCTGGCAGTGCCCAAGGCCAGGCTGGAGCACCTGGGACAATGGGAGGTGTCCCTGGGCATGGCAGGGGTGGCACTGGGTGGGATTTAAGGTCCTTCCCAACCCAAACCATTCCAGGATTCCATGATCATGCCTGACTCTGTGTGTGGGAAGGATCTGGGTGCAGATGATGGTGGAATCATTGGCTGTGACTGAAACACTGGGAACAGCTCCCTGCTGTCACTTTGCCCTTCACACCCAACCCTTTCTTTATTAATTTCAGATTTTTTTTCCTCCTTCTGTGCATTTGGGCTGGGAGCTCTTCAAACCCAGGACATCTCCTCCCACTTGGGAGCATGGAAGGGAAGGATACAATCCACAGTCGTGTCCTTTAGGAAAACCTGATCCCTACAACGTGGTGTCAGACCAAACGTGTTCCCTTTGTGTTTAATGGGATCCAGGAGAGAAAATAATGGGGAAAAAATCCTGGAAACACCAGGATGCTTTTAAAACCCCGGAACACGCGGAGCAGCTGCGTCCCCACCGGGAGCCACTGGCAATGGGACTTAATTAGCAGATCCCTTCCTGATTTGCAGCAGGGAAGTTGTTTTGTGGGAAAGCAGCATCCGTAGGGTTGGGAAGAGGCACCGCAGCCCCGCAGAGAAAAGGAACAATTGGGAATGTGCTCCAGAGGCTCTCAGGAACAAGCAGCTCTGATGAGCTCCATGCCAGCCCTGCCAAAATAATTCCTCAGGCTTGGAAAGCTCTGGAAAATGGGAGGAGTTTGGGGGTTGGCAGATGTTCTGTGCCCAATTCTAGCAGTGGTTCCATGCCCAATTCCAGCACTGCTTCCATGCCCAACTCCAGCAGTGCTTCCATGCCCAGTTCCCAGCAGTGGTTCCATGCCCAGTTCCAGCACTGCTTCCATGCCCAGTTCCCTCACTGGTCCCATTCCCAGTTCCAGCAGTGCTTCCAGCCCCAGTTCCAGCAGTGCTTCTGTGCCCAATCCCAGCAGTGGTTCCATGCCCAGTTCCAGCAGTTGTTGTGTGCCCAATTCCAGCAGTGGCTCCATCCCAATTCCAGCACTGCTTTCATGCCCAATCCCAGCAGTGGTTCCATTCCCAGTTCCAGCAGTTATTCCATGCCCAATTCCAGCACTGGTTCCATGCCCAGTTCCAGCCCCCTGGATTCCATGTTGGGTGGAATGGATCCTGACCTGGAGTGGGTGGCAGGGAAGGATTTCCCTGATTTTCCTCAGCTCCTGCTTTGCTGGTTCTGTCAGGGAATCCGGGATTATCTGATCAGGCAAATGAAGGTTTCCTCACCCAATGCAAATGAGGTGGAGATTAAAACAATAAAGTTAATTAAGAACTTCACAGCAGAACCCTGCTCATAGGGACTGTGCCAATACTTTTCCAAGCCAACCTCACCTGCAGGTTTTCCTGGACTGGTATTGGCACAGTCCCTGTTTGTCCCCTGGGATTGTTCAGGGAGGAAAAAAGCAGCAGAGTTGTGGAGTGATGGGAGGGCTTATCAAAGAAAAGAGGAATTAAGATAAATATGAACCTGTTTGAGCCTGAGTTTAGGTCAGATTTGAACTCCAGTGAGTGTTTAATCCATGGGACAGCAACAAGCCCCAAATCAGCTTTCCCAGGCTTTTAATTATGCTCATAATTATTGGAGATTTGCCATCATCTTTTTTCCATCTGGATGATGAATGGGGGGTCAGACAATCCGTGGAGCACCTTCCCTGGGGATTGACTGCCAGTGGAACAATTCCAGGGCTTTGGCTGAGTGGGAAGGACTCCTCTTTAATCTGTGTCATAAATGGGAACAGATCAGGGGATCCACCATGAATCTGCTTTATTGGAATGGAAAACATCATTCCATGTTATTCAGTTATTCCATATTCTTCAATGTTATCCAATGCCATTCAATTGTTCAAAATTACTCAATCCTATTCAATTAATCAGTATTCTTCAATATTCTTCATTGTTCTTCAATATTATTCAGTTATTCAGTATTCTTCAATATTCTTCAGTATTATTCAATCCTATTCAATTATTCAATATTATTAAATCCTATTCAATTAATCAATATTCTTCAATGTTCTTCAATATTAGTCAGCTATTCAATGTTCTTCAATATTCTTCAATATTCTTTGATATTCTTGAGTTATTCAATATTTTTCAATATTGTTCAATCCTATTCAATATTATTTGATTATTCAATACTAGTCAATACTATTCAATTATTCAATATTATTAAATCCTATTCAATTAATAATATTCTTCAATATTCTTTAGTATTATTAAATATTATTCAATCCTATTCAATTCTTCAGTATTCTTCAATATTCTTCAGTTATTCAATATTTTTCAATATTATTCAATCTTATTCTATACTATTCAGTTATTCAATACTAGTCAATCCTATTCAGTTATTCAATATTATTCAATATTATTCAATATTATTCAATATTATTCAATATTATTCAATATTATTCAATATTATTCAATATTATTCAATATTATTCAATATTATTCAATATTATTCAATATTATTCAATATTATTCAATCCCATCCAATCATATTCAATTATTCAATAGTACTCATCACCAGCAGCCGGTTGGTGTGAGCCACATTTATCAGGAGTGTCAGGGACAATTTGGATTCCCACTATTCCCAGCCCAGAGGTGACCTGGGCGTTATCCCAGGCTCCTCAGGAGAATCCAAGACCCCCCAGCAGGGGAGGGATGGGAGAGGACGGGGCAATAATTGTTCTGGAAAAGGAAATTGAGCGGCTGGGGCTGTTTGAGGAGCAGCTGGATCCTTGAAGTGCCCAGGGTCAGGGTGGGCACAGCTTGGAGCAACCTGTGGAAGGTGTCCCTGCCCATGCAGGGATGGAATTTGTGTTTGTGAGGTCCCTTCTAGCCCAAACCATTCCATGGTTCTACCCTTCCATGTCTGGAGGGTTCTGCAGCATCTGCAGGGCATAAAAAATGAACTGGGAATTCATTTTTATACCAATTTTTCCTGTTTTTTAACATCCATGCATGTACGGTTTGGAATATTCCAGTTATGGAACAAAGCTGCTTTTTTATGATTCTCACTGGAAGAAAGAGGGAATGTTTCTTGTTTTGTTTGGGGATTCAAATGTGGTTTTACATGCAAAGCCCATTTACAAACTTTATCTTCCATCAGAACTCACAACTTCTGCCTGATCCTTGATCCGTGCTTTGATTCCTCAGCTGAATTCCTTGGATTTGGGCTGCTCTGAGCAGCTCTGGCCTGGACTCCTGATTTGTGAGTATATGGAATTCCACTCTGGAATCCTATGGGTTTTAAGTAGCTCCATGTGCTGGTTTGGGATTGTGAGAGCCGAGCACGTTGTGACAAAATTGGGATTTTAATGCCTTCTTCCCCCGCATTTCTCCTTGGACAACCCCTCATGCCACGGTAATTCCTCCTGGGAATTATTTTTGTGCTAAATAATTAATAATTCCATGGAAGTGGATCACACTGTGGGGGGGCTGCAGCAACCATTCCCACCTGGATTTGGGATTTGGGATTTGGGATTTGGGGTTTGGGATTTGGGATT
>JAHLSL010000082.1:144506-156531 GCA_025920805.1 Petroica traversi | reverse complement strand
GGGATTTGGGGTTTGGGATTTGGGATTTGGGATTTGGGATTTGGGATGTAATCCAACCTCACTCCTCCAAGGAATATCCACATTTATGAGCCCATCTTGGGTTTCTCCAGTGGATTAGCAAATTCCATCTTTATTTCTCACTGGGGGAGCTGGAATGACACAAACTCTGTCCTTCATTCTGTGACGAGTTGGGAAAACCACTCCGTGTCATTTCTGATCCTGCTCCAGAGCCTGGGATGCAGCGAGGGAACATTTCAAACATTCCTGCTCTGCACAGCCACAGATGCTGCTTCAGAATTCCCCTCCCCAGGATGGATTTTGGCCAGGAAAAGCCAAGCACCAGAATGTTTAGAGGAAGCAAACCTGGGATGTGGGGATGCAGGGAGAGATGGAATGCCTCTGGTTAACCCTGGCAATGGAACGGGGGGAAAATTCCCTTTGCTTTTCCCTAAAGAGCCCCCTGTCCCTTGGATCTCCTGCTCCTGACCTTTCATTCCGTGTTTTCACCTATGGCCGGACATGGGGACTGTTTAATGCCCCAACACCAGGCTTGTGGAGTGGGAAAAGTTATGGAATCCTGGAATGGCTTGGGTTGAAGGGACCTTAAATCCCATCCCCTGCCATGCCCAGGGACACCTCCCACTGTCCCAGCTGCTCCAGCCTGGCCTTGGGCACTGCCAGGGATCCAGGGGCAGCCACAGCAAATTTGGGAATTCCAGCCCAGCTTCTCCCCACCCTCACAGCCAGGAATTCCTTCCCAAAATCCCATCCATCTCTGCCCTCTGGCAGTGGGAAGCCATTCCCTGTGTCCTGTCCCTCCATCCCTTGTCCCCAGTCCCTCTCCAGCTCTCCTGTGTTTCCCTGTGTTCCTACAAAAAAACATTCAGGTCCCACAGCCTTTTTCCCTTTTCCCCTTCTTCCCTCTCTCCCACCTCGTCCCACTCTGATTTACAAGGAGAAATTAAAACTCTGCGCTTGGGCTTTTACATCCTGGGCCACTGATTTATAAAAGCTGCCAGTGAATTTAAAACCCTCGGGTTTGATTTAGAAATCATGGCCTGAAAGTTGCGTTTATCTCCAATATTCAGCAGCGCTGCGCGTCACCCAAAATCTGATTTATGGGTTGCAAAATGTGTGCAGAGAGGCTCCGAAAATATTTATGGCTCCCTCCCCCTCGGAGGGATCCGTGCAGCCCACCCACCCCAAAATATGCACATCTTCCTATGCCTGTGGAAATGCATCTGTGTGCATATATCACATATTTATAACAAATCCTTCTTTTCTTCTCCTGCTGGGCCCAGGGACCACACCAGTATATAAGGAAAAGCTCCATGGTGCCTTTCTTCCACTCTCTCCCCTCCCCATTCCTCCAAAACCTCTAAAATCCAGCTTTAAACTCCAGTCCCAGCTCCCCAGGGGCCTCCTTCTCCTGCTGCTGCTGTTGGAGGTGGAGAGGCTGCAGCCCAGCACTGGAGGAGTCAAACAACTGCAAAAATCAGGTGGAAAAATTGTATTCTCCAATTCCAATCCAAAATTGGATTCTCCATCCCATCAGGGAAGGTGGGGATTGCTCCTGTTTTCCTCTGTTCCCACCAAATTCATCTCTCCCTGCTGGGGCAGGAAGAGACAAGAGATAAAACAGCACCAGGGAGGTGTTTCTTTCCTTAAAACTGAATGGGAAAGAGATGCTTTTCCTCTGGACTCGTGAACACTGCGAGAAAAGGAGGAAGGGCAGAAAAAGGATGTTCAGGAGAGCATTTCCACAAAAGCCTTGTTGTCTTTTCCCAGTTTGAACTCTTCCAAAGCCAACAATCCTTGATATTTCCCACTCAAAAACATCCCCTTAAAGGCATCATGCAATGGCTCCTCGCGCCCTGATTTGTGCAGAGTGAGCACCACAGAGGTGGAAGTTGGGTCCTGGTGTGAGTGAGATGCTCTAAAAATCTCTGTCAGCATTTCCCCCTGAATATTCTCCCTCCAAACCTGCACCTTTTGCAGGGAATGGGAGGTGGGAAGCAACAAAATGGTGAAAAATGGCCTAAAGTTGATGCCCAGGAGGTTTTAGTGGGTCTTTAGCACCATCTCAGCTCTCCTCACCCACTCAGGTGTTTTCAGCTCGAAGTGAATTGGACTCCTCATGCGACAGGTCAGGGCTCGATTCAGTATTACTCAATCCTATTCAATTAATCAATATTATTCAATATTATTCAGTTATTCTGCTGAGAGGAGATAGAAAACAATTATAAAAAATATAAAATACAGAAATCATTCTCAGGGTAATTAAAAGGTGCACATTTCATCCACCCCAGCTTTAAGGACATATTTCCTTTAAATCCATCAGTTATGAATAACAAAATTTCCTGTTCACTGGGAATTGCTTACTAAATTCACCTTTTCCTTAATAATCCTCATTCCTTGATTCCCCAAACAGCCATGCAATTGAACTGGGAGTGATAAAAAATCCAGGGATTTGGCTGCCTGAAATTCTGGACACAAAAAGCAAGATCCAGAAGAGGATTCTTCTAAAATGGTCTCAAATTTGAGACAGCAACAGGATTTGGAGCAATGGTTTAAAAGGTGCAATTACGATGATGAACTAGGGAGGCAAAAGATGAAGAATTTTATTATTCTGTAACATTTTTTTAGATTTTATTGCCAATAATTGCGCAGGCTTCCCTTCTGCTTTTGCTGCCCCAGCATCTCCCAGGTTAATTATGTTGTCAAGATGGTGTCAGAAAGGCACTGCTGGAATTATGGTTCTCATTAGAGGATGTTTGGATCAATTCTGTGGGGGAAGTTTGGGCCAACCCCTTCCACCAACACATGGAAAAATTAATTCCTCTGTCACCCTGTGGCTCTTGCGGCTGAGCCTGACACAGCCCTGCTGCAACCCCTCAATTCCAGTGGTTTTAATATTGACATTTCAGGGGAAAAAAGGGTGATTCTGGCTGAAATTTGATGGGCAGATTCATTACAGACTCCAATTCTATTTATCTGAACTTTGGTTCCATTTGGATTGCGAGTTTCAAGCCTTGTTATCCAGAGAGCTGTAAAAATTCGGGATTGAGGGAAGAGATAGAATCCCAACACTAAGCTAGGCTTGAAAGAGAAATAAAAATGAGCTGCTTTTCTCCCTGGAGATCAGAGCCGTGTGTGGAGTCTGGGGCTTGGCTTTGGCAGCATCACAGGGCTCAGAACGTGACAGCCACAAAAACCCAATTTTTGGAGGATTTGCACCCTAACAAATGCCAGAGGTTGGGACATGAGCAAAAATCCCCCCAAAACATCCCAAAGGAGCAGTTCCAATGAAGTTCTGTGTGAAGCCCTTGGGTTTATTGTGGATAAAGACCTGTTTAAATCCAGGTGTAGAGGGAGAATAAATAGGGAATGTTTGGGGGAGTCCAGCCTGGAGAAAAGAGGAGTCCAGGGAGAGCTCAGAGCCCCTTGCAGGGCCTAAAGGGGCTCCAGGAGAGCTGGAGAGGGACTGGGGACAAGGGACGGAGAGACAGGACACAGGGAATGGCTTCCCACTGGGAAAGTGAAGATTTAAATGGGATTTTGGGAAGGAGATGTTGGGGAAGATGAAATAGGAAAGCCTTATAGATATGATTGCCTTACAAGGGATGCTGAAAATATGGAAAGTATAGTCGAGACTGGGATGAGGACAAGGTTTGAGTTGAAGAGTAACTAAGAAACAATGGCAGAGCTGGCTGAAGGGAATCCTCCTTCTGGATAGAACAATGCCCTCTGCCCAGGCAGGGCCAAAGGCCAGAACAAACCCTGCCTGCCTGGGAGAGATTCCCAAAAGCAGTTTTTTTAAGGTTTAAAATATAACCCCATATGGTAATGTAATTATTCTTATAGGTTGCATGTAAATGTTGTAGAGTTTGTAACTTGTTTCAGATTGGTTAAAGAGAATTAGAATATTCAACAGAGAAGATGATTTATTGTATTGTAAACAGCAAATCTCTCTCTTTTTGCTCTCTCTTTTTGCCTCTTTCTCTCTCTCTCTCTGGCCTGCTCTGAGCTGTGTCTTGCAGCCCAGCAGCCTCTCACACCCACGCTCTTTCACAATAAACTCCCATGCTCTAAACCCATCTTTAGAGATCTCTCGCTTCTATTTTACCCCTATAATCAAATTCCACAGAGTTAAATCCTACAAGGAGTTCCTGGCTGTGAGGGTGGGGAGCCTGGGATGGGCTTCTTTAAGGTCGTTCCCACTCAAACCAGGATTGCAGGATTCTCTGAGAGGCTGCATCATCCCTTCATTCCCTGAATTTCCCTTTGCAGCACAGCTGGGATCCCTAAGCCTGTGCAATTTGTCCCGTCTTTTCCTTTTCTCATCCAATTTCCAGCTGGCAGACACAGCTTGGTCTTGGCTCAGCCAGCCAGGGGTTGAGCTTGGAAAGGGAAATGCCCAAGGGATTCTAAGATTACCTGTGGGGGAAGCCCCAGCTCAGTGGGATCCAACTGAGGCAGCAAATCCACAGCTTTCCCTGGACTGTGGGAGCTCAGGGATCTGTTTTTTTGGGGAAAAACATCATTTCTGCCAGAGTTTGGGATTAGCACAATGGTTTAGATGAGCTCTCACGGTGCCTGTGGGGTTTGCAGGCCAAAAAATGGTCGGGATGGTAGAGTTTATCCCTCATCCCAAAGAATGGCCTGGCTGGCACCATCCACTGTGTTTTCCGTGGCAAAATTTCCTTGATTGCACTGGTGTGAGTGAAAACAGGGCGAGCTGGGCTTCAAACACTGTCCAGCTCCCCCAACAAGTATGAAAAATTAACATCACCACTTCAAAGAGCTCACAGAACCAGAGATTGTCCTGAGGGACACGCAGGGATCATCCAGTCCAACCCGGTGCCGGACTTCAAAACATACAAATTAAAGACAAATCAGCCTGATGTTATTTAATTGAGGAAATCACAGTCAGCACTGGAGAAACTGGGCCCAAATTCCTCTTGTGTAACCAATATTTAGTCACAGAATGTGGAAAGCCGAGCTCAAATTGACTCAGAGGAGGCTCTGTTAGGAAATAGTTCCTCTCTGTTTTTCCAGAGCTGCCTCATGAGACGTACACTGAGATTGGCAGCTGCTTCCCTGCATATGCTGGGGAAATTCGGGAGGTTTGGAGGTTCATTCCAGATATTCCAGCTTGTCCCTGGCTCACTGGAAGTGTGAGAGTGTTTGAGGCGCATAAAGCTGAGCTGTAAATTGAGCAGATTTTTGTCAGGAGATGCTGCAGTTTCTGCCTCTCCCCTCCTTCAGAACCAAACCTGCTCCGGGAGGGTTTGGAAAATGCTGTCAGGGAATTTGGGAGGATCGGGGTGGGATCCGTGATCGCTGTGGGTCCCTTCCCACCCAGGATATTCCGTGGGTCATGATTTTAATTGGCACAAAGAAATGGCCGGGGATGGGAAGGAGACACTTGGCACCAACACAAAGCGAGCAGGAAAAGTCCATCGTTTTTTCGGCTCAATTTCTGGGAATTCTGAGATTGGATTTACTTAGTTTGGCTTCAGCAGAGAGCAGCTCTGCAGAGTGTCACACCAGGAGAGCTCATTAATCCTTTTTGTCCTAATTTCCATTAATTCAGCACCCGGCAGAGCCCAGCTGGCTTTGGGCAGGGGCTTTTGTCAGGAAATGTGTTCAGCTCCATCATCCTTGCCTGAGGACGACAGAGATGGGACATTCCCAGCCTCTTACCCCACACTGCCTTAAAATCGTGTGTGGAGACTTTATTTTAGCAGGTCTGTCTCCATGGAGAAGTGGCTGGTGGACTTTTTTTGGGGACTGTGCCTCCTGGAAATATGCAGATTTCCCGAAAATTAAATTTGAATTGGGAAAGCAAATGGGATTTCATGCATGGGGGTCTTTATAAGGTATTCAAAGTCAGCACTTTTTCTGTGGGACATTTGAGGGCCCAGGCTGGGTCTGACAAGGGATGGGGGGACAGGACACAGGGAATGGCTTCCCACTGCCAGAGGGCAGGGATGGATGGGATTTTGGGAAGGAATGAAGGTGGGGAGGGGTTGGGATGGAATTCCCAGAGAATTTGTGGCTGCCTCTGGATCCCTGGAAGTGCCCAAGGCCAGGTTGGATGGGGCTTGGAGTCACCTGGGATAGTGGGAACTGTCCCTGGGTGGGGCTGAATGAGTTCCAAGGTCCCTTCCCAGCCTCCTGCATTCCTGTGCTTGTGCATCCCAAGGAATGCGTTGCTTTTGTTCCATTCTCCCAGGGCCTAAAGGGCTCCAGGAGAGCTGGAGAGGAGTTTGGGACAGGATACAGGGAATGGCTTCCCACTGGAAAAGTGAAGATTTAAATGGGATATTGGGAAGGAATCAGGGTGGGGAGGGGCTGGGATGGAATTCCCAGAGGAGCTGTGGCTGCCCCTGGAGCCCTGGCAGTGCCCAAGGCCAGGCTGAAGCACCCTGGAATAGTCCCAGGTGTCCCTGCCTGTGTCAAAAATGAATTTTAAGGTCCTTTCCCACCCAAACCATTCCAGGATTCCCTGCAGCCTTTCCAGCAGCTCCCTGAAGTCACCGTAGCTGTGGCTCCCTGCAGGAAAATCAGCATTTGAACAGTGCCTCCCCTAATCCCGAGCGGCTCCAGGCGGGATGTGGGATATCCAGATGGAGCCTTCCACACCTCCTCCTCCTCACAGCCTGGGCACAGCTTTGCACATTCTCCCTCTTCTGACAAGACTCCGTGCAGGTTGGGAATGTTGGGAATGTGCTCAGGCCCCGGTGCAGACGGTGCAGACGGCCGGGATGTGCTTGGAAAGGCCAAACGACGGCAATTAGCACTGCTTCAAATCAATGGAGGTGATGAGGGAGAGGGGGAATACCTGCTCCAGAAAGAATCAGGTTGGGTTTAGCCATCACTGGTTATGTTTTTTGCAATGTGAGCTGATCGAGGTGGGAAATGAGGGGGTTTATTTACCGTGTTTATGGTAATTAATAATCCATATTAGTTAGCGGCTGCTGCTGGGAAGGTGGGAAATGGAATTCCTTGCTGGATGAAGGTCCTGGCTGTGAGGAGCAGCGAGCTCTGGGTGATGCCACCCTAAGGATTGTGTCCCCTGGGTTGTTCCCACTCACCCTGAGCTGTGCCCTTTTCCCAGGGACATCCAGGCCCTGGGTGGGAGGGGACAGGGATGGAATGGGGATGGACAATCCATGAGGCCAAGTTGGACAGAGATTGGAACAACCTGGGCTAGGGGAAGGTGTCCCTGTCTGTGGTCCTTCGCAGTTGGAGCCATCCCATGGTTTAGGGTAATTCTTTCTCCCTCTGGCCACACTGAGATCAGAGCCAGTGGTGGATAATCCATGAGGCCAAACTGGACAGAGATTGGAACAACCTGGGCTAGGGGAAGATGTCCCTGTCTGTGGTCCTTCCCAACCAGAACTATTTCATGGTTTAGGGTAATTCCTTCTCCCTCTGGCCCCACAAAAACTGTAACCAGTGATGGATAATCCATAAAACCAAGTTGGACAGGGACTGGAACAACCAAGGCTGTGGGAAGGTGTCCCTGTCCATGGCCCTTCCCAATTGGAGCCATCCCACGGTTTAAGGTAATTCTTCTCCCTCTGACCCCACAAACACTGGACCCAGCAATGGATAATACATGAGGCCAAGTTGGACAGGGACTGGAACAACCAAGGCTACAGGAAACTGTCCCTGTCCATGGTCAAGCCTTCCCATGGTTTAGGATAATTCCTTTTCCCCCTGGTTCCACAGAGAACAAAACCAGTGATGGATAATCCATAAGGCCAAATTGGACAGAGATTGGAACAACCTGAGCTAGGGGAAGGTGTCCCTGTCCATGGCCCTTCCCAGCCCAAACCATCCCATTTTGGGTAATCCCTTCTCCCTCTGGCCCCACTGGGAACAGAGAATCCAAATGTAGGATTTAACTCTGTGGAATTTGATTATAGGGGTAAAATAGAAGCGAGAGATCTCTAAAGATGGGTTTAGAGCATGGGAGTTTATTGTGAAAGAGCGTGGGTATCAGAGGCTACTGGGCTGCAAGACACAGCTCAGAGCAGGCCAGAGAGAGAGAGAGAAAGAGGCAAAAGGAGAGCAAAAAGAGCGATTTGCTGTTTACAATACAATAAATCATCTTCTCTGTTGAATATTCTAATTCTCTTTAACCAATCTGAGACAAGCTACAAACTCTACAATATTTGCATGCAACCTATAAGAATCATTACATTACGATATGGGGTTATATTTTAAACCTTAAAAAACTGCTTTTGGGAATCTCCTACCAGGCAGGCAGGGTTTGCTCTGCCCTTTGGACCTGCCTGGGCAGAGGGCATTGTTCTGTCAAGGAGGAGGATTCCCTTCAGCCAGCTCTGCCATTGTTTCTTAGTTACTCTTCCACTCAAACCTTGTCTTCATCTCAATTTCGATTATACTTTTCATATTTCCAGCATCTTTTGCAAGGTAATCATATCTATAAGGCTTTTCTATTTCATCTTCCCCAACATCCAAAACCATTTATTCCAAGCCAGAGGAATTTCTCTCCAGAAGAAGCAGGGATTCCATTTTTTCCTGAGCTTCTCTCTATTTATTTCTTTCCCCCAAGGTTTTGTCATCTCCAGCCTTCCTGCCAAGAACCTTCCAGCCCTTTTGGTTTCAGGGTGGATCCAAACGAGGCGGAATTAGAGGAGGAAGAACTGGAAGCTCCGTCAGCTCCTGCAGAGGAATAAATCAATGAATGTCGAGCTCTGCTCAGGATTATGTAACACGGGGAGCTGCTGGCTGGCTCTGGGAGCAGGAAATTGTGGTTTGTGTGACAGATTCCAGAAAAAAAAAAATTAAAAAAAGGGAATTCAGGGATTTGTGTGGCTGATTGGTGCTGGTGAGGCCACAGGAATCCTGCAGACGGACACACGGACAGAGGGGATGGAATAGGGAAAGCCAGAGGTCTCAAATTCCCTTTTACTGCACTCACATCAGTGCCAGATGATAGAGACGGGAGGAAAACTGAGGCAAACCAAGGAAAAGTAGTTCCTGAAGACAGGATCCTGTGTTTTCCAGCTCCCCACACATCCCGCTGCTCCAGGGGGCTCCGTGGTGGGAATGGGCTGGTCCAGGTGCCTGCGGATGCTCAGGTAAATCCAAAAGGAGAGAAATGGCCTGAATGGCCATTCCTCATGGACTTTGGAGAGTCCTGCAGGTGCAGCCGTGGCCAGTGGTTGTTAAAACCCTGCAGGAAGTGTCAGCTCTGTTACCTGGACTGAAATGAGCAGGATGAGCTCGGAACATTCATAAACACGGAATCAGCTGTGCTGGCAGGAGGGAGCAGCAGGAGAGAAATTTTGGGCTTGTCCTGGTTTTTGAGATTTTAAATTAACTTAAGTTATGATTTCAGCCCTTTCTCTGAAGACTTTGGGCTGCCATTTATCTCAAAAGGAAAAGGAGGGGTGGGAGCCCCCACAATCCTTCCTCAGGCTCCAAAGGGTGGCTGTGTGGAATTGGAAGCTGCTGAAGTTTCGGACGTCTCAGGAGGAAATCCAGAACAGCTCAGTGGCCTTTGCCCCCAGCTCGCTCAGCGCGTTGTCAGAGCAGGGCTGGGATTGGACCGGCGCTCCCAAAATTCCTCTCGGGGTCTTTCTCTGATCCTTGGCTCTTCCTCTGTCCCTTTTTAAAGCTGCCCCACTGAAGTTTCCCCTCTCCAGCACAGAAATGTCACTTCAGGAGGAGGATTTGCCAGAGCAGTTAACGAGAGCGGGGTCAGCTCAGAGGGTCACAACCCTTCAGCAGGTGGGGACGGTCCCAGTGCAGGTGCTGGCCTCAGTTAGGAATAAATTGGATTTTAGGGAAAATTTCCTTCCCTGAAAGGAAAAAATTGCTGTCCAGTGGCAAAATCCCCAGTCCTGGGGGATTTAACGGATGTGACACCTGGAGACATGGCCAGGGCTGGCCTTGGCAGTGCTGGGGATGGCTGGACTCGATCTCAGAATGCTTTTCCAATGAAAAATTCCAGGTTTGTTTTCCTGAAGTTCCTCTCGGGGTCCTTCTCTGATCCTTGGCTCTTCCTCTGTCCCTTTTTAAAAGCTGCCTTTTTTAAAGTTTTAAATTGGATTTTAGGGAAAATTTCTTCCCTGAAATTGCTGCCCAGCCCTGGGCAGTGGTAGAGTCGCCATTCCTGGCGGGATTTAACAATGGATGTGACACTTGGGGACATGGCCAGGGCTGGCCTTGGCAGTGCTGGTGTGGTCGGACTCAATCTCAGAGGACTTTTCCAATCAAAAAAATTCCAGAATTGTTTCCCTGATCCTGTGAGTGCAGCTGAAGGGCAGAGCAGCCACAGAGCTCCATGAAGGTGGAGCAGCAAAAAGTCTCAGCCCTTTTCACAGCAGTTTTCACACCAGGAGCAGGGTTAAATGGGAAATTGGGAAGCAATTCCTGCCTTGAAGGGTGTGAGGGGCTGGGGTGGAATTTTTTGGGAGGAAATATTAATCTTGTTGGGAAAAGGGTGAATTTTCTGGGAGAAATGGGGAAATTTTGGTGAAAATGAGGAATTTTGTGGGGGAAAGGGTAAATTTTTGCAGGGAAACTGAATTTTGTTTGAGGAAGGGTGAATTGTGGGGGGGGAAAGGGGAATTTTGTGGGAAAGGGTGAATTTTGTGGGGGAAATAGGGATTTTTTTGTAAGAAAGGATTAATTTTATTTGGGAAATTGTTATTTTAGTTTGGGAAGCATGGACATTTTTGTGAGAAATGGGGAATTCTGCATTTTGAAGTGTGAATTTTATGTGGGAAATGGGGAATTTTGTGTGAGAAATGGGGAATTTGGTGAGACAAATGGGGATTTTTTTGTGAGAAAGGTGGAATTCAGACAATCACATCCAGAGTTGTTAAAGGTGTCTCAGGAACTTTCTGTCCATTTTATTTAGGGGATAAAATCCTGAGTCAGCCTGTCCTGCTGGAATTGTACAGGGATTGAGGGGAGAGGAAATACATTTTATCAGCTTAACTTCTGCAATAAATTCCCTGTGATTTTTTGTTTTCTTGCTGCCAGGGAGGGACCTGCTTTGAAATCGAGTCTGACTCAGAATTCCGAGGAACGTTTGGGTTTTGTGGATTTTGTTTTCCAGACAGATCACAAAGAAGGGAGAAAGAAAGAAATGCATCTGGGCTGGTCTCCAACTGGATTTTTGTCAACCACCTCCAGCCGGGAAAGGACAGATGGATTGATGGTCCCTGGAATGGCACGGAACAAAAGACGGCAAAGAAAAGTCCCCTTTGAAAAGGTTTCTGTTTGGATGGGGCATTATCCTGGTTTTTCAGAGCTTCCCTCCATGCCAGGTAATCCCTCCTCTTTATTCTTCTCCTTTCTGCCTCGAGGGCTGCCATTATTTTGTATTTTTTCAACCCAAAATCCAGCTGTGCTCCTGCCTTCCCAGCAGTTCTCCACCACAAGCCGAGTGACACCATTTTAAACTTTTGTCACCTGAAAAATCCCGCTGCTCTCGCCCTTTCAGGATGTGGAAGATGCAAAGCCCTGGGACCCGGGGTTTTTTGGGGTGAAAAGACCTCTCAGTTCCTTCCCTTTGTCTGTTGTGTTCATTTTCTGGGTGTCATTTGGGTTTGGGTGATTTTTAGGTCATTGCACAATCCAAGCTCATGGAACGGAGTGAAAACCTGGGGTTTTTTCCCCAGGGAGGCACCAATTCCCCAAAACTTTGCTGTCAGGGCAGGATCCAGCCGGGAATGTGCTGCCCGAGGGACTTCATTCAGCCCAGCCCTCCCCGTGAGGTGTTCAGGAGAATCATTTCTGTCCAGACAATCATAAATATTTTGGGAATTAATTTCTATCCTGGTGGCAGGAAGCAGCTGCCAAACTGCTTTAGGATCTGTCAGAAATCACTTCTGGTTTTGCTGCAGGGATCTTCCAAAGTGGCATCATTTCAGGAATGAGATGAAGATTTGGTTCTTCATCCATCCCAAATCCATCCATCCATGCACCCATCCATCCATCCATCCATCCATCCCAAATCCATCCATCCATCCAT
>JAHLSL010000082.1:126987-141800 GCA_025920805.1 Petroica traversi | reverse complement strand
AGATGAGCAGGAGGTGCAGAACTTGGGCAGGAATTAAAATCCCAATAATACAACCCAAAAAACTCCCTTGATCACAGAGAGGGTGGATAATTCCAAAATCATGGAATTATTTGGGTTGGAAATGCCTTCAAAGACTTCGGAGTCCCTCCACTCCCCAGCACTGCCAAGGCCACCACTGACCATGTCCCCAGGTGCCACATCCAATGTAAAATCCCCCCCAGGAATGGGGATTCCACCATCAACATCACCTGGATCTTGGCTCTGTGTGAAAGAAATCCATGGAAATTTAAATTCCTTCTCTGAGGAATGGTGAATTAAACCTGAGCTCAACACGGGAGTTCTGAGGTTCATTACGGGCTGGGAGTTACTCAGACACTCAGGGGAGTGGGAGAATCCAAAGGAAATCTCTGTTTTCCTGGATTTACACACATGAGGAAGGAAGGATTAACCCTGAGCTCAGCACAGGAATTCTGAGGCTCATTATGGTCTGGGGGTTACTCAGACACTCGGGGCAGTGAGGGAATATCCTGATCCAAAGGGAATCTCTGTTTTCCTGGATTTACAGGAATTCTCAAGGCTCTGAGTGCTGGGAGCAGTTTGGGAAGGGACATGGCTGAGTTTCTCCAAGGACATTCCATGGCCGGGTGCTGATTCCAGCTCTGGTGGACAACATCCCGAAATTCTGAGTGTCCTCCCCTCTGAGGAGGCAGAACCCAGGAGATTCGTTCCCCTGGATAAACAGGTCCAACCTCACTTGTGGGATTTGTTTGCCTCCAAACTCAAGTTTGGAAAAATGTCTGCACTGTCCTGGATTGTGGATTTTCAGCCAATAAAGGGAGATAAATTCACTCCCATTGCCAGCCCAAAATCCTCTTCTGCCCATTCACAGCCACAGGCTAAAACTTTAAAGCTCATCCCCTCCATATTCTCTGCCCATTTCTTTTCCCTTCATTCTCCTGAGTCTGAAATATCCTGGATGAGCAGAAAAATCAACCAGGATGTCATTTCATTTTCCTTTGATTCTGAAATAATATTCTGAATATTTTTTAATTTAAAAATTAAAATTAAATTAAATTTAATTAATTATATTAAATTAAGTAAAATAAAATATAAAATATAGTATAAAACATAAAACATGAAACATAAAATATTAAAAAAAATAAAATAAAATAAAATAAAATAAAATAAAATAAAATAAAATAAAATAAAATAAAATAAAATAAAATAAAATAAAATAAAATAAAATAAAATAAAATACACATCTCTCCCAGATTTCCAGGCAGGATTCAGCAGTGGAAATTTATTTTTTAGGAAAACATTCCTGGGGTTTGTGTCTAATTAGGTCCACAAAGCGGGGGTTGTGATTGGCACATCCTCAGTTCCCAGCTCTTATCAGCTCTTATCACAGTAGGGGGCAGGTGAGTCCTGAGGTGGAAATGGACTCGTTCAGCTGAGATTTCATGGACCATGGAGAACCCCAGGTGGATTTTCATGGACAGGCTGAAGGAGAGCAAGAGGAAGCCACCACCAAGAATCTTTTCCACAGAGTTTTATTCCCCAGCATTAAACACCAACCATGGAATATCAGACAGAGAATTTGGCTGTTCAATGGACTGGTTTTGGGGGACAGCCACTGTTTTTTCTGGCCCTTATTTGGAGCCCAGCAGTTCCATTTCTTTGTCACTGAGTGAATTCAGGGCAGGGAGTGAATCTTTGTCCATTTTATACTTTGTGGAGGAGTTTTTTAAGTGCCATCCTGAGGCATCTTTTTTGGAAGGTCGAGGACGCATTAAACACATTAGAGAATCACCACCACACTCTTCTTCCCCTGATAAATATCATAAATAGAAATAGTTAATCAAGACCAAAAAAAAACTCTGTTACCTAAGGAATATCAAGTTTTCCCCACTCCCGATATTCTGAGTCCTGTCTTATTTAAAGGCTTTGATAAATTTAGCAGGGAAGAGCTGCTGAAAATGATGAGGGGTTTTTTTTTTTTCCTTTACATCAAGAAGCACAAATAGAGCTGTAGCTGCTTTTAGGCACTCAAATATAGCCCTAATTAGTGCCTAAGTGCTAATTGATAGTTATTAGGTAGGTCTGTGCCTGAGAGGGGGGGGAAGGAGTTTCTGAGGAGGAAAAGCTGATGAAGGTGACGGTGTTTGAGGCGATACAGGAGTTTGTCCTGACTGAGATGTTCCCCCTGGATTTGTCAGAAATCCCTGAGCAGTGGAAGCCTCTGAGATGGAGCTGGGCTGGGAGAGCTGGGAATGCTCACCTGGAGAAAGGAAGGATCCAGGGAGAGCTCAGAGCCCCTCCAGGGCCTAAAGGGGCACCAGGAGAGCTGGAGAGGGACTGGGGACAAGGGATGGAGGGACAGGACACAGGGAATGGCTTCAGAGTTATGGAGACAAGGATTTGATGGGATATTGGGAAGGAATTCCTGGCTGTGAGGGTGGGGAGGGGCTGGGATGGAATTCCCAGAGGAGCTGTGGCTGCCCCTGGATCCCTGGCAGTGCCCAAGGCCAGGCTGGAGCCACAAGGGACAGTGGGAGGTGTCCCTGTGATCACGCACAGACAGAACTAATGCAGGTTTGGTTTTGGCAGTTGTGACAAAACCATGTCCTTCCAACCCCCTCCAACTCAGGGAAAATAATGAATGCACCAGGAAAGTGAGGCAGTTTTGCCCCCAAATCCCAGGGAAATGTTAAAACACTGGGGACAGGACAGGTGGCCTCGCAGAAAGACAGCCTCAGACACCCTCCAAGCACTGGATGAATTCTTTAAGAGCTCTTCAGAGCAGCTGTGAGGGACAGGGCTCTCTGGGAGCCTGGGAATATTTTCATTTTGGGCTCAGAGATGAGCAGGAGGTGCAGAACTTTGGCAGGAACTAAGATCTCCATAAATCCCCCAAAAAATTCACGTGATCACAGTGAGGATGGAGAGGGCTGCAAAATCACAGAATTATTTGGGTTGAAATAACTGAGAATAACTCACTGTGCACATGGAGAACAAAGGGAATTTTCTGCAGAGGACAGGATTTGGGAATTTTCTGCAGAGGACAGGATTTGGGAATTTTTTGCAGTGGACAGGATTTGGGAATTTTCTGCAGAGGGCAGGATTTGGGAATTTTCGGCAGCAGACAGGATTTGGGAATTGCAGCTGGAGGCAGAGCAGGAGAGGGGCTGAGCCTCCTCTCACAGGGTCTTTACTCAAGGATCTGCTCTGAGAGATGTTTGTACACCTGGCTGGGGCTCCAACAGGCGAAAGGAGAATTAGATCCCCCTTTTCCTTCTCCAGGTCCCTTTTCCCACCTTACAAAACTTCCTGCTTTTTCTGCCTGGTCCCTGAATGAAAATTTCAGCAGCCTTGAGCCAGGCAGAGGAGCAGGGTATAAATATTCCAGCAGTCACACCTTTGTAGCCTTTGAAAGGGAAATTCTGAGCCCTGGCTTTCAATGTTTCACAAGCTCCTGTCCCCTGTTTGTCGTCGCTTTGTTCCTGGATGTGATGAGGGACTTGTGGGTCCTGGGAATCTGATTCATTGCAGGTTTGGGGTTACTCAGACACTCGGGGGAGTGGGAGAATCTCCTGATCCAAAGGGAATCTCTGTTTTCCTGGAATTACACACACAAGGAATGGTGAATTAACCCTGAGCTCAACACAGGAGTTCTGAGGCTCATTATGGTCTGGGGGTTACTCAGACACTCGGGGCAGTGAGGGAATATCCTGATCCAAAGGGAATCTCTGTTTTCCTGGATTTACAGGAATTCTCAAGGCTCTGAGTGCTGGGAGCAGTTTGGGAAGGGACATGGCTGAGTTTCTCCAAGGACATTCCATGGCCAGGTGCTGATTCCAGCTCTGGTGGACAACATCCTGAAATTCTGAGTGTCCTCCCCTCTGAGGAGGCAGAACCCAGGAGATTCGTTCCCCTGGATTCCCAGTGATTCCAGGGGTGCAGCTGAGCCTGGACTGGACATTAGTGGGAAGTCCAGTTCCTCTTCCAATGGGAGCTGTCCCTGACCATGGAAGGGGTGGGTGATCCTCAAGGTCCCTTCCAACCTCACCGTTCTGGGATTCTGTGCTCCCCCTTACAGGGGAAATCTCTGGAAAACAGGTGAGGATCTTTGGAAAGGGACACCTCAGAGATTTTTTTTTGTCATGTATTTTATCTTACTAAGGGAAAATATTGAAGTGATTTTTCTGGCAGATTCTCTATTTTTTTTTAATAATGTTTTCTTTCCACAAAGATAAACCCAAATACTACCAGAGATGCTGTTTCTCCTCTGGACCAGTGATAAATCCAGGTATTTTCACCCTGATTTCCCCACTTAGCACAAATACAAACTTTCCCCACATGGCACCAATTCAAACAATGTAATTTTATAAACTCCTCTGCTTTCTCTTTTCCTCTCAGATGTCTTTGTTTCTCACTTTGTTAAGGATTTTTTTTTTCTCCTTTCAGCCTTGAAGAGTCCTCTAGAAGTCAGAGCTGGGGTGGCTCCCCTTGCACTGGAGAAAAAATCACCTCAGTAAGAGCAAAAAGTGGTGATTCAACAAATCATGGAATTGTTTGGGTTGGAAAAGCCAAATCACCAAATCTAACCACCCCTCAGCATTGCTGAGGTCCCCAAGTGCCACATCTGCTGTGAAATGCCACATCTGCTGTCAAATCCCCCAGGGGTTTAAAACCAAACCTCCTGAGGCTGCACTCAATCCCCTCGTCCAGGTCATTTTTAAAGATCTGCCCACAGCAGGGGAATTGGAATTAGAAGGTCCTCAAGGTCCTTTCCAACCCAAACCACTCCATGATTCCATGACTCCATGACTCCATGACCCCATGATTCCATGATTCCATGATTCCATGACTGCATGGTTCCATGATTCCACAATTCCTTGATTCTATTATTCCATGGTTCCACAATTCCACAATTCCATGATTCCACGATTCCACAATTCCACGATTCCACAATTCCTTGATTCCACAATTCCTTGATTCCACAATTCCTTGATTCCATGATTCCATGATCTGGGAAGCCGCCTGGTCTCTTCTGTAGTGCTTTCCTTAGAGCACGGAGGGAATTACAGCTGGACTACCTTGTGCTTTCCAACACAACATTTTGAGTTAAAAAAGGGGGGAAATTATAAAATTATCCCAAAACTTTAGTTCAGAACCTGCAGAGAGCAGAAGGGAGGAGAGATTTCACTTCCAGAGGAAGCCATTGCAGGGGGGACTCGGTGACAAGGCATTCTCAGAGAGGAGGGAAAATCACTGGAAGCGTAAAAGCTGGAAGTGGTGCCCAAATTCTCTCCCCCACCAGCATCCCGCCCTCCAGACCCCATTAACCCCTCAGATTTCCAGACTGCCCCATCCCAGAGCCATTCCCAGCACCGGGAATCACATTTTCCCAACAACTTTGCATAAAAACAACCCGAACAAGCCCCAGCAAGGCCCTCGGTAGCCCCGGGAAGGCCATTTATTACCAGGGTGGGACAATCCGTGCGCAGCACACGGAGTGTGGGTAATTAAAAGTCTGGGAGCTGCAGCATTCCGTGATTAATGCCTTAGGTGGGCACTCCAGCTCCTAAAACTAATGGGAAGTGACTCGAACTGTACCGTGAGCGGCGCCGGGGTCCCCGGGAGGAATCCGGCTTGCTCCAGGCATATTGCAGATTCCTTGGCTCATTCATTACAGCTGCTCCGAGTGGAAAGTTTATAATTAAACATACAGTTTACTCCCCAACTTTGGGATGGAGTAAATGAAGGGAATTAGGTTCCTTTGGGGATAAGCGCATGGAGGCGTTCACGGGGCGTGCAGGTGACAAGGAGGCTTTGTCTGGAGCTCATCTGGGGTCCAGAGTGGGATGTTTATAATCAAATTTATGTTTCATTACCTTTCTAGGTGGGGTTTGACTCTTAGAAAAGGAGGGAATTAGCAGCTCCACCCTCTTGGCAGGATCCCATGTGGGGCTGAAGTCCATTCCATTTCCATTACTGATCAATTTCCTTTACTGATAAACCTCTTTACTGAGATTTAGAACTGAAAATATTAGAATATGCAATTAAAAAGTGAATTAATACAGGTACCAATGCAGGTGTGTGTGGTTAAAAGCACAAGGGTTAGTGCTAATGTCAATTATTTTGCATTTTCCTGATCACGGCCAGTGCCTGATGCCTGAATATTCCCATTTTCTGTGTGGAGTGGGAAATCTCAGCTCAGCTTTTCGGGGAAACTGAGGCCCAGAGGTTTGAGCCACTCCTAGGGAGTTTCAGCAAGGAATTGCTCCTGAAAAATAAACTTGTGCCCTCAGCTTGGGGCAACTCTTTTACCTCCTGGCATGAGGGACTGCCTGGAAACCCCGAGAATTGCAGCCCCTCCTTTCCTTGCAGGTTTTTGATTATTTTTGATTGCCGTGGCTGGGGCTGGAATCAACACCACAAAATGAGCAAGGCCTTTGTGTTATTTTCCATCATCAAATCCCTCCATTCCACACGTGTTTCATCCAGCACAGGTTCACCTACAGACAGTTTGGGGTTTGCACAGGTACAAACCCCAGCACGAGCAGCTTCCCCACGCATGGAATTTGCTGTGGAATTTCAGCTCCCAGGAACTGATCCAGGCTGTGCAAAACACCCAGAGCTGTTTATTTACAGAAAAAAAAAATAAATTGATGAGGCCTTCGGTGGCTCCTGTCTCAGTTTGGGTCCAGGCCTGAGCTTTTCTTTGTGCCTTGGTTGCCACTTCAAGGCTGCAGCTGCACTCGGGGTGTGTTGAGTCAGTGCAAGTCAGACTCATTAATCCTGGCCTGGGGCGAGCCTCCCTGGCTGGGAGCAGTTCAGGACCTCTCCTAATGACTCCAGCCTGGAAATCAGGGAGTGTGAGAGCAGAGACTGCGGGAAGTGTCGGGAGGAGTTCGGTGTCACCAGGTTTGTCCCTGCTGTGGGCAGATAGGATGTGGGTATTGATCACCCAGAGAGCGCAGTGCTGGTCGGCTCCTTTGCAGAATTAAACTTGACATCTCTGTAATAATGACTGCGCCGAGCTCTGCCTTTAATGAGCTTTCGCAGGCCCTGCTTGCAACTCTGGGAGGGTCTTTGCTGCTGCTAAAATAACAGAAAATCAAAGATAGAGGCTGGGAGAGCTGGGGGTGTTCAGAAGGATCCAGGGAGAGCTCAGAGCCCCTTGCAGGGCCTAAAGGGTTGATTGTGGGGTTTCTTGGGTTGATTCTTGGGATTTCTCAGGGTGATTGTTGGGGTTTCTTGGGTTGATTCTTGAGGTTTCTCAGGATGATTCTTAGGGTTTCTCGGGTTGATTGATGGGGTTTCTCGGGATGATTCTTGGGGTTTCTTTTGTTGATTCTTGGGGGTGTCCTGGCTCGGCACACGATTTGAAGATCCTCGTGGATTCATGAGATCAAAGATCCTTGTGGATCCTTCCCAGCTCAGGATATTCCACAATTCCACAGAAACTGAGGCCCAAGCAGCAGCCAAGCTGCTCACTGACCCCAAAAAAAGAGTGTTTGAAATCCCCTCTATGTCTAAATAATTCCTACCAGACCCTGCCTGCTAAAACACCGAGTCCCTTCTTGCCTTAAAGGACATCTGGAAGGGAAACAGAAGGAGAACAGGATGAAAAATTTCCCAGATATGAGCGGAAGGTCAGCAGATGAAATGCGAAATGTCACATTTGTTGCTCAACTGAGCAGGATTGCAACTGGAAAAATGCAGCCCTTCAGTCCCGCCGCTGAAAATAAACCCAAGTCGAACCGAAGTCCTTGAGTGCAGACAAGAGGATTGGAATTAAATTTCCTCCTAACTCCTGGGTAATGGAGTTCTGCCCGAGCCAGGAGTCAATTAAGGCGATAAATACTCCCATAACTCACCCACACTTTGCATTTCAGGGGTATTCTGCTGAAGTAAGCACTTAATGTGATTATTGTGTTTCAGCCTGATTTAAGATGACAACTTTTGCATTTCCTAAATATTAATTAGCCTGGAATTTCTATTTATTTAAACTCGGAGGCAGCAAGTGGGTAGTTGTGTGATTTACCTCTGGCTCCTGGCACTTCTCTCAGCTGGGACGTTAGAAATGCAATTGTGACCAATTAACCTTCATGCCTGTCAGCAGAAAGGATGAGCAATGGAGCTTGGTGGGTTTGTTTGGGGGAATAATCATCCCACAAACCAGGGCAGGGATCTGCTCCTCTGCATGAGGCTTTTGGGAAAAAAAAAAATAGGATTTTTATGGGTTTTTCAGCTGTTTGGTGCTCCTCCCTTGGGGTCAGGCTGTTCACTCAGGGGTGGTTTTTAGGGACACGGTGCTGCATGGCTTGTATGGAGCTCCTGGGGTGCCTGCCCACCTGTGGGTTTGGAATAATTTCACAGGAATGGGAATGAGAGAGATGGATTTTTTAAACTGAGAGAGGGGTTAGATGGGATATTGGGAAGGAATTCCTCCCTGTGAGGGTGGTGAGGGAATGGTGAGGGCTGTGACTGAGTCATTCCTGGAATTGCCCAAGGCCAGGTTGGAGCAACCTGGGATAGTGGGAGGCGTCCCTCCCCATGGCACTGGATAGTATTTAATGTCCTTTCCCTCCCAAACCATTCCATGATTCCATTAAAAGGAGAGTCCCCACTGCAGAGGTGGAACATTTGCCACATCAGACCCTTCAGAGCATCCTGGAGTTGCCTAAATCCCTTTGGTACCTCTGGAATCCTCACCCTGTGGCATCCAAGAGCTCCCAGGCCAGCTGTGGATTTGTGTCGTTCAACCCCTGTGTGGCAGTGAGGGAAGGCGGGTGTGGAAAACCTCAAATAGGCTGAGATTAAAAATCTCTGGGCACCCACAGCTCCTTTGGAATCTAACAGGAACTCGTGTACTCAGCAGGAAAAATGGAGATTTTTTTATCAAGCAGCACCAAGTGGAGCGTGGCAAATCTCCCCCCCAGGAATTCTGCTCCACTTCTCCACCCCAATTACGGCGCTGGTTGCGCTCTCTTGGCTCTGCTCTCCTTGTAATGAGGTGATGGTTGAAGGATTCCAGCTGCAATGGACCAACGGCCACCAAATTCCCTCAAAACATCTTTCCCTTAAATACCTCCCCTCATTCAGCCATCGAGGTGCTGAAATTCCTGCCTTTCCCCAGAAGGAGCTGCTTGTTGCCCTAGCAAAAGATGTCGCCCGTCTTGTTGGTGTTTATGGAAACTTTGGATCATCAATGGCTCGGAGATTTATTTTTAGCTCTGTACTTTTTGAAAGTGTTGTTGGCCCCCAGTCAGGGAACAGCAGGGTTAATGTGGAGCCTGGAGGAGCTCTCCCATCTGTTCCAGCTTCCATCCAACCATGGAGTTTTATGAGAGCACTCTAGGAGGGCTCGGAGTTCTCCGATTTGCAGTATTGCCTAACAAAATCAGCTTGGAGAGCTGCCTGCGCCAAACAGGAGGGGGTAAAATCTTCGAGGAGACAAAGGAGCTTGGAGACATTGGATTTCTTTCATATTTTCAGGAATTCTGTTTGTTTTGATTGATGTTGAAATTAGAGATGGAACAGATGGAGCGAGGGTACAGCAGGATGAGCTGAGCTGAGGCTTTGACACTCTAATGAGGAATTAGGAGGCAGAAGCTGCTGGTTGTGTTCTTCTTTGGGGTCTATTTGTGTTTTATTCACCCTGATATTTCTGACAACGGCAGCACATCCCTGACCAGGCTTACCCCAGCAAATCCCTGATCAGGCTGACCCAAACACATCCCCAACATGCTGACCCCAACATGTCCATAACCAGGCTGATCCCAAAAAATCCTTATCCAGGCTGACCCCAACACATCCCCAATCAGGCTGACCCCAACCCATCCCTGACCTGGCCCAGTCCTACAGACAAGATGGCTCATCAGGACTTGGTAAATTATGGTTCTGCCACCTCTTGAAACTCCCAGGCAAAACACGCGGATTATTTTATGGATTTGTGTTGGTAGGAAGTGGATATTTTGTGTATTTGGAAGACGGGGGTTAAAGTCAAGAATGAGTCCTGTCTTGTCCTTAATCTTCAACCAGAGTTGTGTGAACGGATCCATCACCAGGACTCTCCTCTCCTCAGGGCTCTGTTTGTGATGGTGGCCTTGATTAGGGAGCTTCATCACCAATACAAATATTTGCAGTAATTAGTTATGGGTTAATGGTTGGACTTGATGATCTTAAGTGGTTTTTTCCAACCTGATTCCCTCATTCCAGTACGGGTCCATTTTGCACATGGATGTGGCTGCAGGGAGATGAAGTGTGAAATGCTCCATGCATCCATGGATACTTTAATTTAATATATTCAATACATTCAATACATTCTGTGGACAAAGGGTTCCTGGTTTAGTTTTGATCTCAGCCTTTCTCGGCCTCCACCAGCATTAAAGTCACGGAATTAAAGGAAACAGAGTAATTGAAATCCTTCCCTGCTAATACACATGGGCAGCCATTTGGAAATGGAGATGTTATTACAGAAAGCTAATTAAATCATTTTCTCCCCTTGCCCCCCAGCTATGAAACAACCGTGACGCGTGGTGACTTTTCTCCAAGCAGCCACCGTGAAATCAGCACAAATTTTCCATCAAAAATGGACAACTGTGGGCATCAAACCAACGAGTGCTGGGGGTGTCAGACCTGGGCAGCTTCACTGAGTGTGTATTTTGTGTGGAGTGAGAGGGATTTGTTCTCCTGAGTCTCAGGACCTCAGACTTCCCATGTAGAAAAGGAGTTACAAAAAATTTATTTTCTCAATGAAGAAAGAATTTCCTTTCTCAATGGGGCAAGAATTCCCTTTCCCAATGAAATTGTTGGCTTTAAGGTCCTGGCCTTTTCCTCGGAGCACAGTGAAGCTGTTTTTGAGAAGTTCCCATTCATTTCCCTCTTAACTAGCTGGAGATCAACTAACAAGGACCAGAGAGGTGTAAAAATGAACTGGAAGGGGGTAAAATTCCCTCCCTAAATTGAGGGAGGGAATCATGGAATGGTTTGGGTTGGATGGACCTTAAAACCCATCCCGTCCACCTGCCCATGGCAGGGAGACACCTCCCATATCCCAGGTTGCTCCAAGCCCCATCCAACCTCACCTTGGACATTTCCAGGGAGCTAAAGCAGCCACAGCTTCTCTGGGAATTCCATCCCAGCCCCTCCTCGCCCTCCCAGGAAGGAAATCCTTCCAAATATCCCATCCATCCCTGCCCTCTGGCAGTGGGAGATCATTCCCCCTTGTTCTATCCCAGGTCTGGACTTCACAACCCAAAATCCCCTCTTAGAGTTCCAAGTTTCACATTTGCAGCGTGAAAACATCAAAGCTGTTATCACATGAGAATATGTGGAACAACTGGAATGCTCTGCGGTTAAAGAACATCCTGGTGGGAGGAACAGGAGGAACGAGGTAGATCCAGAAGGAGTTAAAGTGCACCTGAGCAGGTCGGGCAGCTCAGCCGTGTGTGTGTCTGTGTATCTGTGTGTCTGTGTGTCTGTGTGTCTGTGTGTCCCAGGCTCTAAAATCAGGATTTGTTTTATTTTGTGCACCTGTGATGTGTCATTTTTCATTGTTCGCTTCTTTTCCTGCGCTGTCTCTCGCTCCTTGGCTGGTTTTGTTGGGAATTCTCCATTCCTGACAGCCATCCCCCGGGAACAGAGGTTGTGTTCTCTCCTTTCCAGCCTTTCCCTGGCATCACATGTTCCCTGTCCATGACAGATGTCACCCAGCACCCGGTGACAGTGCTCAGTATCCTGGCACACTGTGATTATCTGGGGTGTCCTCTTTTGCCCTCCTGCCCCTGATGCCTTAAGATTTTAGCTTTTATATTTTTCAGATCCTGTGCTACATTCGTGCACTAATTTGGAGTGTCAGCTGCTGTCTACCCATTTTGGTCAGACAAAACAATTCCTCAGGGCCTGGAACTCAAGGACACCTCACAGCCTCAGGCCCAGAAAAGTACAAACAGAAGTGAATTGGGAGGGAGCAAACTGGGGAATGGGACTTCATTACCTGAAGCTGTAATTGGAGGATTAACCCCTGATGTATAAATGAACTTAGATCTGTCTAAAAAACTCGTGACCATTGTCCATTTTGGGTGCAGCCCCTTGGGGAGGCTTCATCTGCCCTAAATGTACCTGAAGGCCCTTCATGAAATAATATCTGCTTTTATTCTTTTAACTTTGTCTGGCCTCTGTTTCCAGGTAAGCCTGGAAAAGGCATCACTCCCTCTCTCCCAGCTCTCCACTCCTTACTGAACAGTTTTCCACCTGGATGAGGGCAAAGGCTCTCAAAATCACTCATCAGAGGTGGAATCATCTCGGCGTAATTGGAGGGACTGGAAAAAGACCATTTTGTGTTTCTTTTCTGCCTAATTTACTGACAACTGTGGCAGCCGGGGCTGGGAGTTGAATCACCTCCCCAAGACTCCACGTCAAAATGATATTTTTATTATTTCCTATTAACCTGCCCAAGACGGGGGAGGAGGCTTTCAAAGTTTCACAAATGGAGCAGAACACCCAGGGGCCCCTGATTTTCAGCGGGAAATGAGCATTTAACTGCTCCTTTGAGCCTTTGAAAGCCTTCTCTGCTCAGGTTCTCCCCATGGTGGAACCAGCCCTGGTGTGGTTTAGTCCTCGTTACCTTAATTTGAGGAGAAAAATCCTTCCAAAGGCAACTTGATGTGGTTCATCCCCATCCACGTGGGGAGGATGGTTCTGATCATCGAGGCTGTTTAATGTGTCTGACAAAAGCATCACAAGGCCCAGGAGTGGGAACCTGAAAGCAGCCAAGTTCAGGCCAGACACGGAATTTATATTTTAAACAGTGCGAGTTGTTAACCCTGGAAATAACTTGACAGATTCTCTCTCACTGAGTCAAATTGGTGGTGGCTGATGCTCTCTGCACAGGGGGACAGGATCAGACCCAGCCTCGTCACGTTAATTATCCCAAACTGATGCTGGATGTTTGGAGCTCCTGGGACAGGAGCTGGATCTTCCATGTGCTGTTCTTTTGGACAAATCTGATTTTTCAGGGCTAATTAGGCTGTGCCTGAGACATCACTTTATTGCCCTGTGCAGCCGGGGAAAGTTGAGGTCAAGTAGATTGAAAAGAAGTTGGGCCATGACGTGAGAGTTTCCTGCTGCTGCTGTTATAAACACCACAAAAAGCAGGATTGTTACCAGATCTTGGGTTTTTTTACATTTTTATGCATCTCTTGAAGATCTCTGCTCTTTTCTGATGCCCTAAAAAGCAGCTGAACTTTGCTGAAACCCCTCCCATGCTGTAGAAGCAGAGTAAATCCAGCAGTGCTTGTTGCTGTCGGTGCCGAGCGCGATGTCAGCCTCATTTCCTCCCCTCTGCCTGCAGCCCTTCTCCAGAGACATCTTTTGGGAAAATCACTTTGTGCTGCTCTGTGTGACACTCCAAACTTGCAGCCAGCGTGGCCGAATCATTATTTCAAGGACGAGGGGGGCTGAACTTGCCATTGACTTAAGACTCTGCTGGAATTTCACTGCCATCCCTGGTCTTCAATAGGAACTTATCTCTGTGCCACTCCAGATTTTAATGGAATTCATGTCACAGCAATAATAGAGTCAGGCTCAGCCTGTCCCAGCACTGCCAATAAGGTTTAGTTTATTCATTTTTATTTTCACAGCCACCAAAGCCTTAAATAGAGCTTATCTGATGGGACCTCCATGGGGGAAGGTGATGGGGCCTTGGAAAGGGAAACTAAAGTCAGGTTCCCACAAGGAAACTCCTGTCCCAGCCTCAGCAGGAAGATGGGAATTTGGTGAATTCCAACAGAATTCCAACAGAACATTGGTCCTGGTTTTGCTCCTATCAGCAGGTCAGAGTTTTCCAGGTGGAATCAGTCAGGGGTGCGAGCTGCCTCCAAATTTAATGAATCATCAAATCATTAAGGCTGGAAGAGACCTCTAAGATTCCTGCCTCTGGAATTGTTGAATGGGCTTGGAGCAACCTGGCCTAGTGGAAGGTGTCCCTGCCCATGGTAGGGGGTGGAACTGAGTGATCTTTAAGGTCCCTTCCAATCTAATCCATTTCATATTTCCATTCTATGAAGTGATGGCTGACCCTCTCTCCAGTTTAGTTCAAGTATTATTTGTTTTAGCTGGTTCTATTGTTCTTTTTTTGGTGTTGCGAATAAAATTGCCAATGTCTGTTTGTACCCTTTGCATGCTTGGCCTCAGGCCAGGAAGAGGCTTCTGCTCCCTTCCAAATTCAGATCTTTAAATTTGCGAGGAGGAACAAACCCTCCAAGGAATCCCCCCAAGGTCCGGGAGTGCAGGTGCTTGCCCGGGGCTGTTTACTGTAACAAATGGATTTGTACTGCACGTCCTGGCGCTCGGCTCCCCGCGGACCCCGCGGCAGCAAAAGGGACAGAAACCATTTCCGAGCCCTCAAATATTCCCTCCTGCAGCACCTGCCTGTGTTCTGAAAGGCAAAAGGTGCACGGGAGGTCACGGAGCTGCTGCAGCTCAACTGAAGGTGTTTTGTCAGGTGATTGATGCAAGGTTTTGAATCTCTGCCATCAAAAAGGCACCAGTTAGGACAGTCAGAAGTTGGATGTGGGGCAGCTGTAATGCTTTGGGAATATTTGCAGGATCAGGGGCATTGTTTTGCCATTTGTTGGGTTGGGTTAAAAAGATTGGTTGGGCTGGAAAGAATGGATGGGAGGAAAGGTGATTGGGTGGGTTGGAAAGGGTGGGTGGGTTAGAAAGAGTGGGGTTGGGCTCAAGAGGTTGGTTGGTTGAAGAGGATGGTTGGTTTTAAAGGGTGGTTGGATTGGAAAGGGTGG
>JAHLSL010000082.1:98112-126977 GCA_025920805.1 Petroica traversi | reverse complement strand
GGCTGAAGAGGATGGTTGGTTTTAAAGGGTGGTTGGATTGGAAAGGGGGGTTGGGTTGGAAACGGTTGCTGGGTTGAAGAGGTTGGTTAGGTTGGAAAGGGAGGTTGGTTTTAAAGGATGGACGGGTTGGAAAAGGTGGTTGGGTTGGAAAAGATGGTTGATTTGGACAGAATGATTGGATTCAAAAGGATGCAGGACAAGTTTCCTAGGGGGTGATGACTCCCATGATCCTGAGCCAGGAAATATTCAAATTGAGTTTATCTTCAGGTGGCTGAGCAGCTCAGATTGGAAAAGTCACCTCCAAGACACCTCCAAGACAGCTCAAGGAGAGTGAAGATCTCAGAGGGCCAGCTCTTCTCAGGAGGAGACATCCTTGCGGTGACACGGGATGGTCTCTCCCCCTGTCTGAACTTTGCTGGCACCTGGATCACCTGAACCCCTCCAAACTGTGCCAGGCACTGTGCTGGGATTTGATAAAGCCCATGTGACACTTGGTGGGACACCGACACAGAGCCAAGACACGTCGTGAGCGGTGTTTGCCTGGCAGGCGGCTCTCGGTGGGCTTGGATTAATAACAGCTCCTGGAACCTTGGATATCTCTCATCCAAGGATATGCAAATATTCCCTGATTGAGAAATTCCCTGCACTCGCTGCCACGGCGGCTCCTCGTTTGGTTTTGTGTCGTGCAAGAACTTCTGAAGGTCACTGCTCAGCAGATTGTGGAAATTTTCTGTCCATCAAAAAGCAGAATCGGAGTGGTTGGATGGGGAAAAAATGAAGGGAAGGGAAGGGAAGGGAAGGGAAGGGAAGGGAAGGGAAGGGAAGGGAAGGGAAGGGAAGGGAAGGGAAGGGAAGGGAAGGGAAGGGAAGGGAAGGGAGCGCCTGGAGTTGTTAACCCAGGAGGTGTGAGGGAATAGGAGCAAGGATAAGAAATCCTTATAGTGATGAAGTTGAAGGAATAGACAGATGTTTTGTATGTGTTGGTACTGACAAAAGTGACACAATAGCAAACTTATTTAAAAAAAAAAAGTGAAGATATGATGGAAAGTCAGTGGAGTGGCACACTGGAAACAGAACTGAGATGGAATTCCCTTATTTTAAAGCCAAGCCCAACCTTTTAGGACCAGTCTAGCAGCTGGTGTGAGCTGTTGTACACGAAGCAATGTCAATTTATGCTCGCTGCAGATCTCTTGATCGGGATCTATGGTGGTAATTATTCATGCTCACCATTCGTATTTGGGGATTAATTAACTATTCGTGGTTCCTATAAAGAATATTGTCAACCATTTAATGGCTCATTGAGTTCAGCAGGATTTCGAGCTTCTCTCTTACGATTTCCATGGAATGGTTATTGTGATTTGTGACTTGGAGGAGCAGCGAGTGAGCTGAGAGCAGACCAGGAGCATTTCAGTGTTAGCTCTACCCTGTGACAAATGGGTTTTAATTGCCTTTACGCAGGTTTTGTCCTGCCGGGTGTTCCACGGGTGCTTTTCAACTTCATCAACGAGGGTGAGGATTTAAAATTAATTCCTGCACGTTTCAGACCACCGGTCTTGCATCCCCCTTCATAAAGATGTTTGAGTCAAGGTTTTCAGGTGGTTTGAACACCCTGGAAGTGTTTAGGAAATGTGTGGATGTGGCACTAGGGGACCTGGTTAACCTTGGGCTCAGCTGGGAAAACAGTTGGATTCCATGGCCTTAGAGGGCTTTTCCAAAGATTTTATGATAATTTGATTTTGTACTGAAATGAACTTCAGGTTCTGCCTAACTCAGCGCTGTTGAATACTTCTGGAAATGTTTATTATTCCAGTGAGAAGTGTGGACTGTCTGGAATGCATAATCCCAGCTGTGGCTGCAATGGCCTGGGGTGCTCCTGGAATGATTAATTGTTCAAGTAACTTTTTGTAACTCGCTACTGTGAATTTATTTCCAGGGGAAAAAAATGAGGTTTCGGGAGAGTAAAAATGGCCTTTCTTAAGGTAATGGCTTCCTTTGCTGCTCTTGGAATCTGCTCAATGTGAGGGTCTGAGAGTGGCCAAGAGGGACAAGAGGTATTTTTTTATCTGCTGGTGTCCTTATTCCTCATGTTTTCACAAGATTTGGTGTGTGGGCCACAAGATGCTCGAGTTGAGGCTGACCAGGATGAGAGAAAAAAGGAGCAAGGGACTCCTTGAGATTCATGCAATTTACAGAAGGTTTTAGGGTTTTGCCACTCGCACGGAATTGTGGCTTTAAACCAAAGGAGAGCAGGTTTAGACTAAATCTTGGGAGGGAATTCTTCCCTATGAGGGGGAGGAAGGGCTGGGATGGAATTCCCAGAGAAGCTGGAATTGTCCAAGGCCAGGTTGGAGCAACCTGGGAGAGTGGGAGGAGTCCCTGTCCATGGCAGGATTGGGACTTTGAGGTCATTTCTGACCCAAACTGTGCTGAGATTTCACAAATAAAATTAAGGAGAGAAGGGATGGGATTGAGAGCCTGGACATCACAGACTGAAGCGTTTCTGGGGATGGAAAAGCTGGAATTGGGTGTGTGAGAGGCTGGGAGAGACTGCCAAAAGGAATTTCTGCTAATCCCCTAATCCATGGCTGAAAGGGCCCTGTCTCATCCTTGTCTAGTGTGGATGAAGGAGCTGCTCCCAACTCCCTTTGGCTCGGCGGGGTCTCAGCTCAGTGAGGTGTGGAGCACTAAATAATTCAGTGTCCTCAGCGTCTGCCCCGAGCCTTCACAGCATTCCAATGAGCCTGTGCCGAGGGAAAAACCAATTTCCCAAAGTAGTTGTTTGGCAAAGGACCTGCTAAATCTTGAACAACCTCCTCGTGCTAAATGGTGAAGCCAATTTGCAAATTCCTGCGCTGAGCATGGCCCGTGCTGGCATGGAGGTGATTTCCTTGTTGTGCCATCATCACCTGCTGCCAATGAGGGGAAAAAAAAGAAATCCTGGTGGGTAAAAAAAAAAAAAAAACAAACTTATGGAAATATTTTTATTGATATTTTGGCTTTGCTGAAGGAGGAAAGGAGGGTGTGTGGAGTTTATCTGGCTGGAAAGACAGGGAGAGGTGTTCTCCCTGAAATTTAATCTCTGATTTTGGAGCCAGACCCATGCAATGATGGAATTGGGAGCCAAGACTTTGAGTTGGGATTTACTTTGGCTTTATGCTCCCTCTCATGCCCACAAATAAATAAAATATGTTTCCCTGTTCCCTTCAGCACTTAAAATAATAAAGGAAGCCCGGAAGCTTAAAAACCAGAGATGTAACTGATAAAGGGCTCATGTTTATCTTCCATCTCCCCAAAATCCTCAAGGGAGCTCGTGCCTGATCCAACCTGTTCTGCAGGTCTGGTATCCAGGCTGCAGATTTATTGAGAGCCTTCAAATGGTGGCTGATCCATGTAAAGACCTCCTGGGTGGCAGGAGAGCTTCTCCCTCTCCCTGTCTTCAGTCTCTGCCAGGATTAAACAGGTTTTGGTTTTAGTTTTATTTCTTTTTCATGGTTTGTTCTTCTTTTGTTCTCATCAGTGGCTGCAGAGGCTTTGGTGGGGGCTGCTCTGACATAAACCTTGCACTGACATCGATTTTCTTGATGTTTGAGGATGCAGGAAAAACAGGAACAACTGGATTTCCCCAATATTGAAAAACCTCCTCAACCCAAAGGCACAGAGCCCAGTGGTGGTGGCCGTTCTAGGTTAGGCTGGGAGGGAAAACACCTCATCCAGCTGGACAGAACTGGGCCTCCACGGCTTTTCATATCTCCTTTTCATCCACTGCTCTTTGCTTGCGAAAGATAACACAATCCTGGAATGGTTTGGGTTGGAAAAACTTTTAAATCCTCTCATTCCATCCCTTGGGACAGTTCCCACTGTCCCGGGTGCTCCAGCCTGGCCTTGGGCACTGCCAGGGATCCAGGGGCAGCCACAGCAAATCTGGGAATTCCATCCCAGCCCCTCCCCACCCTCACAGCCAGGAATTCCTTCCCAATATCCCATCCATCCCTGCCCTCTGGCAGTGGGAAGCCATTCCCCCCTGTCCACTTTGGTTCCCCCATGTCCACTTTAATTTCCCCCTCATCCACTTTGGTTTCCCCCTCGTCCACTTTGGCTTCTCCATGTCCACTTTGGCTTCTCCATGTCCACTTTGGTTTCCTCTATGTCCACTTTGGTTTTCCCCTTCTCCACTTTGGTTTCCTCCATGTCCACTTTGATTTCCTCCATGTCCACTTTGGTTTCCTCCATGTCCACTTTGGTTTCCCCATGTCCACTTTGGTTTCCCCATGTCCACTTTGGTTTCCTCATGTCCACTTTGATTTCCTCCATGTCCACTTTGGTTTCCCCCTTGTTCTCGCTCCCACTCCCAAACTGGCTCCCCACAAAAAAAACCCAATAATTTGGGTTGGGCGACAGCTCATACATAAATTAAACTCTCCAGTTTGGGTTTCATGGCTGTGTCTCAGTGCAGATTTGCTTTATATTTTGCCAAAATATTCCCCAGCACCATCAGAAAATCACCTCCCCTGTGTTCTGCTCCCCTGCCCGTGCCCCACGGGTGCAGCTGGGCTCTGATAATGTAGAATCCAGGACTTTTTAAAGCACGGGGATTTTTATTTTTTTTTAATTTTCTGATTTAATTCCATGGACACAGCAGAGCTGCTCAGAGAAAATCCAATCCATCTCCTGTGAAATGAACTCAGTCATCCTTCAGTTTATTGAGTGAGAGGGAATACAAAACAAATCCACAAATGTCAAAAGCAGTCTGCAAGGGATCGTTCTATTCCTTTCTCCATTTGTTTTCCTGATTAAAATGATTTTTAACTGATTTCTCTCTTAATTTTATACTGCAAAATATAATTCACTTGAATATCCTCCACTGCCAACATTCGGGCTTGGTCAAATTTCCTGGAAAGAGGGGAAGGAATGAGGGGGAGGGACTTTGCTGAGTCACATCTGAAGCGTTGCAAAATCTCTTTGCTGGATCTGCAGGAACATGACCCGGAAAATCCTTTTTGCTCCATTAAATTCATGGGTGGATTCCTTCTGGTTTCAATGGGCTGGCAAAGCCCCCCAGTGGTGGTGCCCTGATTTCTTCCAAGCTGGGAAGAGTTTGTTTTTTCGTTACGATTTTCTGCCCGTGAACTCCTTCTGGAAGCATCGGACTGAGGATTTCTGTGGGAACACGGAATGGTAGAAACATGGAATGGTTTTGGGCTGGAATTGACCTTGGGGAATTGACCTTCCAGGCCCCATCCAACCTGGACTGGAACATTCCACTGATGGGGCAGCCACGGCTTCTCTGAGAAATCAGAGTCTCTTCCCGCTCTATCAGAATCTGCTCTGTTTCCTGACTGAACCTATATTTTTGTGTAGGATGCAGAAGGATTTCCAGCCTTTCCCAAGGATGATGAATGGATCCTTTCCCGGGTCAGGAGCTGCTATTCCACTCTCCCAGGAAAGCCCTGAAATGGCTTTTCCAGCATCCTCCAGGGGGACTGGGGCAGCACCAGAATTCCAGTCTGGATTACCCAGCTCAGTCTTGTGTCCTTATCCACATCCAGGTCCTAATTCCCAAAAAACTTCCCAGAGAGGGGGCAGCTGAGGTCATCCTGAAGTCTGGGTGGCTCTGGGTGTTCCTTGCACGGTGGGAATGAGGAATGGAGAGAGCACACAATGCAGAGGGAGAGGGAGAAGGGCGATCGTGCTGAAGCAGGAAAGATAATTCAGGGAAAAGCTTTTTCCTCTGCTAAGGCCATTGTTGTTTTATCACATCCAATATCCTGGAATGAAAAGAAGGCCTTAAAAAGTTGAAATTGAGGAGTAATGAATGAAGAGCCACCAGATATTACATTTAATGAGCTGGGTTTAGCAAGAGGATTTAACGAAGGCACCATTAGGACTTTTCCTGCATTAATTTTAGAGTCCTCTCTGAAGTGGGGGGAAATCTGGGCATCTGCAGAGACCCAGGTTAGTGGAAGGCCTGAGCTTTTGTGCTGGGATTTGGAGCAGCCTCAGGAATTCTGCTCTCCCTCTGCCAAGGCCACCAGCCCAGGTGACAGCTGTGTCCCTTTGTCCCCTCTGCCCAGCCACCCCCAGGCCCTGAGCTGGCAATGCTCTGCAGGATGCCACAGACTCCATGGCAATTCCATGCAATCCCAAAGCCAACATCAGAGGGCAAATGAAGGCTTAATTAAAAGCTGACATAGGAAGGGAAATTAAATTAATGTCCTAATTAATGCTTCGGGTTTAGTCCAAATGGGAAACTTTCTGGTTCTCCTTTCCCCGTTGCAGCTCCTCACTCACCTCTGGGCACTGATGGATTTGGGCTCATTTGGCCCCAGTCCTGGAAAACATCCTCATTAAAAATTGTGTCCAAGCCCACATTTAATTCTCTTCCTGCCTGCTTAATTGCTGGCCTGGAGAGGGTTTGCGTTAGGGATGGGATTAAAAGAGGTGGAGCAGTTGGGGAAATTTTGCATAATTGTCCCAAATGCTGATTTGACTCAAAAACCTTCACTTGCTGATCTGTATTAGAATAGAGACCATTCAATTAATAATTGATTAAATTAATCAGGGTCCCAGTGATTCTTTTACTTCAGTAATTTTAGTGGAATTGGGATTTTTGTAGCACGACTTCCTTAGGATCAAGAAGAATCAAAAGGCTCCCAGAGCAGTGAGGTTTCTGTGGAGGAAAATGAGAAAAGGAGAAGCTTTGGGAGGATTGAGCAGTTTCTCATTTCCCAGGTTCATTTCCTGGCCTTGGGCATTTCCGGGGATGTGGCAACCACAGATTTTTTGCATGACACCTTTTTGCCTCTGTCTTTGAAAGGTGTGAGGAGCCACATGAGTCAAATTCTTGTGTGCTGATTGCATCAGAGAGAAGGAATGCTGCATTCCCGGCACTGGGGCCACCACACCCACTCTTTTAATCCCCCTGGATTCACATCAAATGTGTCCTGACAAGGTGAGGTTGGGCAGAAGAGCTCATGAGGTCATGGGAGGGGAGGGAAAAAATGTGCTTATCAAATAAAACCCAACTTTATGGCTCTTCCTTGTGTATTTTGCCTTTTGGGTGGGGCCCTCGCAGTTTTGTTCTGAGTTCTTGGAGGTTTTTCTCCACGAGAAAACAAATGGGCAAAAAAAAGCTGGGGTGCTGATTAATCTAAGGGTTCTTGCCTTTAAAAAAATTAAAGATGTTTTCATAATTACCAAGAAAAATGCCACGAGGCTGAGAAATCACCTCAGTAGGTGGCACTGGCTCCCTTGGAATCGAGATCCGATGGAAATCGATGGGAGCTCTGGGAGAGGAGCTCCTCAGGCGTTATTGATCCAGGACTGAGGGATGATTCTCCCAGGCTGGGATGTGCAGTTTTCTCTCTCCATTCACTTTTTCATCCTTTTAAGCTTTAATAAAAATTGGTTCTGGAATTTTACCAGTCTGGATTTGTTTTGTAAAGCTCGGGCTGGTGCAAAGACTGAGGGTGAGGAGGGGCTGGGATGGAATTCCTTCCCAGATTTGCTGTGGCTGCCCCTGGATCCCTGGCAGTGCCCAAGTGCAGGTTGGAGCAGCCTGGGACAGTGGGAGGTGTCCCAGGGTGGCTCTGGATGGGATTTAGGATCCCTCCCAACAAAAACCATTCCAGGATTCTCTGATTCCTTTCCTCAGCCTAGTTCAGATCCCAGCTGGAACACTCAGGGAATTAAAACGGGAGGTTGTGTTCTGATGCAGGGAAAGCTTCCCTCTCCAGGAACCCTCTCTGCCCTCTCCAACATTCACACACAGAAAGAAATCCCCACTGAACTCTGCCATGGGTTGGGATGATGCCAGTCCAGAGGAATGCCACGGAATGGTTGGGTTGGGAGGAAAAATTCCAGGGATGGGGCAGCCACAGCCTCTCTGGGCAACCTCTGCTGGGGTCTCCCCACCCTCCCAAATATCCCTAACAAATCCCTCTGGCAGGGGGAAACCATTCCCTTTATCCCAGCAAATCCATCCCCCAAAAAATGATCCCAAAGGGAGCGTGGGTGCGTTCAGCACCAGGGCAGGGGAGGAAAAGCCTTCCCGTTGGGAATCCAGCTCACGATCCCTGGATGTCTGTGGTGGAGGAGCATTTCTCATCCCCATCCTCTGGCTCCAAGTGTTAAATGTTGTTTTTCATCAGCAGCTCCTCCGCGGGAGCTCCGCAGGATGAGTCAGTGCCCTTCGGAGCAGAGCTGGGAATCGATGGAGCGCCGGGAATTGGATTCTGCACTCAAACACGGATATCTCCAAAGGCATGGGAATGGTGCTGCTGACTAATGGGCTGGTGGGAATTCACAGCCCAGGCAGACAACAATCCTGGAATCCTCCGGGAGACCAAATCCTTTGGATCTTGGCCATGCGGAGGATGAGGGGCAGGAAATTGAGCTCCTGGGTTCTGATGGATAAAAATTCATCTCCTGCAAGACTTTTAGAGATGGAAATTTCGGGAAAACAACAGCAAACACTGCACCTGAAGCCTGATTTGGGAGGGACAGATGGCTGGAAGGGGATTCTTCCCTTTTCCTCAGCACCAGGAGACTCATCCAGAGCTCCCAGTATGGGAGAGACATGGACACACGAGATTCCCATCCCTGGAAGTGTCCAAGGCCAGGCTGGACAGGACTTGGAGCAGCCTGGGATGGTGGGAAGTGTCCCTGTCCATGGTGGGGGTGGGACTGGATGGGATTTAAATCCCTTCCCACACGAATCATTCCACAGTTTTGTGATTCCATTATCCCATCCCTGCATCAGCCATCAGGAACGGTCTCCTGGCTGTCGGAAATGTCCTTCCCCCTCTCCAAATGTTTCATGAGCATCCTCCAAATGTTCCTTGCAGTTTATCCAAGGAGTCTTGGGAATTTCTGGGAACAAGGAGTCAATGAGCTCCCAAAAACCACATTAATGGGGCTGCCAGATTTGCTCATCTGGTGCCGTTCCCTTGGCACTGGGAATTTTATTGTTCCTCCTGACAGAGGATGCCTCGGGCAGTGCTGGAATCTGCATCCCAGCCAGCTGGGGGGGACTTAAAGTCAGAGAAAAACAGAAAAACACCCAAAAAATAAATTTTCCCTCTTGACACAGGAGGCTCTGGATTTCCCAGTGCCAGGTGTTGTCTCCCTGTGCCCCGCCAGGCTCTCGCTGTGGAATGGGAAGGGAAACGAGAGTCAAAAAGCAAAATTGGGAATGTTTTTCAAACAGAAAGGGATGTCTGAATCCCTCATCTGACCCTAAGGCAGAGTGGCAGGGCTGGAGTACAGAAATTCCTGGCTGTAGGATCAGGAATACAGGAATTCCTGGCTGTAGGATCAGGAATTCAGGGATTCCTGGCTGTAGGATTCCAGAATACAAAAATTTCTCGCTGTACACAGCTGGAATCCATTGGATTGTGTCAAATCCCTGGATAGAACCAAAGAAAAACAACTTCTGATTGCTCATTACCTGTCCATTATCTATTATCTATAACCATAGACATTTGTCATTAATATTAATAATTAATTGTCCTGTTGCTATTGATGCTGATATTATCAATATTGATTATGAGTAATGAGATATTGTCCAATTATAATAGCCATAATAAAAATGTATCATGTATAATATAAATAATATGTTCCAAATAGTCTCTATTGTTTCATATTTCCTTAAAAATATTTAATAAAGGCAAGAGGTTTAATCCCTGTGCTAGAGAGGAGGGGCTGTGGTGGAGGCCAGTCATAATTTTTAATTTATATTTCTATTATTTATATTTATAATTATATTTTCTATTTTATTTTTATATTTATATCAATATATATCTATATATCTATATATATCTATATATATATCTATATATATCTATATATATCTATACATCTATACATCTATACATCTATATACCTATATATCTATATATCTATATATATATATCTATATTTTATTCATATTTATATTCATAAAAACATGATATGTACATATATGTCTACATTTTTTTTCTATATGTATTTATATTTATATCTGTCTTTCTGTATTATTCAAAACTCCCATTTTCTCAGGAAGAGTTCTTAGCATGGCACTGACCATTCCTGGACTCTCCCCATTTCCAGGCTCATCTATTAAACCATCAGGACTTGGTTCTGGGACTCTCCATGGGGACATTCCATGGCAAAATTGGTTCAAATGTGTAAAAACACCAAATTTAGGCTACAGAAGGACCCTGAGGTTCACTGGGTAAGGGGGGAAGTTGATCTACACAGCAGCAGCTGGGCACAAATCCCAAATTTTTCTATCTGAATTGGGAAGTCGGGCTTAATTTGGGATTTTGGGGGTCTTTTTTTAAGGTTTGATAGATGGGGATGGTGGTGCCAAGGTTTAACTCCTTCTCCACCTGAGAGACCTTCAAAACTTTCCAGTTAATTTAGAATTCCTTCCAAAAATGAGGAAAATGTGCAGGAATTGAGATCAGGAGCCATGGGCAGTCCAGGAGGGAAGGATGGAAAATTCCCATTGGAGCTGAGACAATCCGGGTTGTCCCTTTCTGTGGGAACAAACCCAGCCATGCAGAGAACAGCCCAAAACCACAAAAATAATTCTGCTTTCTTAATTCCAGAGTGATGGAGATGCCGAGCGAAACCACAGCCAGAAAAATCCAATAATTAATTCTGCTTTATCCCAGAGTTTCCTTGGGGGGGATGCTGTGATCCATGTCCATGTGCATCCACCTGACAGGAAACTCAGCGCTCCAGGTCTTGCACCTCAAACCGGCTGGCATTGATTTAGATATTCTGCAGATCAGAGCCTTTCCCTGGGAAAAAAAAAATAATTAAAAATCCATGGCTTAAAGAGTGCTTTAAAAAAAATGGCTCCAGGTTTGTACCAATGGAAACGTGAATTATTCAGCCCCAAAAGAGAGGAAAGCCTACGATTTCTTTTTTTTCTCTTTTTTTTCTTTTTTTTTTTTTGCTTAAAATGGGGCAGAAACCCGGCTGTTATTTTATTTTTTAATTCCTGCCAGTGCTGTCTCGTACAGAGTTTTCATGGAATCCGGATCTGTGCTGAGATGCTTTCCTGGGCCTTGTCTTGGAAGCTGGAATTCCTGAGAAAAGTCAATTTTTACTCAAAACATGAGCAAAAGTTGGGGTTGGGGAGGGTCGGGTCAGGTTCCTCACGATCACCTGGAGTAGGGTCCATCTTTTTCCTGGATTTTTACATTCCTGCCTTCATCATCAGGGATCAGGACAGCTAAATCCAGATAAATCCAGAGCAACGGCACTGGAGTCCCTGGAGGCTTTAAAGGACCTGTAGGAGGAGGATTTGGTCCAGAAAAGTTATTTTTGCTCAGATAAAACCGGGTTCTGCTGGACTCAGCTCACTGTAGACCTTGGATTCTTCCATCACAGAAAATTCATTTTGGTTTGGAAAATAATCTGAGTATTTTATGAGGAGTAACTCATTGAATTCCAGATCCTCACTCCTTTAGAAATCAGCTTTATTTTGGTGCTTTAACCCCAAACTGTTCTTTCCCCAGCTGGAATGGAACCCCAGAGCAAGACAGGGATTTCTGCAGGAGCCCAAGGGAGTCAGGAACCCAAATCCCGCAGCTGCCGAATGGAATTTAGGCAAATAAAACTTCCTTTACTGCCATGAAAATCCCAATCCCCGATTTTAAAAAAGGGTGCTGGCAGCTCCTTGAACTTCCTGAACATCTTTTTGGGTGGGTTTGGTGTGACGAGCACAGAGGAGCTGTCACATCCCCTCTCCTCGAGCAGCGTTCCCGGAGAGCTGGGAAGAAGAGACGTCAAAAACAGAGGAGGAGGAGCAGAGGATTCATCCTTCAGCACCCAGAAGTTTCTCCCCAAATTCCACATCCTGTTCTCTGGGGGGAAGGAAGGGTTTTAACGATCCAGGGGAAGGAGAATTCCCTCCTGGGATGGTTGGATGGGACAGCTGAGATGGTTGAGTAACGTTGGATCTGGGAGCCGTTCACAGGGAGAGCCCGAGACCTGCAGCTCCAGAGGGGGAAAATCAGGACACAGGGAGCCAAAATGTCTCCTCGTGCCACTAAATCATGGATATTCACAGGATGGTTTGGTTGGAAGGACCTCAAATCCCACCCAGTGCCACCCCTGCCATGCCCAGGGACACCTCCCACTGTCCCAGCTGCTCCAGCCTGGCCTTGGGCACTGCCAGGGATCCAGGGGCAGCCACAGCAAATCTGGGAATTCCATCCCAGCTCCTCCCCACCTTCACAGGGAGGAATTCCCTCCAAAAATCCAATATAAACATCCCCTTCTTTCAGTTTGAACCCATTTGTCCCATCTGCCCTTCCGTGGGCATGGACACCTGGAGAATTCCACCCTCCAAAGAACCCCTACTCCTCAGCCAGCTTTGGGAGCAGCTGCTGGGAATGAGTAAAAGTATCCAGTGCTGGAGAAGAGGGGAAGTTTGGCCTTTTCCTGGGCCTCATGAATGCCAAGAGATCCTGGAACACGGCAGCTCCCAGCCTGGAGCACCCAGCGTGTTACACTGAGCGGTGTCGGAGCTCACAGGGGCGGCAAATTTCCTTCCTTCCGTGTGAAACGTTCCCAAGCCAGGGATGGAACGGGTGCAATCCAAACCCCAGGGATGGAACGGGTGTGATCCAAAGCCCAGGGATGGAACGGGTGCAATCCAAAGCCCAGGGATGGAACGGGTGAGATCCAAACCCCAGGGATGGAACGGGTCCAATCCAAACCCCAGGGATGGAACGGGTGCACCCCAGGGATGGAATGGGTGCACCCCAGGGATGGAATGGGTGTGATCCAAACCCCAGGGATGGAATGGGTGCACCCCAGGGATGGACTGGGTGCAATCCAAAGCCCAGGGACAGAACGGGTTCAATCCAAACCCCAGGGATGGAACGGGTTCAATCTAAACCCCAGGGATGGAACGGGTTCTGATCCAAGCCCCAGGGATGGAACGGGTCCGATCCAAACCCCAGGGACGGAACGGGTGCGATCCAAAGCCCAGGGATGGAACGGGTTCAATCCAAACCCTCAGCTGCTGCTCCCAGGCCCCATCCTGGCTCCAGGAAAGGCTCTGACCCAGCACCAGGCAGGATGGATCTGCTGCAGCTCCGAGCGGGTGTGAGAAGTCACACTCTGAGCAGGCTGAGGAGCTGCTGACGGATCCTTCCAACCCCAAAACTGCCTTTTCCCCGCTCCTGCTTTTAGCCAGCACCTGTCGGGGAAGATTAGAGGAGGGAAGATGACGTGGGATGAAGAAAGAGTTCTGAGATGGGGATAAGGCCCCGCCATGGTGCTGCTGGGTGTGAGATTTCTGCTTCACAGCCTTGCCTTATTAGCAGGGAAAGGAAAAAAAAAACCCAACACCAGCAATAAAATCGTCTGTGTTCAGCTCCTGGGTAACCCAGGCGTTTTTTTCCCAGAGAAAATGGGAGTATTTCAAGTAAATTGCTTCTGAAAGCAAACTGCCACTTTTTAGCACCTCATTTCAGCTGCTTGGAGCCAAACTGATGGGAGGAGGTGAAGTTTTCTTGCTCCTGCACCACCAGCCCCTTCTCAGCATTCAGCACCAGGGAATTCCTTGGAAAACTGTCCCAATCCTTGGCCCCGGGGTGTTTGACATCCCAGAACAGCATCAGCCGAGCAGGAGAGGGGCACTGAGGCTTTGGAATGGAGACAACGTTGGAGTTCTCCAGGTGCAAAACCTCAGGAAGACCCTTTGCAAGCAACTCCTCTGGGATATCTCCAGAGCCTTTCAGAGCAAAATCTTGGAGGAATTTTGGATGCTGGAGACCCCAGAGGAGCTGTGGCTGCCCCAGAATCCCTGGAAGTGTCCAAGGCCAGGCTGGAGCAACCTGGGACAGAGGAAGGCATCCCTGCCTGTGGTGGCACTGGATGGGCTTTGATGTCCCTTCCCACACAAACCAGTCCAGGATTCCAGGATTTTTATCTCTGTGGGTACAAATTCACAGATGGAGCTGGAATCACTTCCAGACAATCCAAGACTCAGCTCAGGGCTTTGGTCACTGAGTTTTCACCTCTGGTGACCACACAAAAGGCAGAAGGGGACATTTTCTGGGCACCCCTAAATAGGAAGGGTGACAATTTGGGAGCTGTACGACTAAATTTGGATTCTTAGGAGTTGGAAATGGCCTCAAGTTGTGCCAGGGGAGGCTGAGGTTGAATATTGGGATAATTTCTCCCCAGAAAGGGCAGTGGTGGAGTCCCCAGCCCTGGGGGGGTTTAACAGCCATGGGGATGTGGCACTTGGGGATGTGGTCAGTGGTGGCCTTGGTGATGCTGGGGAACGGTTGGGCTCGATGACTTTAGAGGGCTTTTCCAGCCCAAACAATTCCATGGTTCCCGATTCCTGTTGAGATTTTTCAAAGTATAATTTTAATGAAGAAGAGAAAATAACTCTGTCCTTGTCTGAGTAACTGGGGTGGTCCAGGGAGTCTGGAATGTTCTATAAGAATTCCAGAATTCCCATCAGAATCACTGCCCTCTGAGCACGGCTCACTTCTCTTTCTGGAAACAACTTTGAGTTTGGTTTTTTCACCTTCCTGGGAATTTTCTCCTTTGGAAACAGCTGGAAGCCCTCTCCTTTTTCACTGTTTCACTGGAGTAAAAAAACCACTTTCCACGAACTCTCCTTTTCTTTAAAGTGTCATGGTTTTTACGCCAGTGAATCCATGCGTTTCAAATCTTCATCCCAAGCTCTGGAGCTGATTTCTGTGGCAGATCCGAGCGGCGATGCCTGCCCTGATCTCAGCCATGGTTTATTTTTATTCCTCCGTATCAGGGGCTGTTTGTCACGCTGCCTGTGCGGGGGGGACTCACATCGCCCTGCTCTGGGGAGCTGTAACTCATCTTCTGTTTAATCCACTGTCTGTCACAGGCGCGGATTTAGGATGGAACACTCAGCCCTCCCTGACATCCCTCACAATCCTTTTCTCCGGGTGTTTTTTATTTATTCTTCCTGCGCTCGCTCCGTCCTTCATTACCAACAAAAGGAAGTTGGGTTTGCAGTCGGTGTCATTTGAGGAAAAGCTCCTCTGCACCTGGGATCCTGCCAGGACTCTGGGATATTGGAGGTGTCCACGTGAGGAGATTGTGCTGTTGATCCAGTTCTGCTCTGGGGGAGCTCCAGGATGGTTTGGGATAGAAGGGATCGTGCCGATCATCCCATTTTATCCCCTGCCAGGATTCTGGGATATTGGAGATGTCCACATGAGGAGATTGTGCTGGTGCTGCAGCTCTGCTCTGGGGGAACTCCAGGATGGTTTGGGATAGGAGGGATTGTGCTGATCATCCTGTTCTGTTCCCTGCCAGGCACACCAGCAACAGGAACCAGGAACCATGGAATTGTTTGGGCTGGAAAAGCCCTCTAAAGTCATCGAGCCCAACCGCTCCCCAGCATCACCAAGGCCACCACTGACCACGTCCCCAAGTGCCACATCCCCACAGCTTTAAATCCCTGCAGGGCTGGGGACTCCACCACTGCCCTTTCTGGGGAGAAATTATCCCAATATTCAACCTCAGCCTCCCCTGGCACAACTTGAGGCCATTTCCAACTCCCAAGAATCCAAATTTAGTTGTACAGCTCCCAAATTGTGGCCCTTCCTATTTAGGGGTGCCCAGAAAATGTTCCCTTCTGCCTTTTGTGTGGTCACCAGAGGTCAAAACTGTGACCAAAGCCCTGAGCTGCGTCTTGGATTGTCTGGAAGTGATTCCGGCTCCATCTGTGGAGCTTGGGCATTGAGCAAATTGTTCTCCTCTTGTTTGTCCTCTGATTTGAAGGAAAAAAAAGAAAACCCCTAATGGTGTTCTCCTTGAAGTGCTTTGAGATCCATGGAGAAGCTTTTGTGAAAAAGTAGGTGGTTCTTGTGGAAGTTGAGGTGAGGTGAGGTGACAAGCAGGAATATGAGCTCCAACCCCAGCTCCTACCTGACTCCACGCTTGATTCCAGCCCTGGCTACAACCCCAGCTCCAACCCAGCTCCAACTCTACTCCAACCCCATCTCCAACCCCATCTCCAACTCAGCTCCAACCCAGCTCCAACCCAGCTCCAACCCAACTCCAACCTCAGCTCCAACCTAGCTCCAACCTCAGCTCCAACTCAACTCCAACCCAGCTCCAACCTCAGCTCCAACCTCAGCTCCAATCCCAGCTCCAATCCCAGCTCCAACCTCAGCTCCAACTCAGCTCCAACTCAGCTCCAACCCAACTCCAGCCCAGCTCCAACCCAACTCCAACCCAACTCCAACCCAGCTCCAACCTCAGCTCCAGCCTCAGCTCCAACCCAACTCCAATCCCAGCTCCAACCTCAGCTCCAACTCAGCTCCAACCCAGCTCCAACCCATCTCCCACCCATCTCCAACTCCATCTCCAACTCTGCTCCAACCCAGCTCCAACCCAGCTCCAACCCGGCTCCTCAGGCTAATCCTGCTCCTCCTGAGGAGGAGCTGATGCTGCCAGGTGGCCACGTTGATCTCTTGAGCTGGGAGGGACCCAGGAGGAGCAGGGACACCGTCACTCTCTCATCACACACGGCAGCTCAGCACCTTCACCTCCACGCGTCTGTCACCGCAGAGAGAGAATCGGGAATCCGGAATCGCTCCCATCCCGGAGCTAAACACGGACACAAGGCAGCAGGAGGAGCCCAGAGGGGCTCCAGAGGGAGCTGAGAACAGCCCTGGCCCTGGCTGTCACCCCCGCCCCCCTGAGCTGTCACCAGAGGAACCCCAGACGCTCCGACACCGCTCCCACCCACGGGGACGGAAAGCTCGGGAACAAAATAAAAGCAAGGAATTCTCCAGACCTTCCTCCAAACACACCGAGTGTGGGCATCACTGGAATAAAAAGCTTTGGAAGTGTCAGCAGGACAGATCCCTGCAGCCCAAACCACCTGCAGGAGCTTTGCCCTGGCTGAGCCCCTCCTGTGGGAGCTGGGGTTATTTTAAGGAACTTCCTTCTGGCTGATGTGTCCCGAAATAGGACTTTTGTCTTTCTAGAGTGAAGCTAGGGAGAAAAAAATTGTTGTGTTTGCTCAGTCTGACAACAGGCTTGGAAGAGTCTGGATTGGGAACGTCTTCCTGGGGACTGCTTGGGATGGTGAGGAAGGAAAATAATCATCCTGAGGGATGCTTGATAGGATAAGAAAGGAAAATAATCATCCTGAGGGATGTTTGATAGGATAAGAAAGGAAAATGATCCTTCCTAGGGGCTGCTTGATAGGATAAGGAAGGAAAACAGTTCCTCCTAAGGGATGCTTGATAGGGTAAGGAAGGAAAGCAGTCTTTCCGAAGGGCTGATTAATAGGATAAGGAAGAAAACAAATCCTTCCTATGGGTTGCTTGATAGGATAAGGAAGGAAATTGTCCTTTCCATAGGTGGCTTGATAGGATGAGGAAGGAAAACTCACTGTGAGGTGCCACCAGTGCCAGGAGCAGGAGCTCAGTGGATGGACAAGGATGTAAAATGGGTGTAAAACACAGGGAAAATAAAGGCTATGGAGTGTTAAATCCAGGTGAAACTCAATCTGACACCAAACTCGGCATCACTCAGGGCTGGTGTTGAGGGCAGCAGTTGGATCTGGGAATCCCCCCAGATTCCCGGGTGGAATCCGTGGATGCTGCTGAGTGATAAATCCGTGGTGAACCTGAGTCCTTAAAGCTGCCCTGGATCCTGTGTAGCTACCACAGGAAAATAAATATCCTGGGATGGAGGAGATGTGGCTGCTCTCCCTGGAGATTCCTGTTCTGAGTCACCCCAGGGCAGCCAATAAATTCGGAGGCTCCAAACACCATCAAACACAACTTGGAGGTGAGAGAGCTGAGGAGGTGACAGCAAGCAGCAAATTCAGGTGTGTTCCCAAGGAGATCTCAAAGAAATGAGGGCTGGAAAAGCCTCCTGAGGGGCTCGGAGCGGGCAGGGAGATCCTGGATGCAATGCAGAGCCTTCCCTGGGTGTGACAGAGCAGAGAAAATCAGCTCTGAGAGCCCTTCCCCATCATTCCTGGCCATCAGGGAGGTTTGGAGCTGTCAGAGGAGCATTTCTTCGGGGTGAGACACTTGTTATCCCTGTGGAGCAGGGTGAGGGATGGTGTGAATTCATCGATGTGCTGGACAAGGCTCAGGAAAGCTGGGGACATTTGTCAGTCTTGGATGAGCCTCTTCCCACACAGAGCTCCGGTCCCGATGTCACTTTAAGGGAGTTTATTGCTTCTCCGTGGAAAGCCAGAGGAGAAAAAGAACAGATGAGAGGAGATTTGTGAGGCGTCGCAGACCCAGCTGCAAAATCCAGGGGAGGATGGAGAAACCGAGTGTCAGAACTGGGGCTTGAAGCCATTTCTGCTGCTCCTGGGGTTTGAAAATCACTCCACACCCTCCCCAGCCTCTCCCCGGTTTCTGAAATGCCAGCACGGCCGACGCTTTATCATAATTAGTCAATATTATTTATTTACCCCCGTGCTGTCTGGGGACTGAGTCACACGTCAGCCCTGGCAGAAGGGCTGCTCAGAGCCAGCCCCGAGCCAGGTGACAGACGGGCACCATGGCAGGGACGGGTTTTGGATACAAATCTCACTTTGTTTTACACATGGGGACTTCATTGGGACGTCTGTTCTCTCCAGCACAGACCTGTGGTGGCATCAGCAAAGCTCAGGCCTCAGGGTGTCTCCAGATCCCAAATCTGCCTCTGAACTCGACCTCTGACTTCTGCAGCTGGACTTGAGTCTGGCAAAATCTGGGCTTAAATAAGTTTTTAATTCATTAATTCTGGTGATACAGAACATGCAGGAGCTCTTGGGAAAAGAAATTCTTGGGACAGGACTTGTCCCCTTTGGCTTTTCTGCCTCTGAGTCCTTTGAGTTTTTAAACTGAGGCAAGCTGGGTTTGGAAATCAGGATCTGCTGGGGCGTAACAATCCAAATAAAGATAAGATTAAGATAAGATGAAGATAAAATGAAGATGGAACCCCATGTCCAGCTCTGGGCCCCGGCATAAGAAAGACGTGGAGCTGCTGGAGGCTTCATTTCCTTGGGACTGAGTTAAAATTCCCAACTCCAGAGCCAGGAGTGAGTCAGGGGGAGCTGTGCCAAGGTTTTGGGGTCCCCAACACCCTGAGGATGTTTCCGAGTGGAACACGTGGTTTGAGTGTCACCCAGCATGAGGGGGTGAGTCCCTTCAGGGGAAGGGTTTCGGCCTTTTCGTTTTCCATTTAATAAGGGATGCTTTTTAGGAATAATTTTGGGCTTGAATAAGTTTGAATGCTTGAAATGGCCCCAGCCAGAGCAGCAGGTGAGTCAGACCCCTTTGTGTGTTTAGAAGGGGGCCAGAAATGTAGGGGTGAACTCCAGGTGCTTTAAATCTTAAAATCCTGGAATGGTTTGGGTTGTGAGGGACCTAAAATCCCATCCCGTGCCACCCTTGCCATGCCCAGGGACACCTCCCACTGTCCCGGGTGCTCCAGCCTGGCCTTGGGCACTGCCAGGGATCCAGGGGCAGCCACAGCAAATCTGGGAATTCCATCCCAGCCCCTCCCCACACTCACAGCCAGGAATTCCCTCCAAAAATCCCGTCTCCTCTGCCCTCTGGCAGCGTGGAGCCAATTCCATCCCCTTGGATGGGAAGTTTCCTGTTGGTCATGGCTGCAGATTTCCAGCCTCTCCCAACACACAATCCTTGGCTTTGGGAATAAAAACAAACGAGCTCCGTCAGCTGCTGGAGTGGGAGAACAATTCTGAGAGGCAGAAATGTCCTGTTCCCTGCAGGCACTGTTAGTTCCCTGTAAAAATTTGAAATTGGGAAACCCAAAAGTCACTTGCCCTGTGCAGCTTTCATGTCCCAGGACAATCTGTCCGTGTCACCTCCAGCCTGGCTCTGGAGTGCGTTGTCACCTCCCGTAATCTGTGACACGACCCAGATGCTCTGACCAGACAGAATTGCAGTAATGGGCAAAAGCATTAACTCAATAAATAACATTTCCTGTCCCAGTGCAGCAAAGCTCTGAATTCCCATCAGATCCTTGAGGAAGAGCACTCAGTCTGTGGGAATGAGGCTTCTGAGGCAAAGCCAATTGTCCCAAATCCTTGCTGGCATCAGGAGCCTGAATCCCGCCCTGCCCGCGGTGACCCAGCAGATTCTCGCTGTCCTTGTGGATCGAGGCGTCTGAGCAAACATAAAATATTGATGTGCTCTCGCTCCTCTGGCTGAATCCTTTGGAGTGAGAATTATCTCCTACCACAGCTCCAAGTCGTGCAGAAGAGGTCGCGGGTCGTTCAGGAGAAATGTTCCCCGCATTCCCAGACACTTCAGTAATGCGAGTTCCCTGCCTGGAGAGATTTGTACCTTTCTAAAGCAGCACAGATTTCCTTCTTGGATGTTTCCAGATTTCCTTCTCCAATGTTTCCAGATTTCCTTCTCCAATGTTTCCAGGTTTCCTTCTTGGATGTTTCCAGATTTCCTTCTCGGATGTTTCCACATTTCCTTCTCGGATGTTTCCACATTTCCTTCTCGGATGTTTCCACATTTCCTTCTCGGATGTTTCCACATTTCCTTCTCGGATGTTTCCACATTTCCTTCTGGGATGTTTCCACATTTCCTTCTCGGGTGTTTCTATGCTTCCCTCAGTAATTTCAGGACCTGCTCCAGCCTGGGGAAGCTCCAGGTGGTTCACTGGGTGCTGATGTGGGGTGTAAATGCATTTTCCTCTTAGGGCTGTGGCATTTTGTGGCCCTGAAACTGAGTTCCCAACTCCAGATTATCCTGAGGAGTGAGGGAGACAACAGAATTTGGCAAAAAAACCCCTGTTCTGGGGCTTTCCTGATGTGTTCAAAGCCAGGTTGGATCAGGCTTGGAGCACCCAGGGACAGTGGGAGCTGCCCCTGTCCATGGCAGGGGGTGGGATGGGATTTAAGGCCCCTTGAACCCAAACCATTCCATGGCTTTATAATCTCAAAATCCCAGACTAAGGATAACTTTGGCCCCTTGAACCCAAACCATTCCACGGCTTTATAATCCCAAATCCCAGACTAAGGACAACTTTGGCACCCAGCAGGAACGGTTTTGCACCCTTCTCTCCCCGTCATTCCAAACTTTTCACCCTCAGGATGATTCTCCTGCTGATTTCCCCGCCGAGACTTTTCTCTGACATGAGCTCTGTGTTCCTTACATAGGCTCTGCTTCTGTCCTGTCCTAAATCAGCCCCAAAATCCCGGAAAATTCCCCAGTGCTTCATCTGTCACGCGATGTCTGTGCACCCCCAGAGGGATTGATGCCTTTTCCTGCTGTTATAAAATGAAGCCAGACACGGTTAAGAGGGGTTGGGGTCTTTCCCTCAGTATTTTAATCAGGATCCCGTTTGATGCATCCACTTCACCCAGGTGCCAGCGTGGCAAATGCACCCCCGTCAGTCACACACACCAGTTCTAGACTTTCCACAGCCCAGATCCAACAAGGGAGCCCAATGCTGGGGCTGGGCTGGGCTCAGCTCGACTTTCCAGAATCTGTCCTGCCAGGGGCCCTTGGCTTCCTGAGCCAGCAGAATGTTTGGTGTCCCTGGCTCTGCAGCTCTGGGCTCTTCAGCCTCAGGGCCTGCAGGGCACTTACAAAACACTGAGCACTAAATAAGTAAAAGGTTGCACGTGTGCATGCTGCTGATACTTGTGGATACAGAGAACTGTGTAAAAGGGATATAAAAGAAAAGACAAAAATCATTCCAGCATCAGGATCACTCACATTAATCGACTTCTCCTCCCAACAAAACATTTTCAGGGAATGGGACATCAAACCCCTCGTCTGACACAAATCATCCCATTCCTTTCTTTTTCCCTGCCTCTCTCCCGTGAAAGGGAAAACAAAGGTGTCCTTCGGGGTGGCATTTGCGGTGCCGCCGTCTCCAGCGCGGCCGTGTGACATTTCCTGGCGGAGCGGCATCTCCCGCCTCTCCCAGCACATTAAATTTTCAGGATGGCTCGGAGTCAGCCCCGAGCGAGGCGGCTGCGACGGATTCCTGGCTGGGGATATTTCCGGGCCCTTGTGAGAACTCCTTCAGCCCAGACGGAGGGAGACAGCACATTTATTCCGGGCTCTCAGCGCCAGAGCCATCCCGGGGACGCGGCTGGAGGGGAGGAGAGGCAGATGGAGGGGAAGAGGGGGTGAAACGCAGCCTCCCGTGGATCAGCCGTGGCTGGAAACGCTGAATTTGTCACCGTGGGATAAAAAGGCCGCCTTTCCCTTTGGAAAATTGGGTTGCGAAATCCGCATCAAGGACGCGTGGCTTGGGTTTCTCTTCCCCCTCTATTTCTTTCCATTTTGCCTCTTTGGTTTTCCAGGTTTTGTGTGAACTGAGGTGGAAAATCTGTTTTTCTGGCCGTCCTTTGGGAGTGGAGAGCTCAGCCAGACACCCCCAGCACGTGAGGACAAACAAGGGGGGATTTCAGAGCAAAACATCCAACCCAAGTAAATCCATGGGGTGGAAATCCCAGTTTAGCCTCCTGTTCCATGTTCTGGCTGAGAAATGCGCACAGGGAAGGGGAGAGCAGGCAAAGAGGATCTTGAGTCCTGTGAATTGTGACATTATCATGGAATTATGGAATGGGTTGGGGAGGGAAAGACCTTAAAAATCACCCAGTTCCAGCCTGGACACTTTCCACTATCCCAGGTTGCTCCAGCCTGGCCTTGGACACTCCCAGGAATGGTTTATCCACAAATTCTCTGGACATCACTCCCTCTGCCTTTGATTTTGAACTCCAAACCTGCATTCAGCCTCATCCCCAAACCGCTCTGGATGGTGTGGTAGTTAATGACTTTTATTAACAATGCTAATGAGATCACTAAAAATGTTTATGGGACAAATTCGTTTAGAGAGACAAAGCTGCTGGAGCACTCGGGGCTCTCCTGGGCCCGGCTCTCCCGGCTGTAATTATTATTATTCCATAACCAGCCGAGGAGTTTGGATCTATTTCATTCTAATATCAGGCAATAGCTTTTCTTTTAATCTGCTCGTGTTTTCCCCGGGCGTTTTGGAGGTGGTGGGGAAGATCCTGGGTAATAAAGCGTGAAAAGCGTGCGAGAGGCCTGGGGAGTCCCTGTGCCACGTCAGCATCGCTCTGCCTCAGATGTTTAACGCCAGTGAAACATCCAGAAGCTTTCCTTGGACTAACAGGAGGCGGCTGCTCAGTGAAGGGACAACTCCTCATCCCCTCCCGCCTCTCCTTCCAGCCCAACACAGAATTCCTCATTGAATATGGGTTTTTGGGGAAATTTCTTCATGGAAGTTGATGTCCAGCCCTCTCTTTACAGGTTGTCCAGGGCAGTGGACAAACCCTCACCTGGCCCAGGTAAGGCCTCCAGTGAGCAGGAACAAACCTCATCTGGACATGGGATCTCTACAGTGAGCAGGAACAAGTGTTGGGGAAGATGAAATAGGAAAGCCTTATAGATGTGATTGCCTTGCAAGGGATACTGAAAATATGGAAAGTATAGTCGAGATTGGGATGAGGACAAGGTTTGAGTTGAAGAGTAACTAAGAAACAATGGCAGAGCTGGCTGAAGGGAATCCTCCTTCTGGATAGAACAATGCCCTCTGCCCAGGCAGGGCCAAAGGGCAGAGCAAACCCTGCCTGCCTGGTAGAGATTCCCAAAAGTAGTTTTTTTAAGGTTTAAAATATAACCCCATATGGTAATGTGATGATTCTTATAGGTTGCATGCAAATATTGTAGAGTTTGTAGCTTGTTTCAGATTGGTTAAAGAGAATTAGAATATTCAACAGAGAAGATGATTTATTGTACTGTAAATGGCAAATCGCTCTCTTTTTGCTCTCTCTTTTTGCCTCTTTCTCTCTCTCTCTCTGGCTGCTCTGAGCTGCGTCTTGCAGCCCAGCAGCCTCTCACACCCACGCTCTTTCACAATAAACTCCCATGCTCTAAACCCATCTTTAGAGATCTCTCGTTTCTATTTTACCCTCATAACCAAATTCCACAGAGTTAAATCCTACAAACAAACCCTCACCTGGCCCAGGTAAGGTCTCCAGTGAACAGGAACAAACCCTCACCTGGGCCAGGTAAGGTCTCCAGTGAGCAGGAACAAACCTTACCTGGCTCTGAGATGTCTCCAGTGAACAGGAACAAACCTCACCCGGACCAGGTAAGGTCTCCAGTGAAAGGAACAAACCTGGCCTGGTGGGACTGGAGCACACAAAGGATTCCTCCAAGGACAATCCATGCTGGGAGCCAGGGGTAGATCCTGTCCCTGAAGGCACAACCTGGATGGATCCAGCAGGATCCATGTGGATTTTTCTCTGTGAAAACTGCATTTTTCTCTGCCAGCTCATGGAACAGAACAAAATGACTTTGCAGAGGGTGATTGGGACAGAAAAGCTGGGCTTGCCAAGGCCTGGCCCAGGCTTGGGTTGCTTCGGATCTGAGGGAAATGAGTTTTATCAATGCTGAGCTCCAGAGAAACCTTTCCTGACCTTTTTCTTCCCTGTTTCCACCTACCCAAGGGAAAAAAAAAAAGATTGAAACAAAACCTATTTCAGGCAGAAAATGCTTTTTCCCAGAAGGGCAGAGCTGGGGGAGACTCCCAAAAAACCCTCTCAGGACTTTTCCGTGGTTAGTTTTGTGCAGGAAATGAAATGTTCAGAAATGAAGGCAATGAGGCTGTGAAAAATCCCAGGAGGAAGAGTGACTTTTCCCAATCAGGAATGGAATTGCCACCAGGCTGGAATTATGGATCCTCCCAGAGTTTGGCACAGCCAGAAGCGAACTGGGGCGGAAATTTGGGGAGTGAATTAAGTATAACTTTCCTTTAATAGGAATTTATAGGTCATTTAAAGCTTAATGATCTCTATCCAGAGCTATTGGTTTCGGAGCCCTTAGGAGGAAAAAACATGAAGGGAAACATCCCAAATTTGTGGCTGGAGAGGAATAAATACCCCGAGGATCTCTGCTTTGGAGGCAAAATGTGTTGGGAAACAGGCTTCAGAAAAAAAAAACAAAAACAAAAAGAATAGATGAGTTTTGTAGGAAGTGGATGCATCAAGAATTCCTCTCCATTGGGTCCTGAGGGGGAAAAAGAGCAATAAAGGCCACTGGGGTTAAGGAGAGATGTAGGAGCAAGGAATTTGCTGTAAATTTGGGATACACAACTGAAAAATACAATCAGGGATGTGCAGAGGGGAGGTGGGAGGTCTCTGTGTGCGGAGCTGGAGGCGAGGAAGGAAATCATCCTGCCAAAGGCTCGGCTCCCAAAAAATGGCTTTTCCTCCAGTCTCGGGCAGGGAAGGGAAGAGAAATGAGAGAGGAGAGAGGGAAATGCAGCAGAGATTGATTTCAGCTGCTCTCTCCCGGAGAAAATGGAGGTGGAACAATTCCAAAGGCTGCTGGTGCTGCTGGGAGAGGCCTCGAGCTCAGCCCTGACACATCAGACTTCTCCAAAAAAAAAGGGAAAAAAGGGATTTGTTTTTGGGGGGAAAGGACCTGGATGTGGCAGAAGTTGAACTGCAGGGGATCAGTGTGAGCATGGGGGTTTGAACAAGAGCTGCTCTCCAAAATAACATCGGGACTGGGAAGGAAATGGGAAGTGATGGGGGGTTTGTCAGCAGTTTCAGAGGAAAACTCAAATCCCTGCTGTCAGCGCTTCCCTGAGGGGTTTGTTGGGTGTTTTAAGGAAAATATTGGAGGTTGAGAAAATGAGCAGCCTGGTCTAGTGGGAGGTGACCCATGGTTGGACTCAATGACCTCTGAATGTCCCTCCCAACCCAATCCACGATTCTGTGAAATTCCAACCTAAAATCCAAAGTTTTGCTTCCCATTGCCTGGAATAACAGGATTGAACGGGCCTATTCCTATCCCAATTATTGCATTTGATGTGTGAATTATATTTTTAATAATCTTTTCCTTTGCTCTGCGGCGGAACACAGAAGGAAGTAAAACTGCCCATCAAAAAGTTATTTTTTTAATTGAGCTCTTGGTGTCTGCACGTGGCTCCAGCCACTGCTGTTCCTTCCTAAATGGGAATGGGAAGCTTAAAAAGCCTCTTTCCAAAATCCCCGCCTGGCACTGTTATGAATATCTTAATTAAAGGAGATTAAGGAATCATCTCCAGGGGGGCACTGGAGTCAAAGTTTGTAACTGCAACCTTCAGATGGCTCTTTTCAAGCTGTTAATTGGACGTTGTTTAATTATAGTCTGGGCTTTTCCAGGAATTAGCACTTGTAGAGATTTAATATCCTGCTCCATGCTCCTGATGCCTCAGACTGGGAAGGCCGTGGGAGGATTTTCTTTGAGGAAAAGCCTCAGCATTGTATTATTTCCTTATTTATTGAAAACATTTATTATTTTTTGCTTTGGGCACCGCGTGTCCTGCATGGGTGACCTAAAGCTACCCCGTTTTTTCCCCCCTTTTATTCCCAAGTGATAAATCCCATTCCCAGAACTCGGTGCTGCTCAGGAGGGGCAGAGGAGTCAATTCCAGAGCCAGGGTTTGTCCAGAGGTTTGTTCAGAGCCTTGTTTGTTGTTCCTGCTCTGATCAAACGCAGCTCCGCTTCCCCTCGTGCCACTCCAGCTTTCTGAAAACAGTGGAAAACATTCCAGAGAACAACAGCGCCGAGGGATTCGCTCTCCTCCCCCCAGGAGCGAGCTTCTGTAAAGAAATATTGTTTCTTAATTAATCATTTATCCACTTCATTAGGTGTTGTCAGCAGCCGAATGAGAAATGGGGCTGCTGAGATGAGGCGCGTTCGGGTTTGTTTTGTTTTCCAGGGAGCTGGAGATCATTTCAAGGAGCAGCTGTGCCAGAAGCACTGAAAGCAGGGAGTTTGGGATGAGCAGAACCCGGGGTTTCATTCTGGGGTTTCATTCTGGGGTTTCATTCTGGGCTTTAATTCTGGAGTTTCATTCTGGGCTTTAATTCTGGGCTTTAAATCTCGGCTTCAATCTGGGCCTTTAAATCTGGGGTTTCATTTTGGGCTTTCATTCTGGGCTTTAAATCTGAGGTTTCATTCTGGGCTTCAAATCTGGGCTTCAATTCAGGCTTTAAATCTGGGGTTTAATTCTGGGCTTTAATTCGGGGCTTTCATTCTGGGCTTTAAATATGGGCTTCAATTTGGGGCTTTAAATCTGGGCTTTAATTCTGGGGTTTCATTCTGGGCTTTCATTCTGGGGTTTCATTCTGGGCTTTAATTCTGGGCTTTAATTTGGGATGTGGAGCTCCTGGGAGGGCCACGAGGATGTTCCAGGATCTGGAGCCCCTCTGGACCAGGCTGGGGGAGCAGGGGGTGGGAGAGCAGGGAATGACTGCAGGAAACTGGGATTATGAGGAGTTTTTTGGGGAGGACAGGGATGTCCTTCCCATGTTCCTGCTCCATTCGTGCTGGGCCCCAGGTGGCAGGGAGCAAATCCAGAGGAAATCATGAGGGCCTGGAACCCCTCTGGAGCTGGGCTGGGAGAGCTGGGAATGCTCACCTGGAGATGGGAAATTCCAGAGAGAACTCAGAGCTCCTTGCAGGGCCTAAAGGGGCTCCAGGAGAGCTGGAGAGGGGCTGGGGACAAGGGATGGAGAGACAGGACACAGGGAATGGCTTTGAAGTGGCAAAGAGTCAGATTTGCTGGGATATTGGGAAGGAATTCCTGGCTGGGAGGGTGGGGAGGGGCTGGGATGGAATTCCCAGATTTGCTGTGGCTGCCCCTGGATCCCTGGCAGTGCCCAAGGCCAGGCTGGAGCTCCTGGGACAGTGGGAGGTGTTTGGGTTGGGATTGGATGGGCTTTAAGGACTCTTCCAACCCAAATCATCCCATAATTCCATGATATTTATTCCAGGGATCCAGGGGCAGCCACAGCCTCTCTGGGAATTCCATCCCAGCCCCACCCCACCCTCACAGAAGACAAATTGTGTTTGGACCAACTCTAGGTTAAAAAGCTCAATTTTTGGTTTGTAACTTCAATTCCAACTCTTTGTTTCAGGGATCTGCCCTCCTTTTGGAGAGGGAAGAGAAGATGCTGGAGCCTCTGAAATAAAATTCAATTCAGCTTTTCTGCTTCTTTAGGGCAGCCTGGAGTTTGTTTAGCCTGGCCTGGTATCTGGAAAACCATCATTAGGCCAATAATTTCTGATTAGGGAGTTCTAGGGAAAGGTGTCAATTGGAATTGAGCAGGACTCGGGTATTTCAGTCCATTACCTGGAAATGAGTTATTGGGAACAAGCAACTCAATTGATGAAATAAATCAATAGGTGAGATTGTTTGGATTAATTGGAAGTTCCTCATGGATTTCCCACCCCCGCTGGGGTTTCTGAACTTTTCCAGACTCCATCTCAGACCTAAATTCAAGTTTCTCGGAGCCAAAGTTGAGTGAAACTTCAGCAAAGCTTTATTTTTGCCCAGAGTTTGTTCATAATCCCAAAACTGCGGCCGTCAGGGAGAAATGAGGAGAGCTATAAAAACACACCAGGCCTTCTCGAGTGGAAATTGCCGGAAATTTTCTGGCTGCAGCACATTAATGAAGGGAATGGTAATTGAGTTTAATCTTTGTGTTATGGTGCGTGGCGAGGATCGGGGTGTTGCCGTCAGGCTGCTGCCCCCGCTCAAGGAGACTCCTTCAAACAGAGAGATTTCACCTAAACAGAGGGAAAAGGGAATGTTTTGCTGTGGGAGATTAAATTTGGAGTGTCCAACATCCCAGGCAGGTGCTGGAAGCTGAGTGGGATTGGCAGGAAGAGGTAACTGGGGATGTTTAGGGAAAAAGGAGGCTCAGGGGGGATCCTGTGGCTCTGCACAAAGGAGGGGGCTCAGGGTGGGATTTGGGATCTGATCCCAGGGAACAGGGACAGGAGGAGAGGGAACGGCCTCAGGCTGGGCCAGGGGAGGCTCAGGGGGGA
>JAHLSL010000081.1:289534-314126 GCA_025920805.1 Petroica traversi | reverse complement strand
CAGTCCCCTGGAAGGTGGAGATGGGAGCAGCCTGTGAGGGGCCTGGCTGGAGCAGGGGAGGCTGACACTGCAGTGGTCAGTGTGACATGGTGCTGTGGCCTGGTCAGTGCAGAGCAGAGGCTCTGGCACCTCTGCTTAGGGACACAGGTCACCTCAGGGCTGGAGCCCAGCTGGAGTCAGCAGAGCTGCACTCAGCGGTGCCTCTGGAGTTAGGAATCTCTCTCTGATTCCCGTGGGGCTCATGTGCCACCCCAAACAGCACTGAGAGACCACCCCTGCCTGAGAAAGCCCTGCTCACAGCTGCTTCCTTTTCTGATGAAGGAATTTGTCCACGGGCTGCAGGCCCCAGGAGCAGGATACAAGTGTGGACAGCTGGGTTTTTTCCTTTCCGTGACCCCTGGGGCTTGGGTTGTGCGTAAATCCATGGGGCAGGGGGTGGGGACACTGTGGTGGCAGTGCTGGCTGCTGGGACAATCCAGGATCCTTCTCTCCAAGCCGAGGTCGAGTGCATTCTGTAATTCCTGTAACAGAGATGCTCACCTGCCTCTCCCCTCAATTGGATTTGCTTTCTGGGCTCCCGGGTTTCTTCCTTGTTGTCTTTCACAAATCCAGGGGAAATAGATGCATTTATTTTCAGTTCTTCCTCTCAGCTGATTCCCCAGCTGCTCGTGTGGAGGCCTCTTCCAGACCCTGAGAGTGCAGCAGTGTTTTTGGGGTTACCCAGCAGTTCTGCAGGGTGGGAGCTCTCAGGTGAAGTGCTGCTGGTGGCCAGAGACCAAGGGACTGGCAAGCAGCTGGGTGGGGAGACCTCATTTCTGCCTCTTATCCACAAACTGCTGGGTCAGGTCCAGGCAGCTCTCCCTAGGCGGCCCACACCAGTGAATGCAACTGCCTCAACACTTTTAATTTTTCTTATTTTTGGGCTCCATTGATCATGTCCTTGGTGACCTCCCGGGATGCCATGGCAAATGAAGCCTCTTTTCAGCTGCAGGGGTGGCACCTTCAGCGTGTGCTCCACTTCTGGAGAGGAGGTGGTGGTAATGCTGGAATGATTTTTGTCTTTTCTATCCCTTTTACAGAGTTCTCTGTATCCACAAGTATTAGCAGTATGCACACTTGCAACCTTTTACTTAGTTTAGTGCTTAGTGTTTTGTAAGTGTTCTGCAGGCCTGAGACTGAACAGCCCAGAGCTGCAGAGCCAGGGACACCAAACATTCCTACTATCTCAGGAACCCAAGCTCTCCTGACAGAAGGATTCTGTAAACTGGGGGTCAGCCCACCCCAACCTCATTATTGGGCGCCCTTGACACATCTGCTGATGTGTAAAGTCTATAACTGGTGTGTGTGACTGATGGGGGTGCATTTGTCACGCTGTCACCTGGGTGAAGTGGATGCATCAAACAGGATCCTGATTAAAATACTGAGGTAAAGACCCCAACCCCTCTAACTGTGCCTAGTTTCATTTTCCTAACATCAGTGGCACATCAGCCACTGATCTCCAGGCAATGAGGGGAGAGCAGAGCATTTCCCAGAGCCAGAGGCCATGGAACAGGCTGGGCACGAGCTTCGGGAGACAAAGTGAAGTCCATCTCATTAAAAGCCTCTGTGGCCCAAAGAGAATCAAAATGTCCCTCTGGAGAGCCTAGATCAGGAATGTGCCAGCACCCACTATGCCAGTAGATCTGTTTTGTTTCCACACAAAGCTGCTGTTAAACCTGCCAAACTGCCCAGGGAAGTGAGGGCCTTTCAAACACAGCCCTTCCCCTTGGAGACCTCTCTGAGCTCCCACATCCTTCTGATCTGCCCATCCTTGCCTTCTCCACCCCACTGCCTGCCCCAAGAGCTGCTGCTGGGGAGGAGTTACCAGCTGTGCCTTTGGGAACTCAGAGCCTGGAGACTGAAGCTTTCCAGCTCCCAGGAATCTGTTGTAAATCTCTCTTGAAATTGTTACTTGCTCAATAGAGCAGTCCCAGCACTGCTGGGTTTCATCCCAGAATTATTTAGCCAGATTTATTTATTTATTTATTTATTTATATTTATTTTAATCTTGTAGGATGTGGCTGCTCCAGTGAGGCCCTGTGGTCCCCCCGCCCCCCCTGCCTGGCCTGGTTGTCCCCAGGGCACCTTGCTGAGCTCTCCTGTGGTGCTGCTGACTGGGATTTGTGTCATGTCCTTTGTAGAGGATAGGTTTTTTTCAGCAAACTCCCCCTGCAAAGCTGCAGGATGAGCCCAGGTATCAGCAGAGAGCCTGGGTGTGCTGGGCACAGAGCTGCCCCAGGATCAGCCCATTGCAGGCAGCTCTGTGCTACCAGGGCTACCAGGCTGTCAGGTGTGGTAGCCCCTGTGTGGGGTCAGGAGGACAGGCCAGGGGGGTGAATGGAAGGGAAGAGATCCCAAGTGTTCTGGGTGAGGTGTGGTAGTGCCAGGGCAGCTCTGCTGCCACAGCCCAGCCTTCCTTGTGGGAGGGACCTTCACACAAAGCTTGGCTTTCCCCACTGCTGCTCCCAGCTGCACAGGATGTCAGAGGAATCAAAGCACACAGGATTTCCAGTGAAGAAGACACTGGGAGGAGTTGTACATGTGTTCTTCAATTCCATCAAATGAGGAAAAGCAGGGGGCAGAGTGAGAGGTGGGGAGTTGCCAAAGTGCCAGTCCCTGGTGAGTGCCCTCCCTGGCATTCAGGGACCCAGCTCTGGTTCAAACCCCAAGGCTGTGTGGCAGATGGTGAAGTGAATGTCCTGGTTCTGGCCTGGACAGGGTAAATTTTTGCAGCAGCCAGGACAGGGCATGGACAGCACCTGGTGGTTTTTCTGCACCACCTCACACCATGTTCTGGGGACAGAGGAAGAAGTCCCCTCTGGGTCATGTTCAAGGCAGGCTGGTTGGGTATCACCAGGCTCCATGGGCTGGATGGTTGCATGTGAATTATTCCAGTCCCTTGGACACTCCTTTATTAACATCGTTGCTGTAATTGATCATTTTCTTATTTCATTGCTGTTTCCAGTGTCTTGTTCTTGCCTCATCACGCGATCTTTACTTTTTGTGCCTCCAATTCTCTTCTCAAGCCCAAGGAGAAGGGAGGGGCAAGGGGAGAGGGGAGTGAGCAGCACGTGGTTTGAAGTGGGAACATCAGATTGGGGAATTCCATTCCCAAACCATTCCATTCCCAAACCATTCCATTCCCAAATGAGTGCACGAACACTCTCCATGTCAGCCCCTTGTGCTCTGCAGCTTCCAGCACCTCCAGAGAGAGAGGCAGCACTGAGGCATTTGCAGTACTCTCCCTGCTCCAGACATGGAAAATGAACAGGCTCAGAAGGACTTCCTCATGGCATTAAAACTCCTGTCAGCCTCTCAACTCTTTGCCATGGTCAGCAATTCCTCTTGCCATGCTCAGGAGTTCCCAAAGTTTGTTCCATTAGCTAAGGCCATGTACCTCAATGCAACCCCCCTAGTTGTTGGCATATGGCATTGTCCCTTCCTAGCCCTGACGTGCCACTTTTTTCCATCCTTTGTGGCTCTGAGCACCCTCTCTGACCAAACACTCCCTTTGCAGAGACTCTTCCCCTTTGTGCCAGATTTGTCTGCCCGAGGCGTGGTTTTGCAGGTGCCAGGCATGGGACCCCTTTTGCCTTGTGGTTCTTTCCAACCCAAAGCTTTCTGTGGTTCTCTGAGTCTGGGGGCTTTCCCTGCCCTCCCTCCCATGCCCAGAACCTGGAACCACCCACTCTGTGACATCAGCCCCGGGGCTGCAGATGCCATGGGCAGAGCAGCTGCTGCAGCGCTCGGGTCAGTGGCTGCTCTGTAAGGGACAAGCTGTTGTTTCTCACAGCTGACACTGCCACTGGCAGGGATGCATCTGCTGTACCTCCTCATCCTGCTGGCTGTGTACAGGCCTGCACTTGGCACCTGGGACGCCTGCAGGTGTGGCCCAGGCTCTGGGAGGGTGTTTGTCCCCTGTTGTCGCACCCCAAACCCCATGTGGGCACCCCAGGTGCTGGGGCAGGGCAGTGATGGCTTTGTGCTTGCAGAGGGACCTGCGGGCTCCGGCCCATGGCTGCTGACTACGACCCCTTGGCTGCTGACTACGGCCTGGTGCTGGGCACGGGGGCCCAGCCAGGGGCCTGGCCCTGGCTTGTCAGCATCCAGGATCCCAGGAAAATCGGCACCGGCCATACGTGTGGGGGGTCCCTCATCAGCCCTCAGTGGGTCCTCACAGCAGCCCACTGCTTCCTGCAGGCCAGGTAAGGAGCAGGGAATGAGGCTATCCCCACCACACAAACAGCTGCAGCACCACACTGCTCCCCTCCTGTTTCCTTGTCTGGGCACTGCAGGGCCCACCTGAGAGGCTGCTCAGAAGCCAATGCTGCCCAGCAGCCTCCAGATGGCATTCCCAGAGCCTAAGGCATGCTAGAGCAGTCACTCTCCATGCTCTTCCTTCCTCTCTGCCTCGGGAAGTGCTGAGCTGCCACAGTGATGCCTTTTTGGGACTGCCTGAAAACAGAGGCCAGGCAAAACTAAGGGAATAAAAAGCACTTATATTTATTGAAGGGCCTTCAGGGACATTTTGGGCAGACAAAGCACCCCAGGGGCTACAGCCAAAACATGGATGATTGGTCACGAGTTTTCACACTTCCCTAAGTTTGGTCCATTTGCATATTGGGGGTTACTTTTCCAATTACAGCTTCAGATAATGAAGTCATTTACCCCAAGTTTGCTCCCCCCCAACTCACATTTACATTTCTTGGGCCCTGAGCCAGTGAGGTGTCCTTGATTGCCAGGCCTGGGGAGGAATTGTTGTATCTGACAAAAACAGGAGAGCAGCAGCTGACACTGTGTATGGAGTTTAGAGTGATACACTAAAGAACTGCAGAGTTACAAATATATGAAAATTATAAAAGCTAAAATCCCAAGGCATCAGCAGCACATGGTCGTGCTCCCTCTCACCCCTCTCTCTGCCTTGCAGGAATGTGTCCATGGCCGTGCGTAGGATTTAACTCTCTGGGATTTGGTTATGAGGGTAAAATAGAAACGAGAGATCTCTAAAGATGGGTTTAGAGCATGGGAGTTTATTGTGAAAGAGCGTGGGTGTCAGAGGCCTGCTGGGCTGCAAGACACAGCTCAAAGCAGGCCAGAGAAAGAGAGAGAAAGAGGCAAAAAGAGAGAGTAAAAAAAGGGCCGATTTGCCATTTACAATACAATAAATAATCTTCTCTGTTGACTATTCTAATTCTCTTTAACCAATCTGAGACAAGCTACAAACCCTACCCCATTTACATACAGCCTATAAGAATCATCACATTACCATACGGGGTTATATTTTAAACCTTAAAAAACTGCTTTTTGGAATCTCCTACCAGGCAGGCAGGGTTTGTTCTGACCTTTGGACCTGCCTAGGCAGAGGGTATTGTTCTATCAAGAAGGAGGATTCCCTTCAGTCAGCTCTACCATTGTTTCTTAGTTACTCTTCAATTCAAACCTTGTCTTCATCTCAGTTTCGATTCTTCTTTCCATATTTTCAGCATCTTTTGCAAGGTAATCATATCTAGAAGGCTTTCCTATTTCATCTTCCCCAACAGCCGTGCTCCCTCTCACCTCTCTCTGCCTTGCAGCAATGTCTCCATGGCCGTGCTCCCTCTCACCCCTCTTTCATCCTTGCAGGAATGTGTCCATGTGGCGGGTGCTGATCGGGGTCACCCAGCTGACCCACCTGGGCCCCGAGGCTCAGGTACGCCACATCAAGAGGCTCCTGGCCCACCAGCACTACACAGCTTCCTCCCAGCAGAATGACATCGCCCTGCTGGAGCTGGACCATCCTGTGAAGTGCAGTGACTATGTCCAGCTCGCCTGCGTGCCCAACGCCTCGCTCACAGTGTCAGAGCTGAAAACCTGCTACATTGCTGGCTGGGGGTCCAGCACTGCCAAAGGTGAGCTCCCAAAAAGGGCCCGTGCCCTGAGGGTAAGCTGGGCATGCCAGAGAGATGGGTTGGGCTTCCTGACAGCAGAGACCAAAGCCAGGCTGTAGGACGTGTGCCTCTGGAGAGATGGGCCTGGCCTGCTACCCAAGGGCAGACAGAAAGGACACAGCAATTCAACAGCTGCTCCAGAGGGAAAGCCAAGCCCTAGGGGTTTTCACCCCAAGACAGAGAAGTAGAAGCAGCAAGCAGCTGCTGGGTGCTGATTCCTCCCTGTGCTCCCAGCTCAGGGTGATGTCCTGCAGGAAGCCAGGGTGCGTCTCCTGGACATCCGGCTGGTGAACAGCAGCCGCTGGTACGCGGGGACCATCCACACCCACAACCTGTGTGCTGGCTACCCCCGCGGGGGCATCGACACCTGCCAGGTAGGACTGGGGGCCAGACAGCCCCAGAGCCTGTGCTTTGCCTCTGCCTTTTCCCCCCACTGGGGGAGTTTCCTTGCCCAGTGCCTGTGTTCCCAAGGCCTAGCCCAGAAAGCCCATCCGGCTCTCTCGGCAGCCCAGAGGTGCAGGTGCTGGATCATCCATGCTCTGCCCATGCAGGATCCCTGTGCAGATATGAGAGGGGGCCTTCACAGACTCCCAGCCTGTTCCCAGCTAAGGGTCTGGAAACTCCAGTACCTGAGCAGAACCTTTCTGTGCCAGGAGCACAGCTGTGGCAGGGGCTGCAAGAAGCAAGCCTGCAGTGCTGACAGCAGCCACCCAGCAGCACCCAAATGCTCCTTCCTCTGCTGCAGGGTGACAGTGGAGGGCCTCTGGTGTGCAAAGATAACAGTGCTGGCTACTTCTGGCTCGTTGGAGTGACCAGCAGGGCAAAAGGCTGTGCCAGAGCAAAACGGCCTGGAGTCTACACCTCCACTCAGCACTTCTACAACTGGATCCTGGTCCAGATGGGGCTGTGCCCAGATGTAACAACCACTCCAGAGCCAGGCTGCACCTTAACCCCTTCTGCAGAGCCAGAGCCAACACCGACAGAGTCAGGCTGCTCTACTCCCACTCCAGAGCAAGTTGTAACAGAAGCTCCAACGCCAGAGCCAACCTTCAGCACAATCCACTGTGAGCAGCCAGAGGCAGCACCAACAGAGTCAGGCTGCTCTACACCCAGTGCAACAGCCACACCAGAGCCAACCTTCAGCTCAGCCCCCTGTGAGCAGCCAGAGCCAGCACAAACAGAGTCAGGCTGCTCTACTTCCAGTGCAACAGCCAAGCCAGAGCCAGCCTGGACCTCAGCCCCCTCTGAGCAGCCAGAGCTGATGCCAACACGGTCTCCCTGGTTCCCACCCTCTCCACATCCATACCGGGTACTGGTGCAATTCTTAACTCGGGTGCACCAGATGCTGCAGAACCTCATGGGAAAAAAGTCATGAGCAGCAGGATGAACAGGATCCAGTGCAGGCTGCAGTTGTCCATGAGCATTTTGTACTGGGGCAGTGCCTGCTGATCCAAAGGCAGCCTCAGGGTCAAAGGTGTCCTCTGTCCTGCCCATCTTCCTTCTCTGCGTGCACACAAGTGCTGAAGTTGATTTAGTTGTGGAAATAAAGTTGCCTATTGCCACTGTTAGCATGTGTTTTCAGTCCAGTTCAGTCTCCTGTGCAAGGAAAGGACTCCCAGCTCGGGCACCAGTGGAACAAAGCCGTGATGGTGATGCCTTTTTCCTGGTGTTAGGAAAATGAAACTAGACACAGTTAAAGGGGTTGGGGTCTTTACCTCAGTATTTTAATCAGGATCCTGTTTGATGCATCCACTTCACCCAGGTGACAGCGTGGCAAAATGCACATCCCCTGTCAATCACACACACCAGTTATAGACTTTACACATCAGCAGATCTAACAAGGGGGCCCAATAGGGGCTGGGGTGGGCTAACCCCTAGTTTACAGAATCTGTCCTGCTCGGAGACCTTGGGTTCCTGAGCCAGCAGAATATTTGGTCTCCCTGGCTCTGCAGCTCTGGGCTGTTCAGTCTCAGGCCTGCAGAACACTTACAGAACACTAAGCACTAAACTAAGTAAAAGGTGTATAAAGAAAAGACAAAAATCATTCCAGCATCAATGGGAGAAGGGAACACAGGACACAGGGGCTACAGCTCTTGAGGACAGCACTTGGGAACATTGTTTTATGCTGCCCTTCATTGGGACCCCTGGGTGTGGAGCTTTGAAATTGGACTCTCATGACCCAGGAGACACCATTCTGGAAGGACTCAAGGTCTGCACCAAGGACTGTGCAAGGAGCTTGATATCCAGTGGGGAGACAAGTCAGCACCAGAGAAGTGGAAGATTGGACTGGGGGAAAATGAGAAGCCAGCAGCACCTTCTCCTGCTGCAGCCCCCTGCACTCCTTACCCTCATCTCAGCTCCCCCTCTCACACCTCCCTGCAGCACAGCCCCACAGCCAGGGCAGCCCAACCCCAGCTGGGATACCCTGGATGTCTCTCTCCCCCTCCCCCAGTGAGGGGCAGGGGAAGCTCAGGAGGCAGCAGGGGATGGGCAGCATGGGGCTCTGCCCCTGCCCTCCCTGCTTGTGCTGCCCTGCAGAGGGTCAGGGACAGGCACCCCCAAATTGTGTGTGGGGTCCTGGAGTGCAGTGCTGTGGGGTGACCACGTTTCCTGAACCCCTTGGCATTGCACACAGGCACTGCAGAGCATGTGATCCCACAAAAAATGTTCTAGAAGAAAGGGGCTCTGCTGGAATCCACTTTTCCTTTGCAGCCAATAAACTGCGCAGCCAACAAACGACTCACCTTTGTTCCCAGCTCTATGCAGGATCACACTCTTTCAGTCTCTCAGGATCCAAAACTGAACCCCTTAATTAACTACTCCCACACAAATGGTGCCAGGAAAGAGAAGCTCTTGGTCTTTTTCCTGGGCACTGTCAGGGCTCATCAAAACCACCACACGATGGGGATGTGGACTTGCAAAAGAAGGAAACACACCAAGCCCAGCTCCAAACCATCCCGAGAGCAGAGCCAAGTGGAAAATGTCCCTGCTCTCAAATCAACGGTGTCAGGACACAAAGATTTCACTGATCTTATCCTTCCAAGTGCAAACTCTTATTTGCACCACACCAAAACAGCAACACAAACCCCTCTGCACTAATAAACTTTTTCACTCTCACAGAGTCGAGCCACAAACTTGAAAACATCTGCCTAAAGCAGATCTCACAATAGTGCCAGCTGGGAAAGCTGTTGCTGGCTACAGCTTCAACTGCACCCATGGAGCTGCACCACACATTCTGCTGTGGTGTCCTGGATTGGCCATATGATTTTTGTATCCTCAACCGTCCCTCCTGCTTATGCTGGACATTAAGCTCTACAGCTTTAAGTTAGGCCCAGAGAGACAGAGAAAGTGGAGAAAAAAAACATGTGCAGTTTGTCTGGAGGAGTTACACCTTTACTCCCCCAGAAAATCCTTGAGGATTGTGTTGCAGCAGGACAGAGATTTCTCATCGATATCTCATTCTCTGTCTATGTGCTGGGGGAGCTCACAGCAGAGGGTTTCCTCAGATCTCTCGGCTTTTGCAGGGAGAGACTTTGTTTCTTTTTCTGGTTTTTTCCTTCCTCCTGGGACTGGTCGGCATCTGGGTGGTGCAAGACACCAGGGCAATCCTCGGGGGCCCCCCCGATTTCTACAGCTGGGCCTGGGAATCAGCCCCCCCCGCTGCAGAGCTGAACTGGCCCCAGACGGACTCTGAATCTACCATCTCTTCAGAGGAAGGAGAGGTTTCATTGTTTTCATATTATCCAAATTTTCTATGCTTGTGAATATTCTATTTGTTAAATAAATAGTTTTTTCCACTTTTCTCTAAGGAAATTTTTCCCTGTTTGGGGGAGCGGTGGTTGGAATCGGCTTTTCTAGAGGAGACAACCCCAGAGATTTCCTCCTAAAATTTGCCCTAAACCAGGACAAATGGGCACTGCCCTTCTCAGCTCCAGGTACCATCATCATCCTTCAGTCTCACCAGTCCAAAAGAACAGCACCAGGGCCTGCTGAGACACTCCAAGTACCAGGACAAAAAGCTCAGCAGCCTGGCTTTTGTATTCCCACTGGAACAGTTCAACAGCTGGAGCTGACAGAGCTGTACACAAGGAAAAGCAATTAAATGCTCCAAGACCACATGAAGTGGGGATCCAAAATTGGTTTCTTTGCCAAAGAGAGGAGCTATAAGCCCATCTCTAAAGAAATGAGATTTCCCTCCTCAACAACAGAAAACAGCCAGGAACTGATGCCATAGAAAGGCAGCAGACACTGTTCCTGAGTATCATCTCCCCTGGGTACATCAGCTGCACACCACAGCTGCTTACCTTGCCCCAAAATAAATATACTGCCAAACATTTCAGGAGACCACCTCTGAAAAGCAGAAACCACGTGCCAAAGGGATCATTTCAGGAGAGCACCTTCAAAGGATGGATACCAACTCCATAATTGTACAAGTGGAGGAAATGCTCCCATAGCAAATATGCCAGGACAGAAAGTTGCTGCCTAGAATACATTAGTTCAACATTTTAGGTTATGTTTATGTACTCTGTATAGATCTATACTCACCCATTCACTCATTGTGAGGTCCAATTAATTTTTTTGTAAGTTAATATTGTCAGTGTGTATAGAAATGAGAAGGTTTACAGGTTTAATTGATTGTGTAAAATTGTGGCAGTGTAAAAAACTTTGGCCCCTAAATTGGATAATTCATTGCTAATTTGCATCATCACTCATTAATTAACACTGTACTATTAATTAATATTATAATATTAATATACTATTGATACTGTTAGTAATAACTTCTCCAGATGTAAGTGGGGTGGAAAAGAACAGTAATAATACGAATTGTGTTACTCTCATCTGGACTTCTAATTAGGGCTATATACACTGTATATAAAGAGAAGAAAAATTACAGTCTAGCACAACATTAGAAAGTGGCTTGCTCCCTGGGATTAATTTTAAAATTCTTTTTAATTTAAAAAAAAAAAAGTTACGACCAGGGAGCAGCCATTTTATGCTGCTGCTTTTGTTTTTAAATAAAGTAGGACAAAGGCGAGAAAACAGAATAGAAATAATAAAAGAAACAAGGAAAAGAGGAAAGAGAGACAAATATAAGAGGCAAAACAGAGACAAAAATGTGAAAGAGACAGACAAAGAGTAGACAGATCAGGAGGGAAGGAGACAAAGAGGAGAGAGAGGGACACCAAGAGGATGGAGCTGGGAGAGGAGAGGCTAAAAGGGCCAGGAGAGAGAGCAAGACCATGACAGAAGAGGGAGAGAGGCAAAGAGGAAAAGAGGAGACAGGGGGAGAGGAGAGATGGGGGAGAATGGGGCACAGGACAGACAAAGAGGGGAGAGAAAAGGAGAGGCACAAAGAAAAGGGAGAGGAAAAGATGAGAAAGAGTCTAAAAGAGCCATAACAGTAACAAGGAACAGGAAGCAGAAACGAGGAGGAATAGGGAGTACAAATGACAAGGAGGGATAGGAAGTAGAAAATACAAAAGAGAAAACTGCTAAGATGCCTAGAAAGAAAAACCTAAAAAGATGCCTGGAAAATTGTACTGTCAGTAAACTCACACATGACAAGGGAAGAAGAAGATACCATCATGAGGGAGCCAGAATTGTGCAAGAGAGGCCATGAGAATGACATTCCGTAGACACTCAAGATGGTTAGAAACTAGAAATTACAAAGAAGACCAGAAAGTTGACGCCAGGAAAGATGGGAAAGTAGAATACAAAGCAGGCACTAAGAAGATGAAGAAAAAGTAAAATAGAAAATATAAATTAGAAAGATGAACATTAAGATATATTCACACACAGGCATCACAGCTCTGCCCTCCCTCCAGTTTATTCTCTGTTGTCCTGGAGGTGTCAGCTGGTTTAGAGTCAAGGATCCTGGGGGACTAGCTGGCTTTTTCATTTTTTTACAATGCAGTTTGCTTTTTAGCCCCTTTTCATGCTGCTTTGGGTTGTAACCTCCCTTTTTTGAAGGGGCCCTGTATGACCCACCTGCTCCCCCCTCTCCACCACCTCATCACTGTCCCAGTGCCATTGGGGTGCTCCCATCAACCTCCCAGGCTTCCCCAGCCCCCCGTTTTCTCTCACCCCAAAAGAAGGCACAAAATGAGTGAAACTGCCCTGGGCAGCACCTTGCTAATAATCTAATAATCTAATCAATAATGCCATTTACATCTGTGCATTCCCCAGCCCCACAAAGGGAGAGAAGTCCCCAAACAGGTGAACCCCCCCAGATCCTGCCCCACAGCAGAGGGGGGGTGCCCAAGGATGAGGCCTCATCCCCTGCAACTGCTCTGCTCTCAAAACACACAAACACATTGCAGTAAAGAATGCTCGAGACCCAAGGTGGATGTAATTTTATTTTATATTCATTTTGGTGGTTCTGGAGAGTAGGGAGAATCATCATCATTTAAGACTTCATGCTGTCATCTAAATACTTCATATAAATACGGTTGATAAATGAAAATACAGATTTTAGCACATATATATTGTTGAGATTCATGTTGAGAACAGATAAACAATGCCAAGCAGCACATCTTATCCCTGCATAAAATACCAATTTGCAGTTTCACACTGTAGACAGATCAAAACCAAGAAACAGTGAGTTCTGCAAGCCAAGCTGTTCCCAGCTTGGATACATCACTTTACCGTCAAGGACTGCATTGCCAAACAATACAGCCACTGCCACCCCTTTGAAATGTGACTGAATTTTGTTACAAGAGAAGAATTTGATCCTCCTGCTGGAGTGCTTTGCTGGAGCTGTGCTGATGAACACCCTGAGCTACTGAACACTGCTTACAAAACAGGGTGTGTTTACACTCACTAACAACCAGGAAAGAAAAAGCCACAGACACTGGTGGATTGAGCTGAATAGCAATAAATATCAAATCTACAAAATGACTGAGAAGCATATATAAATGAGGAAGGCAAATGGAACAAAATGAAAATTAGCAACACACTACCATTAGTTAGTAAAACTCTGAGATGTGTAATGGCAGAGCATTATTTAGCACTTTGCTTTTATTTATTTACAATGTCTCCAAACTGAAATTTCATTCAGTTGCAGTACAAAACATTCCATGAAGTTGAGCTACCAATCTCAAGTTTCCTTCACAGTGAGTGGTGATATGGTCATTAAAATTCAACACGTGATCCACCAAATCAGATACTGAGTTCTAATTCTGGACAGGATCAATGATCCTCACGTTTCCAAGAGCTCCTGTGAGTCCAATGACCCAAATGGTTATTGCACACTGCTTCCTTCACCTGAATGGTCATGGGTGAGACACTGGGAGCACAGAGTGAGTGGGAGAGAAGGATGCACCAGGAAGGCCACTTTCCAAAGGGTCACTGAGAGAGAACTGGGCTAGGGCTGAGCAGTGTCACACACTCCTCTTGTGTTCTGCTGTTCTGTACATCAGGAGCAGTCCAGGATCTGAGCTGCACAAAATGTCCCAGCTGCTGTCACACCCTCCTTGGTTCCATCTCTGAATGTTTCACTCTGTGACTAAGGAGCTGACCCTTGCTCTGTGGAAAAGCATCTGCACACATGGAAGACAGGGCAGACTGGCAATGAGCATGCTGATAAACATCACCAGGGCAGAAATCTCTTTGGCATGACAGGGTAACCCTACTGCCCCTCAAAGTCCTACTATGCTACCTACACTGGATCTGTACAGAACAATTATACAAAAAGGATCATTCTTCCTGAAAGCAGCAAAGCCAAGCTATGACTTTCCTGTGAAACAACCCTTTCAGGGCAGCAGTCTCAAATGCAGCTTATCAGCAACAATTCCTTTTTCTTCCAGCTCTTAAAAGAAGCAATCAGAGTTCATTTTTCAAAGTTTGGCAGGAAAATTTTCTCCCAATTCCACCTCTAGAGTGCCCATACTTGGGAAATCCTTCTGTAACTCCAGATCACCAGTGGACCGGGTCAGAGCCTTGGCATTTACTGTTAAGGCTTTCAGCTGTATCCTGTTATCATTGTCTTCACCATCAGAACTGATTTCTTGAATTTTCAAGAGATCTCCAGTACTGAAAGTCTTCTCTTTGCTACTGGAACCCATTCCCAGGGCTCTTTGTGGAAAGCCTTCCTTCCTGGAGCTGATCTTCTGAAGTTTGGCAGGGAGCTTGTTCTTCTCTCCTGTGATATCAGCACAGTCAGGTGGGCAAACCTGTTCTCTTCTGCTTTTCTTATCCAAAGGGCTGTTCAAGAGAGATGACAGGGAGAGGTTTTCTTCTTGCTCTTTAACACTGTAAGGAGGAGTGGGGACTTCAAAGGTGGCATGAAACTGAGAGTAATCAACACGGAAAAAGCCATCTTCCAGTGACATCACTGGCAGGAACCTGTGGCCCCACAGGACTTCATCCTCTGTGTACGAGGTCCTGGCTTGGCAGGTCATTCCTGTGCAAATGGACAAGAGCAGGGCACTCTAATGAGCAAACAGACTGGCACATGGAACAAAAATACATGGCAAGGCTGACATAAATTGCAGCCAAAAAGCCAGTAATTTTATAATTATAAAATGGGCAATTGTTCCAATGAGAGCATGGTATTCCACTGTGAGCAAGGCTGACACATGGAACTAAAAATACACAGCAAGGCTGACAGATAAAAATCAATTGCAGCCAAAAAGCCAATAATTTTATAGATTAAAAAATGGGCAATTGTTCCAATGTGAGCATGGTATTCCAGTGTGAGCAAGGCTGGTATGTGGAACAAAAATACACAGCAAGGCTGACAGATAAAAATCAATTGCAGCCAAAAAGCCAATAATTTTATAGATTATAAAATGGGCGATTGTTCCAATGTGAGCATGGCATTCTAATGTGAGCAAAACTGGCACGTGGAACAAAAATACACAGCAAGGCTGACAGATAAATTGCAGCCAAAAAGCCAATAATTTTATAGATTATAAAATGGGCAATTGTTCCAATATGAGCATGGTATTCCAGTGTGAGCAAGGCTGGCACATGGAACAAAAATACACAGCAAGGCTGACAGATAAATTGCAGCCAGCAAGCCAACAATTTTATAGATTATAAAAAGGAGCAATTGTTCCTGGACAATCTTCTGTCAGTCAGTGGAGTGCCTCTAATTGACTGGCTAGATTTTTATGCAAATATTGGATTAAACATTGCAGACTTGCAACCAAGCAAAAGCAGTATGTAAAATTAGAACAGCATTAGCTTGTGTGATGGTTTCAGCTGGGATAGAATTAATTTTTTTCACAGTGTCTAGAACTGGAAGCCTGCAATTAGGTCATCCCAAAGCTTCTTTTCCAGGCTGAACAATCCCAACTCAGCCTGGACAGAGTAAGTAATGCTGTTTTTTGGGATAAAGAACTATTACTTGGCAGAGGCTAAAAGAAATCTTTGGCAAGGATCAGGTGTTAGGGGAGACAATGCCAAATAAAAAATGTAATCTTGCATTTCTTCTGGGCTACTTTTTCTCCAAACAGTATGTCAAGACAAAAGCTGTGCAGAGACACTGAAGCTGTCTTGCATGCTCAGACAGTTTGCACTGCAAACTCATTGAAGATTTTGTCCCACATAGTAGAAAATACATCACTGATAGCATTTACAGGTGTGAACTCACAGCTAAAATGTTTTCTAACCAAGCCAATCTGTTACCATCTCACCACAATAGCACTCACAATAATTTATACAAATATCCCAGGTGAGCAGAACTTTAAGACCTCCTGCCATGGTGGTCTCCAGAGGCAGAATTAGCAGTCAGCAATCCCAAATTCTGATTTGCTCTCCAGTTACTGCCACATGGATTGTCAAGTGTAAAATGTCTGCCTTCCAACACCCAGACAGGTAATTGCATTAAGGGAGGCTCTGAGTGCATGTTCTCTAAAAGAAAAGGTTCAGCTGCAGGGTAAGATGAGGCCTCTGCAGGATCTGAAGATGCCCCTCAGTGTGAGAGTTCTGCCCCAGTGCTCTGTGTTTGTTCAGGGCCAGCCAGTGGCACAATCAGAGAGGTGACTTCACATGGCTCCCCCAAAGGGACATCTCTGCTTCCAAGGCAGGAGTGAGGCAGCTGCTGATCTTGGGGAAAGGATGAGAAAGCTCTCTGATTAATCAAAGTTTAACAAATCCTCAAAAGAAGGAAGAAGAAGATCAGAATACTGATGTCCACACTGAATGATTTGGACTTTATCACGGATCATTGACGAAGAGCTCCTTATGTAACTGGAACCCATTTTCATGGAATTCATAAAATAACTGAATTCTCAAAAGACAAGGCCAAAAAATCAGCTGCCATCTGGACAACACCATACCCACATTAAAAAAAAAGCCTGAAATATCTGTCAATATCCACACATGCCTACAATTTTTGTGACTATGGGGTCTGCATTTATGCTGTAAAACTGGATTTCTTATTCTGAATTCAATTCAGTGCAAGCTAGGCTGAAAGAAATTTTGCAGAACTTTTAAATTTCAGCTTCCTTTCTAAGTGGTGGTCCTTAAAACAAAAGCCTCATAAGAGTGTGGAGCTGTTCCACAATGAGTGGCAGGCTGGTCACTTTGGGAACTGGTAATGCAGAGCTCTGTGGGGAAGGGAGGTTTCTTTTGGCTGCTCAGAGCCACTGAAGCTCTGCAGCATATGGCAGGATATGCTGGAGCATGCAGGACTAACAGCTGCCTTGCTAAAAATATCAGGGCTGAAAACAAGGACTAAAAATTAGAGCATGCATATTACTGTCAGGCTTACCAGTGGTCTCAACGATTCCTTCAAGGATGACAACTATTTCAAACTGCTCACTCTTCAGTGATCGTTGAGAGAGGCAGAAAAAGGGGCTCTCTGAGTTAATTTCATGGCAGATGGTTAAAGGGGAAACTAAAAACAGTTGGTCAGCTCCAGTTCCAAATCCAACATCCAGTTCACACTGGTCCAGTGGCAGAAATTCTCCCTCTGGTGTCTGCCTGGACTAAAGATAAAAAGATGATTTAGTAATCACTGTGTGAGGCAAAACATGAAATCAATGCAATAAAGATGAAACCTGCCTCTTCCGTGACATTATCAGCTATATGAATTAGGTCTGGGAGCTTCATAATGGTAATAATGCTAAATACTGTGAGGCTGCTATGCAAGACCAATTTGGACTTTTCTTATTTTGCCAGTGGATCTCATCTCCACCTACAAACTTTACTATTATATATATATATATATATATATATATATATATATATATATACACACACACTTTGCAGAAATGTCGTGTACCATACTGCATGCCTTGTAATAAATGTTCAACATGAATATCCTGTGGAAAAAGTTCCTGTTAACAAGACCAAAATCTGCAAGCTGGGCACTTTTTATTTCGTTGTTTCAATCTGTTATTTTTGTTTGTTACCAACTTTGATTTGGCAGACACTGTGATGTACTAACCCAAAGGTAAACACCATGGTAATTGCACAGTACATCTGGTAAGTGACATTTTCACAAAACCATCTGTATTGATGCTGATGGAGCTGTCATTCCTTGCATGTACCACCTACTGAACATTGATCTTAACAATGAACTCATTATTAAGCTAAGTGCCTCAATTTTCTTCCCATCATTTCATGGGTCCAATAAGAATGCAGATATAGTAACTTCCCTCCACCCCAATGCATCCCTTCCAAATTTTCCTGGTATTCAAAGTATAACTAAAAATTCCATCAGTTGGCCAGGCAGCTCCTCACCTGATTGCTTTGAAGGTCTCTGGTGGAAACTGCCCACTAAAATTCGAAGCTTTGAACAGCTGACATAAATCCTATTTAAAATCCTTTATGCCTATTGTTTCATTCAAAAGCACTTAACTCTTTAAGAAGATGACTATTGATTATAAATAAATAAATAAATATTATAAATTATGCTATCCTAAATTAATAAATAAATAGTTTTGTGTTGCATTTGTATTGAAAAATGTGTGGTTCCACTGTTTGGAAACACAGTTCATTGAGAGCAAGCCAAAGGCAGCAGTTTTCCCATCAACTTAGACTTGAGTTGTGTTCTTTTAATAAAGTGTCTGTCTTTAAAAAAATCCCCAAGCAACCTGTGTATCTTCATATTGTCTCTCCTCTTCACATGTACCTTAAAAGTGCTGGCTTTCTAAGTGCCTGGTATTCACTGGAGATTACATAACCAGCCAGGCAGCAGCTGGAGAACAGCTCCTTATTAAATACAACACATTATTTTATTTATGTGCTACATGCTTGTTTTGCAACTGAGGAAAAAACATTCTTCCTGTCTAAGTAACAAAGCTCTCCTCTGCACAGGAAAACAGGAGTCAATTACTGATGAAGGCAGAGAAAATATCAGCTGAGTGCATGTGAAAGCATTTTCACAAATTATTTATGAATTGAAATGTAAAAGACAGTTGTAGGAAATAAAAGCAATCAGAACTGCTGCTCCCGACAGCCTCTGTTATGTGCAAAGGTGGAATCAGCCCAGTGCAAAAATATCTTTTCTCCTTTCCTGAGGCAAGGTGCAGAACAAAGCTCCAGCTACGCCACTGCTTTTGTTGCCTGGCTCTGCTCCTGCAGCACAAAGTGATTGCCCAGGGATGATCTCTGCTCCAAGCCCTGAAAAGAACCAATATCCAAACCTCAAACTGTCCCAAAGCTTCATCAAATACATTTACCTAGACAAAAATGGGCACATTTGCACAAACTGCTGCCTGATTGACTTAAGAACTGTTTGATCTACAAACCATTTTTTTTTGTGGAAGAGTCTTCAATCAAATCCATTCAATAGCAAACAAATCCAGTGAGGATGATTAGAGGTAACAGATCTGGGAGAAAGCAGAAGGTTGTGTTTGACGTATCCAGTATCCTACATAGAAGATTGATTTATGCAGGGCATGGAAGATTTTTGAAAGAAACTTGTTTGCTGAATAAAAATAAGTTAACCTGAATAAAGAGAGCTTAAGAGCCCCAGTATGTTCAGGCTTCTGGCCAGTGACCTTTATTTTACATATACAGCTCAAAGGATCACAAAACAAGGACTGTAAACTGCCAGCAATAAGTCTGGAAGGAGCACTTGTGATTCTTTATTCTGACCATCCACATAACACAAAGACAAGTAAATTTTGCAGATTAATACATGTTGAACAAGGGCACAATTACTTAGAAATGCTCTAGCTTGCAATTTAAATGTGGTCAGAGATGGATAATCTAAAGGTCTCAAAGAATTTCTCCAAAGGGTAATTTTTTAAAAGCTAAGAGAAAAAAAAAAAGAAAAAAAAAAAAGAAGAAAGAAGAAAGAAAAAAGAAAAAAAGAAAAAAAAAAAGAAAAAAAGAAAAAAAGAAAAAAGAAAAAAGAAAAAAGAAAAAAAGAAAAAAGAAAAAAGAAAAAAGAAAAAAGAAAAAAGAAAAAAGAAAAAAAAGAAAAAAGAAAAAAAAGAAAAAAGAAAAAAGAAAAAAAGAAAAAATAAAAAAGACTACTGTGTCTTTAACTTTCTGCCCCTGGATCTCCGTTTTGGTTTTTATTACAAGACAGACTTCCACTGCATCATCACTTAGTGATGCACACTCTGTTTTAGTGTCTGAACAAAAACATCATGCCCTTCAAATCTTCACTTTATCCTTTATTCATTTTCTTTGCTTTTCTAAACCCTGTTTATGCATAAACATGCATATCTCTTTGAGTGGACATGATGCAGTTTTATTATTATTAATCCTCTGTCAGTTCACTCATTAGAGAACTCACATATTTATGTTTTGATATCCAGGTGGACTAATTAAGCACTGGAGCAGAAAAAGTGGGAGGCAGGAGATGCAGCACCATCAAGCTTAATATTATAGCGTGTTGTAGAGAGACAAATCTAGAAAATGCTGGACTGGTACGTGCTCATTGCTCCTCTCCCACACTCAGACTATCAGCTTGCAAGAAGTGTTGTTATATTTTATATTACTGGAATGATATCATCTTATTACTTTGATACCAGTGTTGAAGATTTGGGTGGGGTTTTTTGGTTGTCACATTGTGCCTGGAGCTCTACCATAGATAATTCCCAGGGTCACTGCTACTTTTTAACATTTAATCCAGTTAGTCTACTTTTTATTTTAGTCTAGCTGTAAATATGTAAATACGACCCGTGTGAGCTGGGCTTGCTCAGACCAGAAAAGAGAAGGCATAGAGGGGGATCTGACAGAAATATTCCCAAACCTGACAGGAAGGGGATCAAGAAGACAGAGCCAGGCTTCTCACAGAGTGCCATTCACAGGAATCAGAGACACCAGGTGTAAGTTGAAACACAGGAAGTTTGGACTGGATTGAAGAAAAATATTTTCAACATGAGTACAGTTAAGCAGTGGAAAAGTTTGCCCAGCAAGGCTGTACAGTTTTTTCTTAGAGGTTGTCCTGGTTTAGGGCAATATTTAGGAGGAAACCTCTGGGTTCCACAACTACATTAGAAAAATACCAAACCTGCTCTGATCTCCCAGCTCACCAGAACTGGTACTTTGAGCAGAAGGTTGGACTAGAGACTTCCTGGAGTTCCTTCCAATCTGAACAATTATGTGATATTAAAAAACGTGGGTTTTTGCACTTTCTGCCCTGCTTATCAACTCGGTGAAATCACAATATAATGGATCTTCTTGCCTATTTCCAAGGCCTGTCACTTGCCACCTGCAAACTTTCTGACACAATTTTGTTTTCAGCTTATTCAAAGCTGTTTGTAAATATAGCCTAAAGAACAGGTACCTGCTGGTTCTACCCCAAACCTCACTGTCTCTGTGGCTGTCAGGCTTCACAACTGTATTTTTAACACTATTGTTAGCACTTGTTGAAAACAGGCTATGATGATTTCAGCTTTCTGAATCAGAATATCCTACACTAGCTGTACACTATCATGTTTATCAATAACATCTAGTCACACCAAGAGAAGGTAAAAATATGTACTGTGAATGAGTTTTACAAAATCAGCACTGATTGCCATACTGGTGGCTGCTGCCTGAGGCACACCAGCAAGGTCCAGGAATCAGAGACAGAAAAATACAGCTCACTGTGACATTAAAAAGACCAGGACCTGAAATTGCACATTTTTAGCAGCTAATTCCAAATAGCTTTTTTCTATTTCTTGCCCCAGGATTTTGCTTTTTCCAGCTTCTGTAGCACTCAATGTAAATTAGAAAGACTTGGGTTTCTGGAGAAGTTTTTGCTGAAACACACACAATTAGTCTTGTAGCTGTTTTCCAAATTCTCCATAACCCAGTCCAAGAAAAGCCTCAGACTTTTGCATGACACCTCTATACCACGCTGCTGCACAGCCCCTGGACTCAAAGAAAAGCCAGCCCAGTGTGGCAGCACCACTGTAGCCTACTGAATGTACCACACTGTCAGTAAATGCTGTTCAGACAGACCTAGATCATGATGCCAGAACGATTTTTGTCTTTTCTTTTATATACCTTTTACACAGTTCTCTGTATCCACAAGTATCAGCAGCATGCACACTTGCAATCTTTTACTTAGTTCAGTGCTCAGTGTTCTGTAAGTGTTCTGCAGGCCTGAGACTGAACAGCCCAGAGCTGCAGAGCCAGGGACACCAAACATTCCCACTGTCTCAGGAACCCAAGGTCTCCTGACAGGAGGATTCTGTAAACTGGGGGTCAGCCCAGCCCATCCTCATTATTAGGCCCCCTTGTTAGATCTGCTGATGTGTAAAGTCTATAACTGGTGTGTGTGACTGATGGGGGTGCATTTGCCACGCTGTCACCTGGGTGAAGTGGATGCATCAAACAGGATCCTGATTAAAATACTGAGGTAAAAACCCCAACCCTTTTAACCGTGTCCTGCTTCATTTTCCTAACAGCAGGAAAAAGGCATCAATCAGAACATTGTCTTTGCAAAGGTAAATCCTCAGAGCTCCATTGGTCTGAGCAAAACACCACATTCACTACTAAATGTATCTCCCATCTCGAGTACAAAAATGTGATGTTTCTTCACATTCCTTCACTGGGACACCTGCAAAAAAGAAAATTCTGCTACAAAATCAGGTGCAGGGGAAGTGTAGCAAGATCAGCTTTTGGCAGCACTGCAGGGAAGTTACAGGGGACAGAGCTCAAGTAACAAAAAGGCAGAATTTGCTGAAGATAGCAAGTGAATTCTGGCACATTCACCATAAGTTTCCAGGACACAAAGCTACCTCAAAGCAGCTTATGGAAATTCAAGGGCGATCTGAACAGCCACCACTGACTCCTAGAATGATGTGTCCAGTTCAGTGGGCACCTAAACAAAATTACAGAAAGACATGAGACCTAATACCATGTCTTTCAATGAGGACTGAGTGGGCAGCTACTGCACATTCAGTTTGAAATCTTCTCCTGTTCACAGCCTGTATTTGCCAAAGGTCACAGAGCAGCTTGAAGGTAACTCATGGGCATGATGATCACACAAAAAAACCCAAGAATTGCTGACTGACTGGCCTACAAAACAGCTATCCTAAGACGTATCAGGCACATCCAGCAAATGTCCTTCAGTTTTCTGTCCCAGTCACCTGCACATCAGCATCATGTAACAACAGAATTGTCAGCAGAAAGCACATCAGCTTTTATATTCAGTGTCTTATTTCAAAAGAAAACGAGTTGCCCTCTCTGTAAAACACAATGAGACCCCACTTTTATTCCATTTTGACTTGCATTCCATTTTGAATGATGGAATTAAATACTTTAGAGGAGCTTTCTGCTAGAGAGCAACAAAAACCATGGTTCAGCTGGCTTTCAATTCCTACAAAAATTGCTCTGATATAACTCATCACAGCTTGTTCCCTTATTTATTTATACATATATATGCACAACTTCTTTTTAAATCTCAGCAGATTCTCCATTTTAAATGTTATTCTGTAGCAAGAAAAAATAACAGCTCAGTCTAGCATTCAGCACTGAAAAGAAGGAAAACAACCTTTCATATTTACCACTGCTCTCTCACCACCTGCTTCATGCTTTGTTTGTGCAGATTATTAAAAAGGCCACAGAGAATTACCCGAGTACAGAACATTTGTAGCAGTCAAATATGATATCCTGAAATTAATATCATCACTGGGATCCAGGTTCTGACAGCTGAGGAGCTTCAGACAGGGCTCCTCACCAAGTGTGCTCCCATGACAAGGCACAGCTGCTGTGAGATCCTACATTGCTTAGCCTTTCCCAGTGTTTTTCTTCCATTCTACTCCAGCCCAATTTATCTTCTGGATTTTCACGCCTGCCAAACTCTTCTGTCCTGATAATTTTGTTGTTATGATCTCCTTTGAATTCCAGTTTTCTTGCATTCTGAATTATCCTGACCATTGTCAGTGATAATAAACAGATTCTGGTGACAATCAAAGGGTGTTTCCAGCAAAGCACCTGTACAATCCCCTGAAATGCTGGGAGCTCACTAGCTGGAACACTGGGACAAGGAACTGCAAGATAAGCTTCCCCAAGGGGAAGAGGAGGTCAAGGCTGATCTTTATTCTCGTTTACTGTCAGCACAAATCAATTCCCTATCCCCAGCCATTCTCTGCTAAGCAGCATCTTTACTACCCCTCCTTTCAGCTATCCTGCATCCTGGCACATCCATCCATCCTGACCAAACCGGCTTTCTGCCAGCCTCACGATCCACTGAAATGCCCCTGGGAGGTCTCTGCTCAGGTTCTCCCCTTTGCCTGCTTGGCTCTTTCACGGCTCCTGCTGTGGACAGCTACACCAAACTCTTCCACGGTCCCTCACACTGCCCCAGTCACAGCATCCTCTCACCCGCATGCCAAGGGCAGGACAGCTGCCCCGGGGCAGGGCAGGCAGGGCAGGGCAGGCAGGGCAGCTGCCCCTGGGGCAGGGCAGGCAGGGCAGGGCTGCCAGCGGGCACCAGCAGCAGGAGCTGACCAGGGGAAGCCCCATGCTGCCTGCCCTGTGTGCCCACCCCTGCACCTGGCCCTGCCCGTGTCACCCAGCGCCACCCCGGCGCCCTGTGCCACCCCTGCCCCCGCAGGCCTCACCTTGATGAGCTTGCAGCGGATCTGGGCAGACACCATGTGGCTGTTGCGGAGGTTCCCGACCCGAAACATGAGGCAGAGCTTGGCATCCCTCTGCGAGATGACCGCGGCGCGGCTGAACATGAGCGTCTCGGCTCGCTTCTTGGGCTGGGACATCTTGATGAACATGCAGCCGATGAGGAACGCATCGACCACGGAACCCAGCAGCGACTGGAAGAGGAACAGCACGATGCCCTCGGGGCAGCGCTCCGTGATGTAGCGGTGCCCGTAGCCGATGGTGGCCTCGGTCTCTACGAAGAAGAGGAAGGCGGAGGGGAAGTTGTACACGTTGGCCACACACGGGCTGTAAGAGTCGCCGTGCGCCTGGTGCAGGTCACCCCGCAGGTACGCGATGCCCCACCACATGGAGGCCATCACCAGCCACGCCACCGTGTAAGTCAGCAGGAAGATGAGCAGGTTCCAGCGCCACTTGAGGTCCACCAGCGTGGTGAAGAAGTCGGAGAGGTAGCGGCTGCTCTCGCCGCCCAGGTTGCCGTGCTGCACATTGCAGCGCCCGTTCTTGTCCACGAAGCGCTGCCGCTCCCTGCGGGCGCTGCAGCGAGCGAGGCCCACGGCCTGGTACTCGTCCCCAAACTTCCTGCGCACGGCTGACATGCTGCGGGCTGC
>JAHLSL010000081.1:271768-284534 GCA_025920805.1 Petroica traversi | reverse complement strand
CTGAGCCCTCAGCACCGAGCGCGGTGTCGGGCCCGGCGCTGGGCCGGGAGCTGCCCCGGTGTGAGGGCTCGGAGGAAGAGCCGAGTGCCCGGCAGGGAACGGTGTGCGGGCTCGGCAGCCACCGGAGCAGTGTCCCTGTCCCTGATGGAGGTGCGATACCCGCGAGGGAGCTGCACTAAGATTTGGACAGGAGGAGAGATCTGTGTGGCCATCAGCGGTATCAGCTATGGCCCAATTAGCACGCTGATTAATCTTGTGGCCTAATCGCTGGGGTGATGAAAGATGCTGAACTGCAGTTGCTCTCTGAAAGCAGCTACAGCTTTGAATGATACAATCTGGATTACAGAGGCTTTATGTTGTATTAGGCTGTAAACCGCAGCAGGTTTATTCTGCAAGGTAATGGGGATATGCCAGATCTTGTTATGCTTCTAATCTCCTACTTTGACCCCATGGCAAGCACCAGTTCAGTTTATTTAGCCCTTTCCAAATACTAAAAGTCCTTTTCCGAGGTAAGAAAGGTGCTTCAGGCATTCAGTCTTGGGAGCAGCAAGGCAAGGATATGTGTGAAAAATGAATTAGGGTTTAGGTAGATGCTTTTAAAGAGGAAAAGTGTCTATGAGCCTATTGATGCTACCATGATGAGAGGACAGATTCATGGTTTTGAGATCCGTCCTGCAAAGCATCACGTGCTGGGGCTGATTTTAATACCTTTGAGAGCCAGCCCTGGGTATGGAATGCTTTTCATTCTTTGGAGTGTTCATTCCAGGCAGTTCTGTGTAACAGGATTTTTACAGAGCATGGAAGATGCCTCTAGGGGAAGCCTCCATTTTGATTGCTGTGCCTAACTCTGCTAGTTGTGATGCTCCTGAGTTTGCTGTCAGGTTTTTAAGATGCTAAAATGTGTGTTTTCCATATTCCTGTGTGGGCTGTTTTTTCACTAAGAATTTGGAAAATAACTTGGCTTTTCATGGGGTTTGGTGCTAAATAGATTTGACTGTAGGAAGCACGCATTGTTGCAAAGATGAGGCATGCAATTAAAGTTCTCTTTTTTAATAATTTGAGAAGATTTAAGTATGTGTCAAATGAAATGCCATAATCAGGGAGCTACGAATGAATTGCCTATGCATTTCTGTTAGCATGGAGTGGATGTGGTGTGTGTTATTACCATAGGTAATAAAAGTGTTTAAATAAAGGTGTAGTATCTATAATACACTCGAGTACAATCCAGGGATTAGTGTGAAATTTCTGCATTCATAATTAGAGAACTCCAGTTATGTCTTGATGCCCAGATGGATTGATTAATCATAGTGGTAGGAAATACAGGGTGTAAAATATAGGTGACTGTTGAGCTTAGTATTTCACTACATTGTAGAGAAACTCAGGAATCTAGAAAATGCTAAGTATATGCTAATTTGCCATACAGTACTATGGTATTTGCAGACAGCTAGTCAAAAAAAAATTGAATTGGCAGACCATCAAACTTGTTTCATTCAATCAAAATATCAGAGACTTATCTACAAATAGAAACACAAGGAACATCCTTTTCTGTATTCAGCAAAGAGTTGGAGTATGTGTGCTGTTACTGAAGTTTATTTTTGTGCAAATATTAGCCCAATTAATTTTATAAGAATGGATAAGATTATTAGTGTCCTGAGACACAATGTTTCATCTTGGACTGGCAATTCTACACATACATTCAGTTTTGCTTTTTTTAAATAATAAAAAAAAAATTGCTGTGGAGTAATTTGCTCTGAGTGACAAGAGAAATAGCTAAAGCAATTTCTGAGCAGTGGAAGTAGCTTTATTTTTTATAACATCCTTAGCACCTGTGGCCAAGGTTGATAGAGTGACAGTTCTGCCAGCTTTATCAAGCTGCATGTGACTGTAGCATGGTCTTAATCAGAATCCCAGGGAGGTGTGAATTCCTTTGAGCTGTGCTTTTAGGGTTCCCCAGAACATCTTGTGATGTGGCTTCTTCCTGCATGCTCTATTTCTGCATATGGTATTTCCCAGTGCTTTTAGACATCCCTTCTCTCCTGTTTCTCCAGACAGTTATTTAGACCTGTTAAAACTATCTATTCTTAGAAATATTCTGTTTAGCCTCAGCTTTATCTAAGATACAATATGGTTGTTACATAACCTAGTATTTTTCATTTTGTTGCTTGCACACAGAACTCTGCTTGCTTCAGGTTAAACTGGAAGCTTGGAAAATTGCTATTTTTACATTTTTCTTGCATGCTTGAGCTTAGATATTGTGTTTGCTCATTTCAGGACTGCCTCTGAGTCACAGTCCAGGAAGAAGAATCCATCCCGTTGGCTTGAGTTGAACATTTGCCTCTAAGAGTAAGAACAAAGCCATGCCAGTGCTTTCAGAAGACTCAGGTAACTCATCTGCATGCTTTCAACAGAATAGTGACTGAAATCTTATCACAGAAGTTTCACACATAAAAGTAATTCAAATTGGAGTAAAATATAATAGAATTAACATAATTCAACTGGAGCTTTTTAGCAATTGCCTACAAGAAGAAAGGTGGAGTAAAAGGTGAAAATTAATAAACTTTGTCAGGAAACAGTTTCCTAAGAGCCCTAGAGCACCTGAATATATTCTGATAGATCTGAATATATTCTGATAGATTCCTGTTGACAAAATTGGACCTCTCAATGTAACAGTACCTTCTGCATGTGCTTATTAAAGATCAGCCCATACATATCTGCTGCTTGCTGATAACTTCTTAATATTTTCTGAACAGGGGTTGGTAAACTTTGTTAATATTCTTCCTTTTGACTTAAAATAACAGTGACTTTGTTCAAGGCTACTTCACTGATTTCTCCAGTATCCCACCCAGGGGGAAGTCTTATGTACTAAATGATGCTTAGCATTAAAGCAGGAGTGAGTGCTGAATCAAAATGCACTCTAAAGTTTATGAAGAGAATAGCCACAGGAATAGATTTGAACCCCCTCCCCCTTTTTTCCCCCTTTTTTCTTTTTTTATTTCCTGTTTTGGTTTGGTCTTGTCTTCCCAGACATGGTTCACCAGGAAAAACCAAGCATTTGTCTGGCCCTGTGCACTGCAAAATTGAGATATTGGTGGTTTAAACACTTTTTAGAAAACCAACCACAAGCTTTGCTTCCACCACAATGGAAATCTACACCTGTCCCTTCTTCTTCTGGTCAGGCCTGGCTTCTTACAGGTGCCTCAGAGGCAGAAAGGGCAGGATAGCACTTGCAAGCAGAGGGGAAATAGAGTTGGTGATTGTGCAACAAAGGAGGTCCTTCACTCATTTTGAGAGTCTGCAGTGGCACAAAAAATTCAAGGGTTGTAAGAGGGGAACAAAGAGTTCTGGAAACAAAGGGTAATAAACGTGAGGTGGGAAATATGAAAGATAAAGCTTTTAAAAATAAATGTTGTTTTGTTAGCTTTTGCCTTAATATGATGCTGTGTTTTCCACTAATGAATGTTGCAAAATGAGTGATGGATAAACCAAGTCTTTCTGCAAACTTGATGGTCACCAGTGGTACCCAAGGGAATGTAGTGGCTGTTAAGTCTGCAGTAGAAGGTCCCATGAGAAATGCTGTGTTCAATGTTTTTGTTCTGTCCTGAATTGAAATTTAGGATTGCACGAAACTTTGGCTCTTTTGACATCTCAGCTAAGACCTGATTCAAATCATAAAGAGGAAATGGGATTCCTTAGGGATGTCTTCAGTGAAAGGAGTCTCAGCTACCTGATGAAGGTAAAAGTTTACATTTATTTATGTACATTTTCCTTACAGTTTGCTTTTTCTCTGTTCCCTTGATTTACCAACCATTTATTTTGCCAAAGCTTTTTTTAAAGAATTCTGTACCAACCAAAGCATATGTGTGTTTAAGCACAAACATTAATAATGTTTGACAATTAGCATATTTTTGTTCAGAGATACATTTTTCTGCTCTTCTTGCTAAAATGACAATACAGTGGCCCATAGCTAAAAAGTAGTGTGAAATGGTTTTATTTTTTCCTTATGCTCCTAAAGTCTGAACAGATTTTCTGTCTGAAACTACCATGAGCAAAAAGAAAACTAAAAGTCTCCTAAACAAAACAAAAATAACCCCAAGAAAGATTATTTTTCTGACACATCTCAGATAATTATGTTCCTTAAATAGAAAAATATTCCAGTGTAGGTATATTTAGAAAGTTTTGTATCTCTCTGTAGAAATATCCCTGAATAATCTTTTTTCAGATTCATGAAAAACTCCGTCATTATGAAAGACAGAGTCCAACTCCTGTTTTACATAGTGCAGCAGGATTAGTTGAAGATGTGAGTAAAAATTCTTGTCTCATAATTTTCCTGTTATTTAAGCCTGCTTTTCTAACAAATCAAAACTTTGCAATTGTGCTATATGTGAACATATTTCTCCTCTTCCCCAGCTGTCTTTGTAATCTCTTGGCTATGATAGATCAAGGCAATGAGAGCTCAGAAATACCAAGTCATTAAATGTGTAGGAGAGATGGGCACATTCAGGTAGAAGGAAAGGATATCATTAATGGCTTGGAGAAAGCTTTCAGTCCTGTATTGACCATAGGCTGTCCCAGCTGAGCTTTCACTCTTACATTCAGACTTAAAACCATTTCAACCCAAGCAGCAGTGCTGTTGACACAGCGTGCTTTGGGTTGGAGGGACCCTGGAAGGTATCTCATCCAGCCCCCCAGGCACAGGCAGGCTCACCTTTCCTAGATCAGATTGCTCCCAGCCCTGTCTGTCCTGATTTTGAACATTTTCAATGGTGGGGCATCCAAAACTTCTCAGGGTAGCCTAGTTCCCAGCATCTCACCATGCAGGTGTTCTAGCATCTCACTACCTTCATCATTAAAAAAATCCTTCCTTATATCCAGTCTACATCTCCTCTCTTTCAGTTTAAAACTGCTGCCCTGTGTCCTGTCACTGCAGGCCATGGTAAAGAGCTGTTCTCTGTCTTGTAAGCCTCCTTTATGTACTGAGCTGTAAGGTCTCCCCAAAGCCTTCTCTTCTCCAAGCTGAACAATCCAAACTGTTTCATCCTTTCCTCATAGGAGAGGTGTTCCAGCCTTCTGAGCATTGTCTGATCCTCCTGTGGATGCACTCACAGGTCTGTGCACTGGGACTCTGGAGCTGCACACTGTGCTCCAGGTGAGGGCTTCTCATGAGAACAGGAGGAGGGAGAGGATCACCTCCCTTGGCCTGCTGGCCCTGCTTCTCTTCATGCAGGCTGGATAGAGTTGTCTTTCTCCCCTGCAGGCACACATTGCTCTGTATCTGATGTTTCATCTTCCATGTTCCTCAGGTCATTCTCCTCAGGGCTTCTCTCAATCAGTGCATCCCCCAGTCTGTTCACAGAGCAGAGCTGTGTCTTAGATTTGTGTGTGGTATGATGCTGGTGCCTGTGGAGTGACAGTTACTCTGCATTTGATTGAATTTACACTCTTTACACACTCCTGTTTTCTACCATAGTAGGAAGGGGCAGTGGAAGGTTTGGGAGCTGGAATATCTCCCATTTCAATGTCAGGAGACCCCAGTGCCCCACCTTCATGTGCAGCATACCCCTCTCCCTGTTCCCACACACCGTGTGCCACCTCCACTAAAGTTTCAGCATTGCTACCTGTCAAGTCATACAAAATTTCCATCTTCAGAATAGCAGAGATGTTTTTTATAGAACCACATGACTTCCCTCTTTAGAGCCCTTAACAGGGTAAGGAAATCTCTTTTGCCTCAATGCATTTTCCCTTCCTCCTCCCTCCCCTGCTTTTCTCTCCTCCCACCCAATCAGCCCAATGCAGAAGTGCCTTCATTATTTCTCTGATCTTTTGTTTGAAAGGCCTGAGGCTCCAGGGCATGTTTTGGAGGGGAACAAGGGAGGTTATGTTGCATGTTTAACACAGGTTAAACATGCAACGTAATTGCAGAAAGGTTTGAAGTCTTTTATCAAATAACACAAGCACAAGAGTGTTGTTTCATGTATGATTCTTGTATTCCATATAGAATTTAAAATTTCAGAGCTCACTCCTGAAATTATATTGATGGAATAACTCCTAGAGTGTATCTTCAGGGATTTTGATTCTGATTCCTAATGCTGTCTTCTGTACTATCTAATAAAAATAGCTGAAGAAGCTTTGGGTTCTTTCAGGTTTCATGCACTATAAACTGGGGTCAGTTTTGAGCTGTGCACTCTACTTTGATGGATGATCGATGTTAGCAGACACTCCACAGAAATGTAAATGCATGATCTTGTTTGGCTGACTCCTTTAATTTTGAGGTTGTAAATTTTTATTTTAAAGGTAATAGAAGAGTTGCAGACAGCACCAGTGAATAATGAAGAAAAAGAGCTGCTTCAGCTGTTGTCAACACCACATCTCAGGGTAAAAAATGCATTGGGGACCCCTACGAATTGCAATAGAATATTTTGTAACAGAAAAGTTATATTGAAGTGTCCCTAGGAGAAAAGAAAAATCTCCTGCAAAGTAGTTCTGTTCCACTTGGGATTTCCTGCACAGACTTTAGGATGTCAGCCTTTCCTGCATAATGCACCAAGCTGTCTTTCATTCCTCCTTCCTTACTGTTTTCTGAGGGACCAGAAGAGAAAAGAAAAGGATACCTTCTTGCCTTTCATAGTCCATTTAAGTTTTTTTTTAGGCTGAATTTTGTTGTTGCCTGGATTTATTTTAAATATTGGCACACACCAGTATATAGTTTACATAATAGGTAAGGTAATTGCTAAATCTCTTTTGGAGGATTTGTGGAGAAGGTAGAAAGGGGGAGGTTGAAATTTGCTGTAATACTGGAAGCGTGAGAACTGGGAATTGTAGTATGACTCCATTACATGACTGTTTTTTATTTCCTTTATGCAGGCAATGCTTGTAGTGCATGACACTGTAGCACAGAAGAACTTTGACCCAGCTCTTCCTCCTCTGCCTGATAATTTTGATGATGATTTTGATGAGGAATCAGTGAAAATTGTTCGGCTAGTGAAAAATAAAGAACCCTTGGTACATATTAGCTAACTCATCTCTAGTTATAAAACTTCTAGTGCAAGAGTGTTATTTTGAGTATGCAGGGGATACTTGAAGATGTCAACAAACAGCCTTCAGAAACTAGGAGTGTTCTGAAGCTCATAAAATAACATTAAAAAATTTGGTAAATGCACCTGCACAGTTTTGTGTTTAGATGCTTTATGGGCATTTACTGGTTAGCACAGGAAACACAGTGAAGAAATTGTATGTGTTGAAGCAGTTATGTTTATTATATATATATATATATTATTAATTCTTTTCATACTGTAGCTAGCATTCAGTGACTTAATGTATTCACTTGCATGAAAGTCAGTGATGTATGGTGAGAGTATGTTTGATACCTGTATGTAAGCATTATATTATCAAGGTACTAATTTGATACAAATGGAAATGGAAGAATTGATTTCCTAAGGAAAAGACCAGTTGTGTTGGGAAAGAAATCTGCTTTTTCTATAATGCAGTAGTAGAAGGGAGCAGTGACTGAATTCCAATTAAGGCTTTGTATTGCCAGCAGAGGTAGGAGGAAAAAAAATCAAATTACTTGGCTTTTGGGGTTTTTTTAATATAAAAGTGCTGACTGCATTGTATAAAGATTCAGAAGAGGAGAATTTGTACAATAAGGTGTTTTGCACACTTGAGTGTAAATTACTTTGATGACCACAGCAATGCAGGAAGTGTAAGCACTTAAGAGTCAGCAGAAGGGAAGGTGGGTGCACCTTCCCATAATCACTTGGCATGGGTAAAACTTGAATAATCGTCAAGGAGAAAGAAGAAACCCATAGAAAAAAAATATTCCAGTTTAAAAGATGTAATAGCATGCATTATTTCATTGGTTGCTGAGTTCAGGGCAAATTTCTTACTTTTTTTTGGGTGGGGGGTGTGTTTTGTTGCAGGGAGCTACCATCAGAAGAGATGAGCACACAGGAGCTGTGATTGTGGCCAGGATCATGAGGGGTGGTGCAGCTGATCGCAGTGGTATGACTGCAGCAGTAATTCTCAAGTTGCATTTGAAACCTCTGAAGTTTCCTAAGCATGCTCTTAGCATATCTGTATTTCACCAGTTAATCTAGTAACATAGGCTTTTTATTAAAATGGCCATTAGGAAAAAATGAAAACAGAGATGAAGGAAGTAGGTGTGAGCTTTAGAAGAAAGCAAAGAATGTTTTTTACTTCTATTCTAGTATCTTGGTTTATTTAGTGTATCATGTGTTGCTTTCTGTTTGTTCTTTTATGTCAGTTAACAGTAGCTATATATACAACAAATACATTTCTTATTGAACTGGATAAACCTAAAACTTGTAGAGCTTCTTCATGACTTGTTAAAAAAAATTAGTGTAGCATTCTTTCTGGGGCTGTGTAGAATTGATCTGTCAGCTGGCAGACATGTCACTCCTGCCTTTACAGTCAGCAGTATGTCTGATGATTTCTTAAGATTGCTCACGTTCATTAAACTATTCCAGTTTTGCATACTTAATACTGGTCCAAATGGTAATTTTCCAGAGTAGCTTGCCACAAGTTGCCTGTGTGCATGCTGCTCTCCTTTGGTGCTGTGCTGCATGGAAAAAGTGCCATAAGGAGTAAAGGCAGGAGGCTCTGAGGCACATTTCCAACAAAGGCACTTGGCTCAGGCTGCATGAGGGAGGAGAGGAGGTACATGCTAATGACTTAGGCTGCACATCAGAGGAGTGTTGCTTTCCAATCTCCAGACCTATTTTAATTTCCTTACCATCTTTTCAGGTCTTGTCCATGTTGGAGATGAACTAAGAGAAGTCAATGGTATTACTGTGCTTCACAAACGACCAGAAGAAATAAGTCAGATTTTGGTCTGCACTGATTTTCATTTCAAGATCTTTTCTGTTTGGTGATCTAGTAATTACAGTAGATGATGAAATTTAACCATGAGTTTAAAATAGAGAGCTAAAAGATGCAATCCCTGCTTGTCTTTGCATTAAGAGTTTTCCTTCTCCCAGTGGATTAGTCTTCTCCTTTTGACTTCAGAAACTTCTGCGAGCTGGATTGGTACCAAGTAAGATACAAATACAAAGTTAACATGTTGCTCTGTCAAGAACTTCCCTTGAATGCTTTGTTTGTGACAAGCAAACTGCAAATTTTAAGTACATTCCTAAAAGATGATTCATAATGTGATGTGTTAGGAAGCTGAAGAGAGATTTGTTCATGTCTCCAGTAGAGCTGTCAGGCTGTTCTTTACCAGCAGCTTCCTTGTGACATGAGCAAATTCTTCCTTCAAGCTTCTCTAACATGAATATCCACAAATCTTGGTAGAAAGTGTTATAGCCTCCTGTGCTTCTTTATCTCTCACTTCCCTCTTGTGGCATTATTCCCCCTTGTCTTGGTGTGGAGTTAGGGACACAGTAAGGAGACAGGCATCAGTTCCATCACCTGATTTCAATCTAGAGCAAAATAATCCCAAATAATGCTAATGACTGCTTTTAACTTGGGGGCAAGGGGCTGTATCAAACCACTTCGAAATAGTGTGTAAAGTTTTATTTATGGGGACCTTGGGATGCTATTTATCTTTCCTGGGTAATTTCTAATTACATCTGTCCCATGTGAGCTAATGCTTGAAGTGTAGTACTTTCCTTTCATGGTTTATTTTTTGAAGAAAAGCTACAAATTTTTGTCTGTGTTTGCCTTTTAATCTCTGCAGAATTGTAGGCTTCTCTACAGCAGTTCATCTCATGCAAAATAAGGCATCTAAAACAGATAACAAATCCATTCTAGATTTCTGAAGGACTTAGTTCTTTTTAGTTTACTATAACTATTAATTATCATTTCCTAGCAAAGATTTCTAGATGTTTATTTTGCAGATGCTTACATTTCACTCTAACAAGTTAACCACTATATGGAGAAAACACAGCAGTATTTTTCAAAGGAGCACTTTGAAATTATTAGTCTGCAAAAATTTAAGTCAGCTTTGTACTAAAAGCCTCACAAGTGTTTAGTGTCCTGTGAACTGTAGCCCGGAAATTAATGCAATTGCTAAAAGCAAACAAAGGAATTTTAATGCAGGTCTTAGTCTGTTTTAATCTGCAAAGCCAAGTAGTGACTGTGGGTGTCTCCATGGGCAGGACACTGTTGTGGGGTCATGGAACATCCTGATAGTCCCTGTAATGCAGTTAAACAGTGGATTAGCTTGGCCTGTTAGAGTTCTGAGATGGAGACAGCTGCTCACCCTTAGCAGGAGCTGGAATAGTCTGCTTTGTATCCTTGTCCTGCTTTCAAAGTGTAAAAGCATTTCTGTTTTCCTCAGGCTCAGTCTCGAGGGTCGATAACGTTAAAGATCATTCCAGCCATCAAAGAGGAGGATCGTCTGAAGGACAGCAAGGTGGGCAGCTGGAGTCCTGAGCTCATCTTTCCATCCTGGCATCTCTGTAAATGCAGCATTCCTGCTGTTCCACTGGGAACTGCCACAGAATTTCCATCCTGGCATCTCCAAATGCAGCATTCCTGCTGTTCCTCTGGGAACTGCCACAGGCATCACTGAGCCACAAAGACAGGAGAGTGCTTTCCTGTGCAGTTCCCTTCTGTTCAACAGAATTCCTTGCATGACTCTTTTCCTCTTCATCTTGCCACATGATCTTTTATGGCATTTCTGAAATCCAGCCTCTTCTTATTGGTTTGTGTAATTTAATTTGGTGTTTTGCTGTCTCCTCTCACCATGGCAGCTGCAATCTGTCCATTATCTCTGGGCATTTTGCCACCTGAGTGAAAATGGACCTCTCTACAAGCAGAGCTGATTCACCATGTGACCCCATCAGCCCTCTTCATCTCCCCTCATAACTCAGTTGGTCCCTCATAGGATTCCTCTGTCAGTCTCTCTGCTTCCCTGCTTTTGGTTGTTGAATTTTTCCTTGAAGCCCACAAATCACTTTCTAAAGTAGTTCTGCTGTTATCTGTTAAACAGTGTTAAGATAAAAGTCCAAATCCAGAATGGAATAGTAGATTTTAATGCATTAAATGAACATTTTAAGGACAGTCTTTACAACTGGGCAACTTTGCCATAAATCCATTCTTATTGTTTTCTCTCTCCCCTTACTTTTTTCCAACCATTTCTTTATTGCATTTTGTACTTAATGTAGATTGTGATCTGTGTTTCTTGGGACTTTGGTCTTTAGAGTCTCGTGTTCCACAATGCTGATTGTGATCTGTGTTTCTTGGGACTTTGGTCTTTTGAGTCTCATGTTCCACAATATTGATGTATAATGACTGGGTATATGCTGAAAAGTGAATTTATTTGTCTGCATAAGCCTGCTAGGTGTCTGTATGTGTGAGTGCTTGAAGGAGGGATAATGTGAATATATAGCTTGCATTGAGGAAAGCCTTTTAAAGGCAATTTGAAATTCCAGATATGACAAGAAGAAATGACATGTTAACTTTGTTTTCAAGGTGTTTATGAGGGCACTTTTCTGCTATAACCCCAAAGAGGACAGAGCCATCCCTTGCCAGGAAGCTGGGCTGCCCTTCAAACGGCGACACGTGCTGGAAGTTGTGAGCCAGGATGATCCCACGTGGTGGCAGGCCAAACGTGTGGGGGACACCAACCTCAGAGCAGGCTTGATCCCCTCAAAGCAGTTCCAAGAAAGGTTTGGCAGCAGAGATTATAGATTATTTTTTTTTTCACATGTATATAGTGTCAGTTTGATTTTATGCTGGGTTGTTTTCACAGAAAATGAAGGGCACAACCATGCCAGGGTAAATAAATCTGCTTAGAGGAAAAGTGCTAAAAAGCTCCATCTTCTCCAATTATATAATAAACTCCCTGCTTTGATTTGGGTAATTTGCCATTGACTTCATGCTTTGTAGCATGAGGACAGAAGCACTTACTAAACAAACATGTATGAAATGAAATGTGGAATATCAATCTCTCTTGGTTTATGGAGACACTGTATTTCACAGCCTTGTACTTCCACAGATTTATTGCAATTATCTTGAATTTTTGCATATAATAATAGTAAGAAAAAATGTATCTGATCTTTCTCTGGCTCCAAAGAGAGTATTTAGCTTGGACTAGGATAGCAAGTACATGTACCTTCTAAAGCAAAAATATCCCTCAGTTCTTTTCAGTACAGAAGTCCTGTGTTTGAGAAGGAATCTGGTTTAAGCCATGGGTCTCACTGTGATTCTCACTCCAAATCACTGTGTATGAATTGTAGGTGTACAGAGGTGTGTGGTACCTAACAGTTGCACAGCTCTGATGCTGTTGCTGCCTGCATGATTTCCAAGAGGTTTCTGATGGAGGTCTTGCCTCCACATGGCAGCTCATTTGAAACATCAGGCAAATTCAGCCACAGCAGCTGTTTCCTTCTTCCTGGGTGTTCATATATGTCAAAAAATGCTGCTACACTACAAGTTTTTTATTTTTTAGGTGTTGTAAACATGTAAAAAGATGTAGGTAGGAATATAGAAATTGCTTCAGTGTCTGTTTCCCCTGAGTGACTGTGTAAATGCTTGAGCAGCATCTTTTGTCTGTTAGAAATATTGGTCTGTTGCAAAAAAACACTTGGGAAGAAATTGTGGTTTCAGTTGCCAGCAGCAAGAGATTTCTTGAGGGTTGGATTTTTGTGCTGGATTGCTGGGGTGGTTTTAGTGTGGGGTTTTTGGCAGGAGGTGTTGAGCAAATGGGAATTGGGATCTGGTTTGTGATTTTAACACTTGAGAAAATTTTACTTGGTACTCTGTTCTTACATTTTCCCACAAGCTGGGTAACTTGGTTTGTTTACTA
>JAHLSL010000081.1:253918-271758 GCA_025920805.1 Petroica traversi | reverse complement strand
CTGTTCTTACATTTTCCCACAAGCTGGGTAACTTGGTTTGTTTACTAATAAATAACAGAAAACTTCAAATTGGTCTGGAAAAAGGTGGATAATTTCTATGTATGCATAGCTGCAGTGGCTGCTTTGGACAAAGGTTATCTACTTAATGCTGCAGAAAAAGACCATGTGTGCAAAAGGGAAATAGAAAAAAACTTGGTTTGATAAACTGTTGATTTCTACGCTTTGATATATGAAAGCATAAAATGTTTTATAATCTTTTCTCTCATTCCCTTACCCAGAACAATCTGGGACTGTCACAGTTTTAAAGAAATTCTTTTAAATAGTTGAATCAGAGACATTTTAATTTATTTTTAAAAAGCACTATTTCATTCTTTATTTTCCATGCTATGTGTATAACCTGCTATAAATTCTCTATAATTCTGAGTTTATGTATCTAAAATAGAATTCTTTTCTGTTCAGACGACTGTCTTACAGAAGAACAGCAGGCACTCTGCAGAATGCCAGAACTCTCAAGAAACCATTATGTGAGTCTGTTCTGCTCTTTCAGTGATGTTTTCATTGATACTGAGTTCTCAGTATTTTTCTGTTATTTCAATAATGATGTGTTTGAGTGCATTTTACCACTGATTGATATTTTGAATCCAGTCTGAATAATATCTGGTTGATATGCATGGACACAAGCAGCCACAGGGGGAGGATTTGGGTTTCAGCTTTATCCAGTGGTGCTAGTGCCTTGTTTTCAAAAATCATAGCTGTCCCTCTCTTCCTGCTCTCAAGAACATGAGCTTTTATTTAGGTGCCTTAAAATTTGCTACTGTTCACACTTTTTCTGTGGTTTGAACCTTGAAAGCTACAAAAGTAACCTAATGCATGCTTCTCAAAATTCTTATTTTAGTGCATGAAATACATACAAAAATAAAGTGTAGATGTAAGGAAGACAAAAATCACTGGAGCTGGAAGCACAAACTGTATTTCAGGCTTAATGTTACAGAGCTTAAGTAGACTTCAGAGTGATTGTTTGCAGCTCTGAAGTCTCTGTCACTGAATTATTCACAAAAAATGCTACTTGTGAGGAAATTGCTAGGAAGTGATGGAAAGCAGATGATGTTACAATTATCCCAAAATGTGTTTCTGTTGCTCTTGGGTACTTCAGCTCAGGCATTATTGATGTGTGGGGAACCCTGGGACTCTGTGAAGCCAGGATTGTGTTTCTCTGCCACTCTCATGTAAACAAGGATTCTGGAAATTGTCCCTCTTGAGTAATAAAGTGAATTTCTGTTCTTGGTGCATGATGACATACAGGTATTCTTATGCTACAAGGAGGGAAGGTGCTCAATCAAATTATAAAACAGCATTACAGATTTAAATGAAGCTTTTCCAAATTAGTTTCCATTTCATTCAAATTAAGAGGCATGTAATGAGGATTGCTGCTTAAGCTTTATCTTAGATGTTTTTGAGATAACTGATTATAATACTGAATTTCAGCCCAAAATTCTGTAAAGGTTGATAAGGGTATTGTACTGCAGTACTTTTTTTAAGATAGAAAAGCCTGTTAAGCAAATCAAACCAGAAGAACCTTCCTTTCCATTTGCTCTAATTTTGCACAATTATTTATCCATTTTTAATATCATCCCAACTCTGCCTTCCATGCTAACTATAGATGATCAGGCTTCTGACAAAGGTAGGTGCTCTCCTAACTCCCTTTCTGTCTGAATATAAACAACCAATGTATTTTCTAAAATACTTGCTATGATTCCAAAGGGAACAGTAGATATGCTGTTCCTAGGATATTTTCTTTGTTAACTATGATTTAAACTCATCTAATTCAGATTGATAACTTAGGTAGTAGTAACTTCCAAGCTTGCTTCCAATTAAAGAGAAAAGATTTGTCTTCTGAGATTTATTTACATGTAGGTTTCTGGGTGAGTTTCAAAGAATTGCAAGTTAAATGCAGTCTTTGTATCTGGTATGTTTAAAAAATAAAGAAATACTGGATTTAACTGCATTTTGGAGCACTCATGTCAATCCAAAGTGATTTCTCTTGATTTTTCATTTGGACTTTTTCTGTGTTATTTTCACTAAGAGCAACTGTTTGGCTTATGCAGTTTTTCTGTCACTCCACCAGCTGCCTCTCCAAATATCTGATATTTCCTGTTGAATTCTGTATGCTGTGATATTTTTTTTTCCCACATTACAGTTGCTTCTTGAGATTCATATTCCAAATATTAATATTCCATCAGCTTTAGTGAAAGTACTAATTATATTCTCTAATTAGAGTATACCACTCATGGCCAGCTGAATCTGAAAGAGCCTGCCTTGAACAGCAGAAAATAAACAAACAAAACAGCTCTGATCTTAGCTCTGGATTGATGTTATTGCAGTTTTTCTTTGAATGCAGGCAGAATGTTTTAGGAGTACACAGTGGCATTGCTTGATCATATCCTGCATGCAAGTGTTCATTAAAAACAAATCCCTCCCTTGATTGGCACCTTTTGTTAAAGATTTAAGTGCTGAATATTTTTGCTTATGGTTGGGTTTATCCCATACACCACCAGCTCAAAATGAGTAGAATTCTGTAAATATTGCAAGGGCACAGGTGCTAAATGTGAACAAAGCAAGCTCCCTCTCTCAGGGAGTGTAAGAACTCAGTATTTATTTTAGGATTGCAGTGGATTTTTTTTGCAGCAGTACCATGGTTTTATTATGCACACTTTTAGGGGCCTTGGGAATGATTGTAATTTGAGGAGGGATAGGTTGGGGGTTTTTAACATGTTATTTTACATACATTCATATTACCAAAGCATTGAATCTTTATGTTTTTAATAAAGAATTAATAAACAATGTTAATTTAACTTGGTCAGAATGAAGGGGGTTAGAGTTCATTTTAGGGTTTCTGATCCCTTTACTCAAGCCCAAATGATAATGCAATATCAGAAGAGGCAATTTGCTTACATAATCATACTCATTTATAAAGTTACTCATTTAAAAAAGAGCTCTGTGTTTGTGGAGTCTTCTTTTTCACTTAAACCTGAGTATACTACTTTAGTCAAATATCATGACTGCTGAAAAGCATAAACTCTGGGAACTGTAAATACCAAGATATAAAATTCTCCAGTTCAATATCAAAGTCAAGGATTTTTTCAAATACGAACCACTAGCCAAGGCAAGGGGTTTGTTTTTGGGTTTTGGGGTTTTTTTATCAGCAGTTTTTATATTTAAAAAGTATGTGCAAACAATGCAGGATATAAAATTTCTTTCCTTGCCAATGAGCCAGATTATTTCACACACATCGTCTAAGATATTTCCCTCCTCCCTCTCACTCTCCTTTCCCCTGTGCCCTACCCCCTTGCTTTTTAATTTGCAGAAGACTGTGACTGTGAAGGATATTTCAATGGCCACTACATAGGTGAGTAACCAAAACCCCTTATGTGTTCCCTAACACACCCACCCAAAAGAAACAGGATGACAATGAAAACAATAAAACCCCCTCTACATTAAAAAATTAAAACTGGACTATTTATATTAATTTCCCATACATAAACTAGATTGTCTCTGTGAAGAGGCATAATTGGTATTTGGCACAACCAATCCTTGGCAGTTTAAGGTTATGTGAGGGGGTTTTTATTACAGATGGGGTGCTTGGCTTTCTATCTCACATGCAAACATTTCGATGTTGGGGAAGATGAAATAGGAAAGCCTCATAGATACGATTACCTTGCAAAAGATGCTGAAAATATGGAAAGAAGAATCGAAATTGAGATGAGGACAAGGTTTGAGTTGAAGAGTAACTAAGAAACAATTGTAGAGCTGGCTGAAGGGAATCCTCCTTGACAGAACAATACCCTCTGCCCAGGCAGGTCCAAAGGTCAGAACAAACCCTGCCTGCCTGGTAGAAGATTCCAAAAAGAAGTTTTTTAAGGTTTAAAATATAACCCTGTATGGTAATGTGATGATTCTTATAGGTTGCATGTAAATGTTGTAGAGTTTGTAGCTTGTTTCAGATTGAATATTCTAATTCTCTTTAACCAACAGAGAAGATGATTTATTGTATTGTAAATGGCAAATCTCTCTCTTTTTGATCTCTCTTTTTGCCTCTTTCTCTCTCTCTCTCTGGCCTGCTTTGAGCTGTGTCTTGCAGCCCAGCATCCTCTCACACCCACGCTCTTTCACAATAAACTCCCATGCTCTAAACCCATCTTTAGAGATCTCTCGCTTCTATTTTACCCTCAGAACCAAACCCCACAGAGTTAAACCCTACATTTCTCCTATAATACAACATACATGCACTGATTTGACTATAAACTACATTTGTGGGAATAACTCATATTTGAAGGCAATACCTTGTAGCTGAACAAGCTTGGAGCTGTGAAGTGCAGCCCTGTCAGTGTGTCTGTGTTTGTGGCACAGCCGGGCTGCGCAGGAGCTTTCGCCTGAGTCGAAAAGAGAAGGAGAACAATGAGGGCAAGCAGGCAGAGCAGGCAGAGGGAGCAGAGTTTCTGACTTATGAAGAGGTCACAAAGTACCAGCAGCAGCCTGGGGAGCAGCAGAGGCTGGTGGTTTTGATTGGTAAGATACCCAGTTGGGTTCAAAACTCCTGCTTTTCTCCCTCTTCCCTTATCCTGCACTCCCAGGGGCTTTCTTTAAATGTTTGGTTGGGGGGGTTTTGTGGTTCTGGTGGGTTTTTTAAAAGGTTTTTCTGGTTTTTGGCAGAACTCACTCTTCTTTTTTAAAATTACATTTAAAAAACAAAGGAAAAAATGAGAAAGCAAACTCACCAAATCCTTCTAAAAATAATGATCCTGGACTATTTCTCATTTTTCTGATTCACTCTCCTTTGGCTGTTACTCCAGCATTTACTTAGGCTGTCAGAACTACTGCTGAAGAGGGAGATGTTAGAATTATCTAACAAGATTTTGCATGTAATTTTAACTCAGCTTATCAGCCTTGTGCTAAGCCAGTTTCCCAGGATCCCCTAAAATTCAAGGGTATCTCATGGAACCAACTGCTAAGATCAGAGAATTTCTGCATTGGTGTCTGCCAGGTGATTGTTCAGCAGTTGTACAAGGAATTCAGTTTATTCCTAATGTTCTTCAAAGCAGAATATGGCAGAGCAAGACATGAGTTCTCTCATGGTCAGGTTCCTTCAAGCACTTTCCTGAATTCTATTACTTGTGTGAAACTGATACATTTATTTTCTGCAATATTTCATTTCACACAGCAATCTATCAGTCAGTTTTATTTTATTTTATTTTATTTTATTTTATTTTATTTTATTAGGTTGTTTGGGGGCCAAGTTAAGTGAGCTCAAGCAAAAAGTTGTGTCAGAGAACCCTCAGGAGTATGGTGTTGCAGTTCCACGTGAGTAAAATTTACTGATTTGTGTTTGTTGCATCTTTATTCCATAATTGCTGTCTAATGAATGTTCTGCCATCTGCACTGATGATAATTTGTGTTCTGACTATTGATTATATGCATATTTCTGAAGTACTTCAACTTTTTTTTCTCATTGTAACATGCTATGTTTGCCCTTAACAGGTGAATAAATCATTTTGTGACTTGGCACATCTGCATTTTGGAATTCTGTCAGCTCAGTGGTTTTTTTTTTTCAATTGTGTTTTCCTAAGTGGGCAGATTGCATTTTCTCCCTGGCTGTTAAAAGAATGAAAAACTTAATGCAGGCAGAAAAACTGGAGTGTTGGTAGCAAAGAGAGCTGGTGTGATAAACTGGGATCTGAAGAGTCAGCCAAAACATTGTGTGTTTAAAGAGGGTGATTTTTCTGGAGAACAGCATTACAGCTGCAGTTTAAAATAAAAAAAGCAGAGAGCAATAAACTAAGTCAAAATTTGGGCAAGAATTTAAGTTGTTGATTAGTATATCTCAGTGTTCAAACAAGTGAGTCAGAGTAAAAGAGAAATTAATGATTCTTGCATGGCTTTGTGGCCAGAGTTACACTGAATTTCTTCTACTGGATTATTTTCTAAAAAAATGAAGGAATTATCAGACACACACACAAAAAAACATCTATTGTTATTTTTAATTCCTCAGTAAGCTAATTAACATTGAGGTCACTCTGTATATGTTATTTAAGACCTTTAAAAATAGTTTTTCAGGCAGACTTCAGTAAGTTAACAGAAGAACTCAAATAGGTAATTCCTGCTTGAATATAAAATACCCAAATAAATAGCAGACATTACTTTTATGGTCAGGCATAGATTTGTGGAATGATCATCAAAGCTTCTCCTACAGTAATAAGAATGGAATGAAAAGAAATTACACTGAAATTAAGGGACTCTCATAATTATGCAAACTTTAGAGTACCTTGGAAAACAGCCATCAATATTCTTGCTGTAAATTCAAAGGCAGCATAATAGAACTTTATCTATTTCCTGGTTTTATTTTTGAGCTTTCCAAGAAAAGGAGAGCCCAGGATTCCAAACAGTTAAATTACACTGTTTTCTGTAGGAAATACTCTGCTGCATCTACCAGGTGAAAGAAGGAGGCTGCCTTTTTTTTTTTTTTGCTGGTTACAGCACTCTTGGAAGCAAAAGAAGTTCATTTTTGGTCATACAATATTTGAGATTGTACAAAATCACATGGTTCAATTTATATTTTGTTCATTTGAATTTGCCACTGTGTAACTTTCTTGTTTGAGGTTGTGAAAATGTGACTGGAACTAAGCAGAGAAAATGTTTGCAATGTCTCAAATTTCTTGCTTCCCTTCTCTTCTAGATACAACAAGGACAAGGAAAAGCCATGAGAGAGAGGGGGTAGAATACAATTTTGTTTCTAAGCAATCATTTGAGACAGATGTACAGCAAAACAAGTGAGTTAATTTTAAAATATTGGTATAAATATTTAAAAATACTGCTTGTTCAGTCTTACATCCCATGAATACCAAAATCATGTTGGACCAGCTGTATTAGAAGGATTTAGCTTTCTAAGTAAAAAGCTCTTTGTTGAGTCTGGACTGCTAGAGCAAACTCAAACATTTAGCTAGAAGCAATTTAGGAGTAACATTAGCAGGAGGATCCTGAGTTAGAATTTAAACCTGTGTAAGTGTTGTGATTGATCAGAACTGAATCTAATGAAAGTAACAGGGATTTAGTTGGGCCTGCTCACTCTGTATTTAATATGATGGGTAAAAAGTTTATTCTCACATCTCCTTTAAAGTGTGTGGTGGAGTGAATCTGTGGCTACACCTGGGTTCCTGTGAGCCTGTGTGTTCCCTCAAAGTTCAGATCTTTATTGGTCTCCCAAAAGAGAGAATTACAGTAATTTCCTTGCCAGCTTTGTTCTATTTTATGTGAAAAATATCCTTTCTTCTGCCCCTTTTTGTCACTAGAGCTGATTATGTATTAGTAATATATGAAGAATTGCTACTAAGCAAGGAAGGAAAAAAAATGGAAAAAATGAAATCCCTACCCACCCACCCTCAATTTTCTACCTTTTTCTTCCCTGTTTGACTGCTGTGACTCCAGGAAACAGCTATCAAATGTTCTAAGTTAAATGTTCTTAATACTTTCTGTAGATGGTATTTAAAGAATGTATTGACATTTTAGATTTGTGGAGCATGGAGAATACAAAGAAAATTTGTATGGTACAAGCCTGGAGGCAATCCGGTCTGTGATGGCCAAAAAGAAGGTTTGTTTGGTGGATGTGGTACCTGAAGTAAGTTCTGCAGCTTATTTTAAAGAATGCAAATGTGATTTACTGCTGGCTGAGCAGAGCAGGGCCCTTGGGAAAGCAGTGCAGTGGTTACAGTTCCTACATGTGCAGTTGGTACAGCCTGGGTGTCTCTTTAGGGACTTTTCCCTCCCTGTAGGACTAAAGTGCATCCCTGGCCCAGCCTGCTCAGGTCCTAGAGAGAACAAAGTTGGTTTTTTTCATTCTGGTTCCTGTTGCCCCTGAAGCACAGAGGCTCTCTTAGTTTGAGACAGTTCAAAGAGGTGGCCACTCTGGAATGAGTAACCTTCCCCTTGAGCCATCCCTTCCCCAGCCAATCCCTTCCCACCAATAAGGAACAAGTTATGAGCAGATGTAAGTGAAAAAATAAGTGTACTAACAAAAAGAACACCAACAGGCAGGAGGGAAGAAAAGAACTGCTAGATATCAAGCTCAAAGCCACAGTACCAGACAGATACGGAATACAGTAACATTAGCAATCACCCCAGGACACAAGTGTTGTAAACAGTGCCAGTAGACCTGTTCTTAATATCACCATGCTGTGAGTTAATACCTGAAATTTTGATTCAGATTTTGTATCTAGGCATGGAAAAGACTCATGGTATTACCTCAGATGAATTCCAAGTTTAAAATTTTGCAGTGTTTGGCTGCTTAGGCAAAGCAAACCATAACTTGCTCATGAAATCAGGTTTTTTTATACTTTCCTCAGTATTTTTTGCCATGTCCTTGCTCCTTGGACTCACAGTGCTGTTCAGGTCATGCTCCATGCATTGTTGTGTGCAAGCCAGGAACCTTTCACTGGCAGGAGCCTTTATTTGAGGAGCAAAAGTTTGCTGTGGTCAGATGTGTAGGACACAGGAGTTGACACCACAGTGTGGCAGCTGTACCAGTGAAACAACTGGAACTAGTTTGAGATTATCATTGCCATGTAGCAAAAAGCAGTCTGGTAACAAAAAACATCTCTTCACAGGCAGTAAAGCACTTGAGGACTCCTGAGTTCAAGCCTTACGTTATCTTTGTGAAGCCTCTCATTTCAGAGAAGAAAAAACATGTCTCAAAATCTCCCATGTCAGAAGAAATCTCATCCCCTCTTGTAAGTATTGCAGCTTCTAATCTCTCCTTTTTAGACATGAAAGAAGTATTTGGGCTGGCACTTCTATGGCATGAAAGAACTCCTCTTCCATAACAAGAGTTCCTGGGGCACTAAGTAGGTCCTGTAGCCTTTCAGATGGAACTTCAGAAAGGAATTTTGATTTCTTATATACTCAAGTTTTAAAGTCAAGCCAAGTGCCATCTTCCATGTGGATCTGGGTACATTCACCAAGGCTGCAGCAGGGACAGTTGCTGCTGGACTCACATAAACCAACAAATATTTTACATTTCTGATGAGCAGCCCTGTCAGATGGTAATGGCAGCCCCAAAGTGACACCCACACCAGGGTCACCCAAAACACAGTGTGGGGATGTCTTGTGAGGCTCAAACCTGGATCAGCTGCAGATTATTGATGTGTAAATCTGAATAGAAACAGAGTGCTGAATGTCATTATTTAAATTTATATGTCACAGAACTTAGTTCATGTGGTAAGTTTTTGTGTAAGCCCTCAAAATTACTGAACTTGGGACAGTGTATACAGCATTTCCTTTCAGATTTTGAGCAGTGTGGTCTCCATGTCTTGGGTTAGGCTGCGACTCTGACTACAAAAAAATGCAGTATCTCCATTTTATGTCCCTCCTGTTATGTATTTTCCCCCCTTCCATGAGGCCCCTTGCATTTTTTTGGAACAGCTACCAGTACCATGCTGCTCCTTGGTCTCAGTTTTAATATCATCAGTTCTTTTCCTAATGGTAGTGACTTCTGTTCCATGTTCTCAGGGTAATGACTCATTGTGCTAATACACTTGAAAATGCTGGTAACCAAAAGGACATGCTGTAAATGTCATACCAACATCTTGTGTTGATCAGCAGGATGAAGAACAGCAGGAAATTATTAATTCAGCAGCATTCATTGAAGAGCAATATGGCCATTTAATTGACACTGTACTGGTGAAAGAAGATCTCCAGAGTGCATGTAATGAGCTGAAAACTGTGTTAGACAAACTAAACAAGGATTCATTTTGGGTGCCAGTCAGCTGGGTTAGGTCATAGTTTTGGTACCATCTTTAAGGGGTAGACTGTAGTAAAATGTTTTGTAAATAGGTGAATTAGAAAAGGGAAATATGTTGAATTTGCTTCAAAACTGCTGGTCTTACCTAGAAGGCAATAAATACAGACTGTATGAGGAGAGACTAAACAAAGTCACAAGCTGACACTGCCTTTCTGAGGCAGAATTTTGAATAGCAGCTGTCATTTAGAAGTTGATACTCAGACTGAATCAGCCGGTCCAGTCTTTTACTGATCTTTAGACTGAAAATAGAGCATTTTGTTGCAGTGAAGTTTCAGAGGGTTCCACACTTCCAAAGCATTTTAGTGCTGAGACACTGACAAGATGGAAGGTTTGTCCTTTGGCCACAATTCCAGCCATGAATTTTGTGGCTGGAGTTAAAACCTCAGAATGAAGCACCCTTTGGGAACAGGCTCCTTCAGCTGGGTGGGAAGTGTTCTTTGGAGAGTGGTTGCACCATGACAGTTACTCAGAAGCTCAGCTGGGTGGCCAGCAAAACAAGCTTCCCTTCATGCATTAACTGCAAACCTTTCCATTTAGGCACTGGGGAAGGGGTTTTTTATGTCCATCACATTTCCCAGCACTCCCAAGTTGTCTTGCACAGGTCACAGGTATCAGTCTGCTCATCCACAGCTTCTGCCCTCTTTCCCAGTCTTTCTGCTGCCACAGGACAAATGCTCAACACCCTCTGAGTGTGCCTGTGTGAGTGGCCAGCTCCTAAAACATAGATTCTTATTGTGTACATGAAAACAACTGCATAGGGTTCTGAAACAGGACATTTAAGAAGCTTTGTTTCTGCAAGACATCTTTGCCTGTGCCACCTAATGGGAAGAGCTCCAAAAAGGGCACTAAAAGGAGAAGCCTGAAGTAATAAATAGCTGAGCTACAGGTCAAAATCATCATCAGTCCTGCATTGATGAATTTTGTTCCAAATCTGGTGAAAATTTCCAGAGCATCTAATGGGTCTGAAGAAGAAAACTGTAAGAGGAGCTTGTATATATTTGAGGAGACTTGAATATACAGTATTTTTAAGTGGGTCTTAGGAAGATGCAGAGATGATTCTGGAAGTAGCTGTGCTTTATAACTGGGGGTTTAAGGGGACAGCATTGTACAGGTGCATGTTAGCTGTAAGTAGTTCCTGTTCTCACTTGTCTGCTGAGGTCTGATATTTCCTGTGTATTTTGCCCTTTAAACAAGACCTTTTGGTGTACCAGTCTTGTTCCTTCTGTCCTAGCAGTGTGATGTTATTCTTGTTCATGACATTTAGCAGAACTAAAAGTTGCATATTAAAAGCACATTTCTTACATACCAGTGTCACTGAATCTACATTATGTCGAGCCCAAAAAGTTGTGTAGAAGAGTCACCCCCATCCATCCTCTCCCAAAGGCAGCTTCCATGTGTGGTCCTGCCTGTGGGCACTGAGATTCTGTTCCCACTGCCACAGAAAAAAGAACTTTTCCCAGTCAGGTCTCTGCACTTGGCAGTGCTGCAGCCTGGTGGGAAATGTGCAGTGGGCTGTCAGCTCTGCAGCTCTGTTCCAAAAGGAGTTTGGCTTTTAGAGAGGCAATTTGTGACAGATGTTCCTTAAGCCTGTGCAAAACTGAATGTAGTATTTGGAAAACTATTTCAGTAAGAGCATTTCAAAATAAGTCATTTAATGAAAATAATAAATGGCCACATTGATCTCACCCTAGATCTGCGTTTCAGGTTACAAACAGATTTTTATAGTCTATTAAGACATAAACATGTTTAGAAGACACTGATCTAATTTTTAAAAAAAACTAAGGCTTTAAGAATTTATTTAAACAAGAATTTATTTAAAGCAAGGTTGCTATCATAACATCTTAAAATATCTCGAATGACTAGCATTAAATAAAGCTGTATGTTTGTTTTATGATCTATTTTAGCCTAATAGTAGAAACACACATTCAGAGAAGCAAGGCACAAGTTATTTACAGGGTATACCTTAAACTTTCAGTTATTTTAATGAAGTTACCAAAATACAGTATTGCCATTAGAAGTGTAAAAGGTAAAAAGACAATTTCATAGTGGGATTGGTGACAGACAGACTCACCCTAGTGGGAAGTCTTCCATAAGCAGCACATTTCCTAGTAAATTGAATTTTATCACTGTGGTTGCTTGAAGAGGACAAGGGTTTGCAGAGAAAGCTGCAAAAGCCCAGCCTTGGTGTGAGGCAGCCCAAAATGCTGAGTGCATTTCATCCCTGACCAAGGGTTACAGTGACTGCAGGGGAAGAGGGGGATCTTCCTGACTAGTGTTAAAAGCTACATCCTCTTCAAGGCAACTCTAAAATTAACCAGTAACTCAGCTTACTGTCTGGGGACATGTAGCAATTTTGATTTTTTAAAATTATCCAAAATCAGCAAACTGTGTCCACTGCCCATAGTAACTCCTGATGGGTAACTACAGTAAGGGAACCTGGGTGCCTGAGTGATTCCCAAGCCATCCCAGGGATGAGAAGCTTCTCAATAATATTGCAGAATTGAATCCTACCTTATTTATGCTAAGGCAGGAACCCCAGCAAAAGTTCATGTTGAATGTCATACACTATGATTTAAACAGTGAAAAATCTGAGAAAAGAAAAATACCTGCAGATAGCAGTTGTGCCAAAGGGAAGGAGAAACTGTATTTTGTTAACGAATAAAAATGTATTTTGCTAATGAGTTGGTGTTTTGGATCTGCACAAGTGATGGCACATCAGACAGGGCAGAGAATGGTGCTTGGAATCCCCCACCCCCTTTTTGTTTTTAAGTCCCCTCCAGTCAGGCAGAACAGCCTCCTGTACATTTAAAAAAGAGCACAGTATGCCCCACATGAGCCTTTATCCTTTTGTGCTGAAGATTCCATGAGCTGGACTCCCTGCTTCTCTCTGCTCTTATCACCAAGATCTGGAGTCTGCAGGATCTTTAGGACCAGTTCCTCAAAGGCTTGCTGAACTCCATCCTGAGTCTTGGCACTGGTCTCTGGAGGAAGGGGGAAATTCTCTTATTTGCAGGGAGTATATTCCACTTAATAAACATTTATTTGGGACCAGATGGAAAGTGGGAGTTTTTTAATGAGTGAATCTCCTCTCCATTCTCTCATAAATGTACACTTAAGTTGAATAGGATAAACAGAAATAGATCCCAGTCTCAAAAAAAAAAAAAAACCACAGTTCCCCATTTTCTCCATAATGGAGAAACAGAAATGGTTGTCAGTAAATCTAGAAAATAATTATTCCATAATGAAGCTGAGAAACAAAATACAGGGGAATACATGTTGTCCCCTCTATGTTTGTTTCCTCTAGAAATATTTCTAAGAAGCTTTCTCTTTAGAAACATAGTTTGTTCCCCATCTTTGTATATTCACATTGCACATTTTCTTATTGCTCTAAGAATATTGTCTTTTATGTAACTGCAACAGAAACCTGGAAATGAAAGATCAGCCAAGGTCCCTGCTGACATCAGTAAGGAGAAAAATTTTTAGTCTTCTGGGCTCTGAATTTAAAAATCCTGCTAGTTTCAAGAGAATCTAAAATTCATGCCTGTACAGTATAAGCAGTAAATCTGTTTCAGAGAAAAGTGCTTCTAGTTGCAGTCAGTGCAGACATTGAAATTACATCCCTGCATGTGAATTACAGCAAAAGGAACCTAATTATTAGGTATTTTTAAAAAAAGGTAGGAACCCATCAACCTGAAATGCAATTGTACATTCATGCTTAGCAATATCAAAATAAACATTTGAATTTGGAAGCTCAGAGCTGCATACCTATGAAAAGCAGTGAGTGTTTCCTGGCAAGCTGGAGCCCTTCTTTCCTCTCTACTTCCCTGTCAGGCTGCAGAGACAAATGAAGAACACAACTGAAAAAAGCTTCACTTCCACTTCTGAGAAGTACCTGGAAAAGCACCACTGCAGAAATGAGGTTTTGTTAAAAGGAAAAAATGTAATATGTATTAATCCTCTGGATTGTCCCACTCCACAGCTCACTGCCAGGCTGGCTGTTAGGGGTCAAACTGAACAGCAGCAACACCAAACCACAGAATCACAGAATCTCCTGAGCTGGGAGGGATCCACCAGGATTATCAGAGTCCAACATAGCCCCAAAAACCACACCATGTGCCAAACCAGCAGGAAATGAACGTGTTGCTGTGTTCTGAACCAGCCAGAAGCAAGATCCATGCCAGAAAGGCAGAGCAGCCAAGTCCAAAAGGCCCAGCAAAGGTTCTGAAACTGAGGACACTGGGAAGGGGCAGAGGAGAACCCAGCTCAGGACAGTCTCAGTGAGAGTTTCTTGTTGCAACACAAGAGAAAAGCATCTCAGTGTTCAGTAGGCATCTAAATGTGTCAGAAGAGCCCAGAAACAACAGCAAGCAGTGCACACTCTGCAGCATCCAAAGGGCTGAGCTCCCCTTCCCTGTCAGAACAAGTCTGGTCAGAAAGAAAGCAGCTGCAGTTCAGTTCAGTGTTAGACAGCAGTTTTTGGGCAGGCCCTTGCTCCATCTTAATGGAGTATCACCAACTGCATCTCTCCAGGAAACCTTCCATGAAAATCTTTAATAATACCTGCTTCTAAAATAATAAAAATAGAGCCTTCCCAACTCAGCTGCAGAGTTCATTGCTGCTGACACCAGAGCTGTGTTACAGCACTTATCTCACATTTACACATCTGATGAGTAAATAATCCAGGGCAGAATGTAAAGGGATGCATTCCCAAACTGACCTTATCAACTTTATTGCCAACCAACATCTTCACAGTGTTGCTGTAGGAGGTGTACATTTCCAGCTGATTCAGCCATCTTCCCAGTCCTGTGAAAGTGTCTTTTCTTGTAACATCATACACTGAGAACAGAGGAAAAGGAGCTGAACAGCTGCAGAGTCTTGGACAATGTTTTCTTCTTTGTGACAGAACTTAATGAACATCCCTAGGGAATTACAGACAGACATCTACCACAGGCTGGGCTCACCCCAAGTCACTGGAGGATCAGAGCACAAGCACCTCTGCAAGAGAAAATCAGACTCACCAACAGAAATATTCTACCTGTTGGTAGTTCTGAATTGGGCCACACAGAATATTTTAAAATAGGTATTTTGTCACCTGATTTAATATGTAAGTACATGCACACACTGCTGAAAAACATGGACTGAGTTAAAAGCTACTTTTGGGCACTGGTAACTTAATAACTGCATTCACATAAATCACTAAGGTTTATAAATCACAGAAACAATATTTTATGCAGCAAAGTTAAGGTGAGCCTTCACAAACCCTGAAATTAAAAATCTTTTTGTTTTCTAACTGCTGTTGTTACACAGAAAAGGCCAAACCATCCATTATTTGTGTACAAACCTCAAGTCTTACCATAATCACAATAATCACATCAATAATTTCTGGGAAAAAAGAAAAGTAAAAACATCATGGGGAAAAGAACAAAGCACAGGCCCTCATTAGCTTTATTACCAGAAAACCACCCAAGTAATAACTACAGAGCTAATAATTCATCCACTCAACAGCTTGCAGCATGACATCTCTGTCTTTTTAATTTATAATACTTAGAAGTAGCAGATTTCCTGCCAGTGGTTTTGCACACTCAGTGAGTTTGAGCTACTGAGCAGCAGTGCTGTAAAAAAAACCATAATTTGTCCTCTGATTTTTCTCAGACAACCTCCTTTTGCCAGAACATGCAGATTTAGGAGGAATAAAGACCACAGGTTCTGTAACCATCCTTTCCTTCCATTCACCTCATACCTAAAACAACTCCTTGAGCTCCTCTGTAGTAGCTGGGGGTCAGGCTCCTAAAACGCTCCTGTCCTGCTGTGTCCTGCACAGGGAGGGGAAAAATCCCAAACACAACATCAAGTACATTTAGAACAGGAAAAAAAGGTATTTTAAACCATACAAGATGAGCAAGTTTAAAATTTTCCTGAGCAGAAGGGTACATGAAACATGAAGCTACGAGAATGAGGGAAGCAGTCAGAAAACAGCAGCAGCAGGAAATGGTTAAGGAGTGGTAGAAAAGCTTGGAGAAAGTAGAAAGGACAAGCAGACACTTGTAACATGAACGAGACAACAGGAAAGTAAAAGGGCCTCTAAAGAAATACATAAAATAAATAGAAAAAATGCATAAACCCACAGAGCTGGGTTTAAAACCAGCTGAACTGAACGAGGTGAGGAGTAACTGATTTTCCAGTGAGAGGCTCCTCAGGGAAGGACACAGAGAGGTTCCAAACATCTCCCTCTGCTCCTCTATCACAAGACTAATTTAGTTTGAAAGAACTACTTCAAGGCTGCTATGAACCTAAGTAGGTAAGAAATTTAAAATCAGTACTTCAATTACTACTGCAGCATGTCTCACTTAAACTCATGAATAAGTGAGTTACTAAGTACAATATGAAATTCAAAATAAACAATAAGGAGGCAACAAATCACACAAATATTATTTTTTGAAAAAAAATTATTTCCTTTTACATACAGCTCACAGTTGACAGACTAACACCTCTATTGTAACTTGTTTATTCTTTGTTAAAAAAAAAGAAACTAAAATTTTGAATATTTTTACCTAATTCAATTCATTGTTACTAAGGAGATTGTACTTTAGCCCCAATTACTTAATTAGTAATGGCATTTTCATTCTCAAATACTTATGACCATACACATAAAACCTTTCCTTCCTGTGGCTCTTTCATTCCACTTAGAATAATTTTTTTTTTTATATAACAAATAATCCTGATCACTCAGCTGCAAACTGTTTTCAGTCTGCTGAAAATACAGCATCGGGAAGTTCAGGGCAAACGCTCAAGCTCCCCAGTAAATCTGAATTAACCTTTAAATAGTTCAAGAATAAGTTTGTGAGGTTTTCTGGCATGATTTTAACCAAAATAAAGCATCACACAGAGTTGCTGCACAGCCCCTAGAGGCAATTTTCCAGCCCTTTACCCAGAGCATCACTTTTCTGTGGTTTAGTGGATTTTTGTGCTTCTGGGTCACACGGGCATGGCACGCCTGCCCCTCCCGCATGCTCAACCTTCAGCAGTTTAACACTTCACAGAGCCATTGAGAGCCTGCAGGAAAGAGCAGCCAAAGCCTCTGCAAGTACGGAAGGAAGTCCCAACCCTCGACTAAAGAAGCCTTTAGAAGTGTTTTTGTTTGTCTGCAGCTCCTGCTGTACGATCAGGACAGACACTTACTCTACAGACGATGCCTTTTTCCTGGTGTTAGGAAAATGAAACTAGACACAGTTAAAGGGGTTGGGGTCTTTACCTCAGTATTTTAATCAGGATCCTGTTTGATGCATCCACTTCACCCAGGTGACAGCGTGGCAAATGCACCCCCATCAGTCACACACACCAGTTATAGACTTTACACATCAGCAGATCTAACAAGGGGGCCCAATAATGGGGCTGGGGTGGGCTGACCCCCAGATTACAGAATCCTCCTGTCAGGAGATCTTGGGTTCCTGAGATAGTGGGAATGTTTGGTGTCCCTGGCTCTGCAGCTCTGGGCTGTTCAGTCTCAGGGCCTGCAGGACATTTCCAAAACACTGAGCACTAAACTGAGTAAAAGATTGCAAGTGTGCCCACTGCTGATACTTGTGGATACAGAGAACTGTGTAAAAGGTATATAAAAGAAAAGACAAAAATCATTCCGGCATCACAGGCATTGCAGCCTAACTATATAATCTCAACATGCAGAAAACTTCAGCAAAGAGAGATGAAGAGGAGGAAAAAAGAATGGGGGAAAAAACCCACAAAAAGCAGCTCTCGAAGCTCGGACATCTCTCAAAACCCAACATACCCCTGCCTGTCCGGAACAAAACCTACCCAGATGGCCAGCTGCACTGCACGGCCGTCCAACAGCATTTTCTTCACTTTAAAATCAATACCTAAGAGGTAAAGAAGGAACTGTCGAATGCACGCCCTGACAGCCGCCCCCCGCATCCGCACGATTCTGGCTCCCCAAGGGAACCGGGCAGCCCCAAAAAAGAGCAACCCCAAAAAAGAG